>OV277700.1:7351945-7939951 GCA_922987775.1 Agonopterix subpropinquella
CATCCGTGCGGATTCGAACTTGGACCTCAAGATTCAGTTTCCATAGCTCTCCGCAACGTGCCACCACCGACGCTCTTTGGCCGGAAGAAAATACAAGATCAATCACAGACGAGACAGAAAACGGCAGTTTGTTTACCATGTAACACACTGGTGCCTCTAGTGCTAGAAATTGGCAGCAAGGTTTCCCTATTGACTTCTTATTATGATGTTCGATACGGTACGATAGCAAACTCGTGCATTGCATCCCCTACTGTATACTCAAGTACTTATTGCAATTCGCTATGCTCCAAGCACCTGGAACAATGCGATGCACTGTAAAGAGCCGCTATTTGTTTATTTAACAATGCGTTATAGAAGGTAATATGTATTATTATGTATATTTTCTTCAAATAACAGGCTGAGCAGTATTTGCTTCTCTAACATTTTTATTGCAATCTTAATAATATTTACTGAAGAAATATTCTTCTTGTTATTCTTGATAGTAACAGTAGGATGGTGTTAGGTATTAAGGAGCCTACCGAGCCTATCGTGCTGCCCTCAATTGTATTTTTTTTATTTCTAAACAATTAAACAACATTTCCAAAAAACAAGAATGTCACCAAAGATTTTGGTACCAAAAAAAATCTTTGAATGTCACATTGTAGTCCTGATTGGCTGATTGGCCTGATTGACTACAATGTGACATTCTTGTTTTTTGGAAATATTGTTTTTTTAATTGATAAGAAATAAAGGTGGTGATAAGAGGGCTGGCAGTTACTTTCGTCAGCGTATAAGCTTGGCGATTCAAAGGGGGAATGCTGCCAGCGTTCTAGGGACCGTCCCGCAGGGAGAGGCTTTGGAGGAGGTTTATAGATTGTATGTATAGAAATTGACGAAGCTTGTTGCAGATATATGGGATGTATTTATTGACAAAGCCTGTTGTGGATGTGAGTGGTGTACCTATTACCTTTGACGAAGCCTGTTGTGGATGTGAATGTTGTACCTATTGCCTTTGACGAAGCCTGTCGTGGATACGCACTTTGTACTTTTCGTTTTAAATAAATAAATATTATTCGAGAAATAAAGAAAATACGATTGGAGGCAGCACAATAGGCTCGATGAAGCCTTAAGCTATGAAATGGCTATGTAAGCTCGCCGAATACCTGGCCTAGAAGATCATCAAGAATCATCGTCATTGAACCAATAACTCGAAAAGGGCGTTAGGATGTTAAACTATTTATTTTTATTTTTGTAAATAAATGCATAGTTCATTTTAATCTATCTAATCTAAACTATTATAAAACTGTATCAGAAATGTGTCTGTACATACAATGAAGATATTTACAAGAAAAATATTACGATATGGTTTTTAGGTATCCCTGACTACAAATCAACCTTTTTTAGAATTTTCGTCTGTCTGTTTGTTTGTTTGTTTGTGTGTTTGTTTGTTCGATCGAGCATCACGTAAAAACTACTGAACCGATTTTGATGAAACTTTTTTGTTTGATAGCGTATGATCTGACTTAAAATCCGGTATATAATTTTTGCGGTGCGACCGAAGTCGCATGTAAACTCTAGTAATTATATGAATTCATAGTTGATGTTATTAAAGTTAGGCGTCGAAACAGAATTTTGGTGAAAATACAATGCCTGACTTGACCATGTAGACCTATGATTTTCGATTAACCTCCTGCATACCTCACGCTGTTGTACCTCACGTTAAGAAATAATAAAATCTATTGTCGGTGTTTTGATTGGCAACTAAAACAATAACAATCGACTTTATTATTTCTTATGTCCTACATGAAGTACACTACCCTCCTGTGGCAGTACTCGAGACTATCATCTCAGTCATTCAAACAATGATATTACTAATATAAGATAATCTGATAATTCAATTTTGCTCGATTTTAGCTCGGTAGCCTATAGCAGCCTAGCAAACACTGAAACGGTGAACACAGACGATCAAACAGAACAACTTTTCATATGGAGCCTACCTCAGGAAACACGAAAAAAATACATTTTAGTCGGGCAGGTACAGCAGTTTTGTATGGAACAGGTGATTTTTTTTCCGTTTCCTAAGGTAAGCTCCTAGTGAAAGATGTTCAGTTTGATGGTCGGAGTTAACCGTTTCAGTATTTGCTAGGCTGTCACTTACACCCTGTATAGTTATCGAATTTATCAACATAAAGTCACGAAAGGGTATGTAGGTACCTTTTTGGGATGATCGAAACCTTTGTTTTATTGCGACTTCATTTTAAAACATTTCACTTTTAGCATATTGATTGTAGCAGAGTTTCAGGATGCAAGGCTACTACAAAAACTATGCAAAATAAAACTTTAGTTCTTTATAGTTAAATAGTTTTTTACCACACAATCTACCTGGGTTTTTTAAATATTGTGAACTCTAAAACAGTTGAGATAAAAATTCTGTCGTGATTCATTGCTCATCAGTATATACGGTTTTATCTGAATATACAATCAGGTACACAGATAACATCGAAGTTGTAAGTGATAGTAAGTCCTATTTGCAAACTTTTCATGAAGACTGTACGATCAGAGATCAGATAGCGATGTATGCAGCAAAATTTTGTAACATGGAGATAAGAAGACAGTTTCGTAACCTAAAAATTATAGATTAAACATTGTTTTAATGCCTGACTTATTAAGAAATCGAGCTCTAGCAAAATTTCATCAATCAGCTCACAACTATTTCCCTATTCTTTAATTTATGCGATGCGAACCACTAAGGCATGGAACTTTCGGGCCAGATTTCTCAGTCGAGTACAATATGAGTTTCTGTGAGAGTAAATTTAGCCATTTTTCAAGCACATCTATGGCTCCAAATTCCATTAGTTGATATGTGAATCAAACGTAAACCCGTAGTAAATTTTATAAAATAACCAAGCTTTTTCGAAACTATTACCTACCTATAAGGATAATCGTGCATTCATAATGCATTATATGCATGGGCGTAAATGAGAGCAATGCAGTTTATGCAGTACGATCTTTACATCGAACAGGAGCAAGCGAAGCGAGCTCAAGATTTTGCTTCATTTTTCTTCTATCGAGTCGATGGCATGTCGTTTTTTGTCGTTTGTCGTTTGCTTCATTATAACTCGACTTTTCCAGCTCGTGCCGAAATCGAGGCGATTCATGAAATAGCTGAAACGAGGATCTCGCTACATAATAACTCGATTGTAGAGCTCATCTTGAAATACAGTAGGTAAACTTCAGTATAGTAAAAAGGCTGGAGCGAACGAATAGAGTTCTAAAATATTGTATACAAGAAATGACTCACATACCGGGAACTCACAAACACCAAAACGCGGTAAGAACCCGTTAAAATATTTAATTCTAGAAGAAATGACTCGGCGGGTCAGGCCCAAGGGTTTCAACGTTTTTTTTTTTTTGCTTGATTGTAAAAAAAACAATAAATAGGTAAAACTGAGTGTGATTACAGTGCATACTCTAAGTCTAAGGAAAACAATAAATAATAAAAACTGTTCAAGCGGGTTCGTGCTAAGGGTCCCGGAGAAAACACATTTTATTTTTATTTTATGGTAGTACGGAACCCTCCGTGCGCGAGACCGATTCGCACTCGTCCGGTTTTTATATTAGTATTAATACTTTGATACACTTATTAAATCATTTTAATTTAAAAATAATTCGCGGTGTTCAAAGCAGTTGGACGTGCCTTCATTACTACTCAGAATTAAGAGCCTTAGAAAAATGTCTAATGTGACAGCAATTCTGTTGCCAAGAGATTTTTCAGGCTGAAATCAGGACGACTCTCTGTAAACTTTGTAAAATAGGTTGCTTAAGTAACTAAGTAATAGCCATTAAAAATCTGACTGCGTAAAAGACCTAAGTGGGTCGCACGAGACTTAATTATTTTCATCGAGTGCCTAAAAAGTTGTTAGTGCTATATTTATTATGTCGTATATTTTGATAAGTTAATACAAATGGGTGTACACGTAGCTCAGCATCAAATATGCTTATCTGACAATCCAAGGTGCTAAAAATATCTACATTATCAGGTTTTAAAAATAAAAGTTATTTTATTTAAATAAGGGGCTTTCTGTAAGTTGTTCAGTAGTTTTTTTATCATCTTCATCATCATCATCGTTAGCTCATATCCTCGTTCTGCAGGAACCTAAACCTCTTTCCCGATCTTGCGCTATGCGAATTTATTTTACAATATACACAGAATATTAAATATTAAATTAAAGACTAAAACTCATCATCATCATTCTCTTGCCCATTTCCCATTATTTGGGGTCGGCGCAATATGTCATCCTCTTCCATTCATCTCTCTTAGCCGTCGTCTCAACACTCACCCCCTTTTTACACATATCATTCTTCACACAATCCATCCATCTTTTCTTCGGCCTGCCTCTCCTACCACAGCCATCCACATTCATACTTAACACTCGTCTCGTAACATGACACTCATCCCTCCGCATTACATGCCCATACCACGATAATCTATTACCCTGCAATTTTTCCGTCATAGGTGCTACTTTCAAACTTCCTCTAATATACTCATTCCTAATCTTGTCCATTCTAGTTACACCACACATCCATCTCAACATTCGCATCTCAGCTGCATGCAGTCGTTTCTCATCCGTCCCTTTTGTGGCCCAACATTCTGATCCATACATAACGACAGGTCTTATTATACTCTTATATATTTTTCCCTTCAATTTGAGGGGGATTCGGGAGTCGCAAATTGTTCCCGTAACCTGCCGCCACTTCATCCACCCTGAGTTGATTAAAGACTAAAACTATCTTATCTTATCTTGTTGTGGGGGCTGACAAGCCAGCAACACTTCGAGCCAGTGGGATTTTTTGTGTTAACCCCAATACTTTTTGCTTTCTTCACCCTTCAAACAAGGAATAACCCTTCAAACATGGTCAAAGAAGGAGGCAATACCATTGAGGGGAAAAAACCGAAGATCTTCCGGTTTTGGATATCCATCCCCAAGGAGGCACATGCGTTTTGCCGCCAAGACGTCAGTCACAAAGTATATGCTCCATGTCTCTTCATCCACTCCGCACGCTCAGCAGCTGGGATCCAGGGTGGGTTTCATTTTGTGCATCATCGTGCCTGTGGCGTAGTGCCCGGTGAGGGCTACGACGATGGCACGTGCCTTGTTTCTGCTGTTGTTCAGTATGAACTTTGAGACACGAGTTGTCACATTGCTGATAAATTTCTTAGAGTATTGTAGACCTGCAAGGCTAGACCACTCCAGCGTGTTTTATCAGCCAAATCCCTAATGGCCATTCTTATACTGCGTGCCGGGATTATTTTCAGTAAAAACGCAGCAGCAGCATAAACACAATTTACAGCAATCAGAAAATTGTATTTATAAACACCTTATTGCTTAAAAAAACGTAATATTGGAAGTATTTCGAATAAATGGCCTTTCATTCACACTACAGACTCACATCACACTCACAGTTATCATACCAGACAAAAATGTCCACTAATCCGGTGGCTGAACCGCAGCGAAGAGCTAAAAACTTTTAAATTAACTCCTGCGAGTCCGCGACAAGAGTCACATGTACAGCGCTGTACATTGTACAGTTACATGTCGCTGCCAACTTTATCCCAACACTAATGCATTAAGCGGGGGTTCTCAACATTTTCGTGCTCCATTTTTATTTTACGCTCTCTTCCAAAAGAAAAATTATCTGTAATTCAATGTAATCTACGAGTATGTATATACGTAGGTACTTTTACAATGAATGTATCATTTTTATAGTTTTCTATAGTTGGTACTTTTTGAACACAAACTTAGGTACATTATCAGTTTAGAACCCATTTACAATAGGATATGTAAAGTAGGATTAGATTTTATTTATGATTAATGTTTTTTTCTGAGATATTAGACACAAACTTCTCGGTTGACTTTTAGCATATTAGATTTAAAGTGGACTGACATTACACCAAGTTGTGATAGACGTTTTGCCACAAAAATACTGCAAAATAAACCTTACCCCTAGCCTTACCCCTTCAATAGTTCTTGTTTTTATTGCAGTTAATTTAATAAACTAATTTTATAATTGGGGTTGCGTTATCATCAAGGGCCTTATTTCATCTAAGTAGATGTTTTAAACATCATCCGTTTGGATAAGACCCGACATTCGTGGCTGTATACACTAATTCGAGAGCGACAAGGCCGCCCCTGTGTTAGAATATTTCCAGGTTTATTTTCATCAATATTTTACAATATTCTATTTCTTTCATTGAACAACACAATGTGGCGAAACAAAAGAATTAATATACGCAAACGCGATTCGTTTATGTTGTGTTATGCATATCTTGACAAAGGTATAATTTGAAACGCATGAAGTCGGAATGAAATAGACGTCATTCATGCTATAATTTTGCTTGAAATTGCTAAGTCAAGTTTCTTGGAAACAAGAAAAATCTTCAATACTCATTACGTACATTTTCTTCCTGCACAAAGACATGTTATAGTGCGTCCAAGATAGCTTGGTGATTTTGACAGGTGGTTTTCGAGATTTCATTTTACTTTTTAAAGCTGTTTGAGCCGTTATAGTACATTACTGCAGCGGCCAGCAACAGAGGCATTGATGGACGAACGTGTAAATGTGGGCCGAGGCGAAGCCGAGGCACACATACGTAAGTCCATCAATGCCTAGTTGTGGCCAAGGCTTGTATTAGTACATTACTGCAGCGGCCAGCAACATAGGCATTGATGGACGTACGTGTAAATGTGGGCCGAGGCGAAGCCGAGGCACACATACGTAAGTCCATCAATGCCTAGTTGTGGCCAAGGCTTGTATAGTACTTTTCTCAAATAATGCGCGGAAATTAAAACAGTAAATTTTCTCAAATAATTCGCAGAAATTAAAAATCTTTTCAAAGACGAACAACGAACAGCAATTTGTTTTTTTTTTCAATAAACAGCTTTCTATTTGCAAGCCAGTTCGAAATTTAAATAAAACCTTTGATGAGTTACCTCCTTGGTCGCCATGTTTCGGAGAATAAGATCGTTCCATTTTAAAATTACACGACAGATATGAGTTTACTATGTAATTTATTTGGCCGCTAAACACGACAGATATGGATTTTCATACAAACATTGCCGGCCGTTGCGCGCATGTATTTGGCCAGTACAGCAATTTCGATTTATCTCGAAAAAGGTTGTCAAAATAATGCTCACATTTCCAAGCATGTTTGAGAAAAGTACTTTTCTCAATTAATGCGCGGAAATTAAAACAGTAAATTTTCTCAAATAATTCACAGAAATTAAAACTCTTTTCAAAATCAATGACGAACAACGAACAACAATTTGTTTTTTTTTTTTCAATAAACAGCTTTCTATTTGCAAGCCAGTTCGAAATTTAAATAAAACCTTTGATGAGTTACCTCCTTGGTCGCCATGTTTCGGAGAAAAAGATCGTTCCATTTTTAAATTACACGACAGATATGAGTTTACTATGTAATTTATTTGGCCGCTAAACACGACAGATATGGATTTTCATACAAAAATTGCCGGCCGCTGCGCGCATGTATTTGGCCAGTACAGCAATTTCGATTTATCTCGAAGAAGGTTGTCAAAATAATGCTCACATTTCCAAGCATGTTTGAGAAAAAGCTTTATAATACACAAAAAATATACAAGATTTAACATTTAACATAATATTAAAGGGTTTACGGCTCAAACATTTTCAGAAAGTAAAATAATCGCTCTAAAACGATCTGTCAAAATCACCATCCTATGTTGGACAGATTTTTCTATTATAGGTATCATCATCATCATAGACTACCAGGAGGTACATCTGTAGAAGTACCTGCTTGTATTAGTAAAGTAAATAGGGGGGGTCCAGTAAATAGATCTAGGTATTTAGTTTTGTACGCCGTGGATTGTGCAGAATGGTTATCGACGTCCGTAAGAGCAGATAGACAACCTGCGCCCGCGGCATGACGGCGCGATAAAGCGCTATCGCGCCCTAGCTCTCTTTCTTTTTGCGCACGAACGAACGAGTTAACAGGCGCGATAAAACGTTTTTTGAATTAGTGAAATGAAAAATATCTGTCTCGAGTTTTGGCGTCAGTGTTAATGTTGCTCAACAGAATTAACTTTAACTGGTTTATGTATACAACCATTATAATTATTAGATACATACATACACACATATTTTCAAGCCTATCTCCCAATGGGGTATGTAGAGACAATGGAACGCCACTTGCTACGATCCTGACTGACCTTTTTCGCTTCCTCCACAATCATCTAGTCTCTTCATACATGATCATTGTACATGATCATTGATTTCGGGCACATCTGACCTGGCCCTTTATAAGCACGTCACCAATTTGGTCAGTGTATGTACATCTAGGCTGTCCCTTTCCAACAATTTCCACATGCGCTTGCCTTATAAATGGCCCCGTCGATTTGCTCTCATCCATTCTCTCCATATGACCAAACCATTTCAACACAGCTTACTCTATCTTTGTCACTACAAGGACAAGAGGACTTTCAGACCACAACGTTCTATAATTAAACTATTATTCAATTTGTTCATCACAGTTACACCAAACATACTTCTGAGCACATCTTCACAGCGTTAATCCTACTTTCGTGGGTTTCCTGCCATACAAATGATTTACTTTCATAAATAATAATAATATACATAATAATTAGATGCTACTTTAATGAACGAAAATGAGCCTTCCAGAGTGACGTAATGAACCTACGATATCTCTGGCGGTATACTCTAGGCAATCAGCAAGACCCTAATGCTGGTTGGCAAATATCTTCACCACGATGGCAAGTCGAACTCAATGTCATGCCATCGATTCGACAGGTAGAAGAAAAAAAACCGGCCTAGTGCGAGTCGGAATACTCGCGCACCGAGGGTTCCGTAGTTATTTACAAAAAATGTTTTCTTCGGCTACCTAATACGATTCAAAATGTACAATACGTTAAAGTTAGGACAGACGGACGGAAGGACGGACGGAAATATGCAGATAGACATTGGCACCCTTTTCGTATGGAACCCTATAAACACAATTAAGGAGTACGACACATATAGACCCCCAAATATTACTCTTTTTTTATATTTTTTTAATATTAGCTTAGATTAAAATGAACACTTACGAGCAATGAATCCCGCAAAACCAATTGTTTGGTTTGTCTGTGGAAGCTACAATCACGCTTATAATTTGAAATTAAATTACTTTATTACAGCATATACATAAAATACATAGTGACATTAAATAAAATTAAAAATAAAGGGATTTAAACCAGACCAGTTTATCTATAATAAGATCTAACTGTTGTGAATAACTTTTAGCCAAAATACTCGCTCTATTTAAGCTACAGTCATAAAACGTCGACATGTCTAAGCTTATATTTCAAGAATCAAAATTAAACATAGGCTGTACAATCTGTAGACGTCATGTTGATTTGAAAAAGTAATAAAACTGGATACTTTAACGAGGATTTCACTTTACGTAATAAATGGTTGGTGATGCTGATGAGAAAACAGTACGACTTTGACGTAAGCAAATTGCTTCTACGAAATTAAATTATCACGCTACGCATTCATGAAATTGTGTCATATTAAGCCACGAAGAGAGGCGATAATACTTAGAATATTGCTTTGGGATGTAAAAAAAGAATATACTTGGAAAATGCTTGAAAAGTTTTTCAATTTTCACGCAACATTTTTTTTTTCTTTTCACATCCTTCTTAAGATCAGGAGAAAGATTACTTTTTGATTACTATTCTATAAAGAGAAATATGTATATTTACATTCGAAAATTAATAGTTGCGCAGGATACCGTAGCCGATCTACGCCTACGTAGGGGACGCTACGAAACCGTAGCAGCCTCTACATTTCAGATACGAAATGTAAATCATGTGTAGTTAATGACAAGCTGTCCTTAAACTTGTCTAGTAAGTACGGTAGAATGGGCAAGTGCAGGCCCAGTCCCCATGACCTAGATCCGCCGACCCTCCGCGGGAAGCTGCTAATTTCCAGCATCGCGGGCCGCAGACGTCACGGCGGGGGGAGGACCTCGGCCGGCCCGCTGGCTGCCGCCGCTGCCTCGCTCCGACCGAACTCCGATCAGTCCACCGCCCCACTTCGACCTGAAAGCACGCGTCAGACGCGACTCCTCCGCGAATGATCCACACGCGGTACAAACCTCACAAACGCCGCCTGATCGTAAAGTGTTAAAACCCGTATTTTTGTAAAGTGATAAGGGTGAAAGTATTTTTCTATTAAAACTGTGATAAGTCAGGCGGGCGGAGGCTCGGGTGGTGGGGCGCGATCCGCTGACACAGTGGCTCAGTCAGCCGCCGGTCGCCGAGTGGCAAGCACCATCGATTTTCTCCATACGACTGTACGCGAGGTACGTAATAACGTAACTATCACGTGCTTCGTATTTTCATCGCGGCTATTTCCACGCGCCGCGTATTTTCAGGCGATCTGCTAAGCGTTCAAGGCCGCGTCTGTTAGCGTACGCGTTTACGTTTAGTTACGTTTATGTTTTGATCATTTTGTTTAGATCGTATGCAGTGTTATCTGTTGTCACGTGTGCGCTCGAGAGGAAAACGAATCATTTTCACGGCTCCACGATCTTCAGTGCGGGCTTGGAATAAATAATGCGATAACGTCTCATAACCAAGGTTGTGGTTTTAGTCGAGAACGCATTATACTCACTGGAATGGTAATGTCGCGTGCTTAGTATTATTGTAAACGATTTGGCATACCTGTTCACCGTTCAGGACAAAACGAGCTGAATAATTTAAGAGTATTGATTTGTGTTATTTAAATTTCAAGGTGATTTTCGTAAATTGTCTCATGCACTGACGTTTGGTATCGCATTGTTTGGTATTGATGATTGTGATCAGTGGCCAGATGTTCGTCGGTCATGAGTGTGGTCATGACCTACAGATCGCAAAACTCTAAATCAAGCGACTGTGATCCGTGTTCTGGCAAGCGTTCAGACAGCGATTCATTCAAGATACTTATACGCATATTTTGTTTCTGTAATGTTATAATTAAACCGAGATGTTCATTTTATTAAGACTAAGTACTAAAATAGAAAAAGTTTCAAAAATAAATTAGTTAAAACAACAATCGTTCCAAGAATCAACTGGAATTCATTTTACAAAACCTACTAAAACTTTTCACAGTTTACGTGTAGTAAAAACATAACCCTCCTTCTGGCGCAGTCGGGTAAAAAGACTGTAGAGTATTATCTACTCTTAACCTTACCTAATAAGGAAAGTACATAAAATCCTTCCCATAACTAGTTTAGATAGGTACCTGCCTACAAAGGTAGCCTAGCCTAGGACCTTTCACCTTTCTCGGTTCCGTAAACGTGCACCCTTGATGTAACACAGTAAAACCACTGATATTTAAATAAGGTCGAATGGTATACAACTTTAAATTAAATATACGTACCTATAGCTTTAGTACAACTTTATACTAAAGCTATACATTAAATGTATAATGTATACCTATAGGTATATAGGGTATGTATAATATGAACGTATTACGGACCCAATTCCCTTCAAAGGGACAAAAGCTAAGAAAGCCTGTGAAACGGCCTATTTCCTTTGACTCGATTCACTAAAGTTGTCAGGGCTCATCCTTTTGTTAAAGGTGTAGTGCGTCAGTTCATATCTTTTTATTTTACACTTTTGCTTCATTATTATCTCTACTAATGGAAGTAGTAAGATATATATCCAAACTAACAATCGTAGAACATTATTTGCGTATAATAATTGTTAATGGAAATAGAAAGATATCCAAACTAACAATCGTAGAAAATTTTGCGTATAATGGTCAATCAATCAACCAATTCTTTTGTAACTTATCAAAAATGTCTTTGTCTACCAAAAACCAAAAATATAATGAGTTGAGTGAGGAGTTTTGTAACTATTGGAGATGAGATAACAGACGCCTTTGCCCTGCAGTGGGATCATACCTACAGGCTGTACTTAAGTATATCATTATTAACTTGAGTAGCTATTTTACTTTGCTATAGCCAGTCTTATTATCTTAATTCTAATTAAACTTTTAGTCTAAACTCAAGCTCAAAGTTGTTTACTCAAAATAATATCACATAGATAGCTTTATGACGTCATTTTTGGCTCTACCACCGCTTCGGAGAAGATGCGGTCGGAAACTCTACAACATAATTATGTGTGTTGTAGAGTTTCTGACCGCATCTTCTCCAAAACAGAACAACGCCTTAAACAAAAAAAATATTTAGAACAAATACAATATTACCGTTTTTTAGAGTTACGCGGTTATTATTTAATCTAGAATTAAACATTTTAACGGGTTCTTACCGCGTTTTTAATATCGGGAACTCACAAACACCAAAACGCGGTAAGAACCCGTTAAAATGTTTAATTCTAGATTAAATACAATATTAAATTACATAGTGTTGTCAAGACTAGTCGTTATGGTCATTCTTAAATTTATAATCTTCGAGTTTATAGTAACCTTTTTTTACAGAGGACTTGCTTAGCTTGCCTGGCAAGTTTAGAATATCATCTGGTATCTTAATAAGATACTACATAATAATATTATATTAGCGTATACAGTGCCCCGTGAAAGATGTGTTGACCTTACTGAGTCGAAAATGTGAGAAAACAAATTAATTTTTATTTCTTGTACTAATTACGAAGATCACTGTTTTTGGGATGGGGTCCAAATTATACTCTCGCAATTTTATATATTTTTTTATTTTTTTACTCCACACAATGTAGACGATATATAAGAAGACACTTAAAGAAAAAAAGGTCTATTGTGCGAAAAAGACGATAAAAATGGGAGAGAAAAAAGTATGCTAAAGGGGTTGGGGAGAGCCACCCTAAACAACTACCCTCTTCGTCTTGATAATAACCTTTTTCTACACGTTTGGGATGAATGCTGAGACATAGATTTGATCTTTTGATTAGATTTGAACCGTCTGTGGCAGTAACTTTGGTGACGAGACTACGAATTTATAAATCTTAAATATTTTTTTGTTTTATTCAGATTTATGGAAAACTACAAATTATTTTCTTGTAACGGCTTAGACTTTATTGGCAATCGAATTATTTACGATATTTTAGATGACAAAATCAGATTGGTGATCGCTTCAAAAAATACATAATACTTAAGTAAGTAAAATAAGTACAACACAAATCCAATCGAACGAACTCTTTAGTTTATAATGAATCCATAATTATGATAACTTAAAAAAATATATCTTTAGATGGTTTCGAACATAGCACGTAATTTCTCTATGGTTTCGAACACAACACTTATTGTTCGTTCCTGACTGACTGATCATCTAATCGACGAGACATGCTCATGTGAGTGGAACATAATCAGGGTTTCTCTCTTCCATGTAAGTCATGAACTACCGGTACTACAATAGTGCCACAAAAATTTTCATACAAATCTTAAATTAATCCTAGCATTAAAACTGTACATTTTAACGAAAATCTGACTTTATACATACATAGAGATTAGTTTCTAGATTGTTTCTGAAAAAATTCATTGACTTTAATTGGATAGTATTGAAAATATCACCAGACTTCGTTTGTATGCTGCAGCGCAAATTTGCGCTCTCGAAATAAATAAACTTCTCTTAATGTTAAGTGCAAAGATTTTTAATCTTTGGTTAAGTGTCTTGAGTTTTTGATTCGACACGACATCAATCTTTTCCTTCTGTTCTGTTCTTTTCCTTTTCTGTTTCTGTCGTTTGCATAGGTAAATAGGTACAAAGGTAAATGGTTTATTAAAATCGGTTCATGTTAGTATAAAACCGTTTTTAAACTCAAGAGTATCCTTTACATTTTTAGAAAATAGCGAAGTCTAACCAAATCTTGTTACTTCAAACTCTAAAGGCAGTCATCAAAATCTGCGGAAATCGACGAGTAGGTAAACGGCATACGCGTGTGGATTTCGATTTGTTCGTTTTAGTTAAATAAATTGCTTTTCAGTCGTGTATCAACTCTTTCCGCCCGTGGCACCGTAAAAGCGGTTATTGGATTCTTATCGCCTGCACTTTGCGATTGGCTCGGCATCGTAATCGAAAATTGTACCGAATTTTCACAAAAAACCCAATCATCTTGGATCAAATACGTATGAGCTTACGCAAAACTTCTGTATTTATATAATAGATCTTGGTATTAATCGTTTTTCTTCGGAAGGAGATTAGTAGAACTCGAGTGCGATTTTTGAATCTCATTCGCTGAGTTGTCAGCTGAAATGTCAAAATTAGTATGGAGATACGCATCTTTCTACTGCTGATTTGACTTTCAAAAATCGCACTCCTGGAGTATGATTTTTTAATGTCAAATCAGCATAAGAAAGATGCATATCTCCATAGTAATTTTGACATTTTTAACTGCTGAACTCAGCGAATGAGATTCAAAAATAGCACTCCTGGTATTACATAATACATTTGTTTACTGATTAAATGTAGATTTTTTTCAATAGTTCACGAAGGCATTCATAAAAGGAACCTTATGATACGAAAAATTATACATTCCGTAGCATATAATACCTAGCTAGTTAACATTCAAATGATTCGTACATTAGCTATATCTCGTAAATATACAAAGGATGCAAATAAAAACATTTCCGTACAACATTTTTACAACAATATCCCATTCTACACAGTATGTCAGTGTTTCGGGGAGCTGAGCTGAATCCACGACGCCTATGTATTCTATACAACACTTTGTCTTTCTATATGTGTTCGAAACCATACGAAATAGGTACTCGTAACCAACATCATACAAATTATAGCACGATCACTAATTACTCGGCCTTGTGACGATCCAAAACACTACGGGTGCAGCACCCGAAACTCAATGGACGGAGGTTAGATAGATGTTAATGGCACACGTATTGATGTCAAGGCAAGATCGGCACCTGCGCCGGTCCACTGGCATCATCCATGCGATCACATCGCCAAAATTGTAATGTCAACAAACATAGATAATATCGACGTCTTTGGCCATCTGTTTCATCGATATAGATGAATGGTGGATGATTTGACAGTCAAGTCAGTCGACGTAGAGAAAGAAGAGACTAGGGGTCAAAAGGTATGAGTTTTGTACTATAAACTTAATTAGAGATGCTTTATAGCAAATATCCAAGAAACTCGGGATTATTCATGAAAAAACTGGAGTTTTTCATTGCGATACTTACTGTCTTCATGACTTATTTTGTGTGCGTGTGGTGGACTAACGCCCATACATCCTCTCTTCGGAGCGTGCTCCATACAAACGAAGTCTGGTGATATTTTCAATACTAACCAATTAATGTCAAAGAAATTTTTCATAAACAATTTATAGATATCAAATAGAGATTCGTTACTAGATTGTCTCTGAAAAGTTTCATTGATTGGACAGTATTGAAAATATCACCAGACTTCGTTAGTATGCAGCGCGCATTTGCGCTCTCGGAAGAAACTTCTCTTAAGGTTATAGGCCTGTGCCCTGCAGTGGGACGGCTGATGATGATTATAGCAAAGCTTTAGTAAAAAAAGGGTGATGCTGATTATTGCTGACTTTATTAACGTACAAACATTTTTGTTCCATGTGTCAGACAGAGAAGATCAAATTATATCTCCGACTGCCTCCGTGGTCTAGTGGTTAAGAGCATTGGCTCTCAATACGGAGGTCGGGGGTTCTATTCCCACAGGGGACACCTATTGATATGTCACTTTGTGCGTTTTCCCCCAGTTGGTTAGAACATTGCAGGCTGAATCACCTGATTGTCCGAAAAGAAAAATCATTCCGTGCTTCGGATGGCACGCTAAGCCGTTGGTCCCGGCTACTATCTCTGGTGGTAGTAGCCGTTACATAAAAACCACGTCAGAGGCCGTAAGGCGGTCTGAAAAAACTGACACCAGGGCTCTGCCCACACGATAAGAAGAAGATCTCCGACTCTATATCACAATAGACTTCGTATACGCTACATTTAACTCCTCTACTAGTGTAAGCGAAAATATAAAAAAAAAAAAAAAAAAAAAAATGTTTGTTGAGCAGAAAAAAAAAATCCTAGGTCTATGACAGTCTGTAAGCGTTGGTGAATAATTGCCATGAATAACTTAGTCATGTGATGAGGAAGTTTTGAGCCTATAACTATTTATTAACAAAGCAAACAGCTGTAATAACACCAACCAACGTGCGTGATAAAGGAAAATGGCCTTCATTTCTTTCACCCATTTGCGATTTGTGCAACATTTTTACTAGCAATTTCCACTACCTTTACCGATGCGGCAAAACTAGCGATGCAACTATCGGCATCTGGCCAAGATTCTATTCAAGGACAGAAAGGCTTAAGATGTCATTTATCCTGTTGTACTCCAAGTTACACATTTTAAACTCTAAAGACATGGTAATTGAGTTTACTTTTATTGCTTGTAGGTTGCGTTTTGATTTGATTTCTGTAAAAGTTTATTCTTATCATCGTACGGTTAGTTATGTTATGTCGTAAACATTGTCTTTATATAAATTCTTCGAATATAATAAATAAGCGTACTTGTAGGAATAAACTGTGAAAATCAATAAACAAGTACTCGTAGCATATACAACGTTTTAATGAATTAGCGCAAAACCTCATACACCCCAACTGATTTGTAACAAAATAATTAGATTGAAACAATAATTTCATTATTTTGATAGTTAAAATTTTAAGTTTTGAGGCAAAAATGAATTGTTATCTTTTCAGCAATGAATGAAAGCGCTAACGTGCTCATGGATACATTTTAATAATCTTGTTTTGGTAGTAAGTAGGTGAGTGTGTCCGTGGGGTGGGTTGACATCGGGTTCAGTGAATTTAAAATTTTACGAAAAAATTATTTAATATTTTGAAAAAAATTACCAATGTTGAAACCATGATAATTCGATTCTGCTCTCGATTCTAAACAAACTACTTTCTAGTTTTGCGTTAATTCATTAACACGTTGTATAATTATTTATTCGTTTAGGTTTCGTTTTGGATTTAGTTTAGCTAGAATGTTTAAGAACGTTAAAGGTTTTCTTATAAATAAGTGGTTACATAATTTAACATGTGCACATACGTCAGTACCGAAAAATATAGAGTTCATTTGTGTAACAAATTACTACTCTAAAGTGACTGAAAAGCAATAACATTTTGTAATAACGTCACTTCTTAATTAATAGACTGTAGAAAATTGATGGAATATTTATGTCATTGCAATTTTCAAGAAACATTTTCTTTCAACATCATTAATGCGATGACACATTCAAATGAAAGTTTATTATAACTTGGCCTAATTTAATATTTTATTTTTACCTTGCAGTCACGCTATCATGAAGGCTTTTGAAGGTTTTTTCCTTATTAAACCATTAACGTTTTTCCTTTTCAAATAAAAAAAAAGAACATACATAAATATACTCTCGCCTGTGTTCCGTTGGAGTAGGCAGATAAAATTGATCGCTATCGTTATCGCTACGTACGTATGAGGGAGGTTACACGTTCAGTATTTCGTTATTCTGGTCCATCAGTCTGGTCATGTTTATTTGATTTGAAGGGAAACTGATATACTTAAGCACCATGTTAGTCGGGTCAATCTCGAGTCAGTTTCCCTTCAAATCAAATATACATGACCAGACTGATGGACCAGACTGATGAAATACTGACCGTGTAACCTCCCCTATGATAGGTACCTCTCTTGCCTCTTCCACAGTTTAAATCGACTAGTCGCTTCAGATTGATCATTTCATACACGCCCGTCGGTTTCGAATACATTTTATCTGGCCCTTCTTAAGTACGCTGCCAATTTGGTCCGTATACGTCCGTCTAGGGCGACCACTTTTGACTGTTCCACTCATACTCGCTTTATATATATTTCATACGTACGTCTCAGTCCACTATCACTCGTCCATTTCTCATGACCAAACCATCTCAGCATTCCCATTTCAATACTTGCCACGAGGTATATCCTCTTTCAGTCCACATCTTTCTCTCATTATAGAAACTAGAGATTTTGTCATTCAGAGCCACACAACACAATATACTGCGTAAAGAACTCCTTTTGAAAGCATTTATTCCAGAATCATTCATCTTCTGCCATACCCAAAATTGACTACCTACATCAATGTAGGTGCCAGTACACCGTCATGAATTTGTATCCGTTTCTAAATAGAGTCGATGAATAAAAACAATATTTTTCTAACTATAACTGTTATTCGTGACCAAAATATCATTGTTGAAGACTAAAAAAATACACGTATTCGAGATCATACGATAAGCACGCGATACGACTATTTGCTCAATGAAATTACTAATGTTTTTTTTATGTTATCGAAACAAAATCTGTCAATAGCGTTGTTTGTTTAAAACTATTTATATTTATAACAATTCTTTAGTAGATTGTTTTAACTCCATATATTCAGTTTCACTTTAAGTCAAAAGTTTAAAATTAATTTAGTTCTCAACAGCCCACACCGATTGCAAATTGATTTAGTTTGAGCCACTTAGAAGTTATCAAACTGAACAAATTAATATTCAGCGAGTGAAAATGAGCCAACTCTGACATAATATAAGCAATAAACTAAAAGATATGGGCGAGTCTGCCAAAATCACCGACATAGGCACGAAGTGCAGTCACTCAATTATGTAATTTTTAGATACTTTGACGATGAAACACTAGCACGAGTGTTAAGTCATTTAAAATAATAGGGCATATCCGGAACCATTTCTGTTATAGTACCTATACAATCGCAGCATTAAGGAAGTAGCTATAACTAGTTTGATGTATACAAATCCATAAACCAAACCAAAATAAATAAATACGATAAACGATTTCCGTGTAAAAAAATATTTGAAAGACTTCAAATACTGTCTCGCTTGCAAGGCTTCCCATATAGCCTGAGCATCTATTCTATCACCAGTCACTACAACCATAATAAACATAAATAGTAATACTATTATTTAATGTCTCAATTCATACATTCTTATCGGCTTCGGGAAAATTGTGTTTGGCTCCTCATTTTCACAAATGTGAAACTGAAGAAAAATTTGATTAAAAGAATTCTTCTTAATATGGTTTGGTATCGGTTTTTTAAGGGTATGATCAGACATCAAACTGAATAACTTTCTCTACCACCATTGGACCACCATCGAAATCGCGAAAAAGAATCCCCCTCCCATATATTTAATTTTGCAGGTTTGCATGGAACAGCAGATTTTTTTTTCGCGATTTCGACATTGGTTCCCTGAAGAATGTTGTTCAGTTTGATGGTCTGATCATTTCCTTAAAAAACCGTCAGCATATTATTTTTACGTCGATTCAAAAACTAGACTTATTAGCAACAAAGGTACTTATTATACGCTTTAATTTTTATGTCTGTTTAAACAGGTGTACATAATTATAATTTTACGTAAATAAAACACACATGCCATCTTTTTACAATTTCAGTAAAGCAAAGTTTTAGCTAGCATCTACGTGATATACTTACGTGAGGTGTCCTCACCTACAGGTGTAACAAATAAATGGATTTAAGATAAAGAGAGCCCATCTCAAATTGTATAATAATACAGGGTGTATTAAGTGACAGTCCTCCACAGACTGAAACGGCGAACTCAGACCATCAAACTGAACAACTTTCACTATGGAGCTAACCTCTGTAAACGCGAAAAAAAATCTGCTGTTTCATACAAAACTGGTGTACCTACCCGACTCAAATTTATAGGACAGCTGATTTTTTTCGCGTTTCCTAAAGGTAGGCTCCATAGTGAAAATTTTTCTGTTCGATGGTCTGAGTTCACCGTTTCAATCCGCGGAGGGCTTTCCCTTACACCCTGTATACTGCAGTACTTATAAGAGAGGTTAGTTAGTTAAATAGTTAGATATTTATTTGTTTTCATATACATATAAAATTGTACATTGTACATGCATAATACCATTGTTGTACTTATAAACTTTAATATGATTGCCACGTATCACTTTAATGTTAACAAAGAAGCCTTCTTAATTTGAATAGATAGATAAATCCAACCAGATTCTAGCTTTTGTGCTTGGTTTACTGTTTTCATTTAATACGAGCTTTTACCCGCGACTTCGTCCGCATAAATTATATACCAGATTTTAAGTCAGATGATAAGCTATCAAACAAAAAAGTTTCATCAAAACCGGTTCTACAGTTTTTGCGTGATACTCGAACAAACAAACACCCAAACAAACAAACAAACAAACAAACAAACGAACAAACAAACAAACAGACAGACAAAAAATCCAAAAATTGGTGATTTGGAATCAGGGACATCAAAAAATCATATCGTAATCTTTTTTTTGTAAATATCTTCAATGTACAGACACACTTCTGTTACAGTTTTATAATAGTTTAGATAATACTCGTATATGCAAATTAACAATGCGACAGCGGGCTCAACTGTTATTATATTAGGTACATTCATAATCAGTATAACTGTCTAAAGGTAATGCAAATAAGTGTTCCAAATAGAAATTAATCACTTTGTATGGAAATCTGAGATATTTATCCCCGCCCTTTCTGAAGGACTAATCTCTTTTTAATTAATCTTGATTATACAAAACTGCGAATTTTAATTACAACTCGAATTGATATTTAAATTTAAGCAACTTAGAAATAAACCGAAATATACAACGGTGGCATTAGCTAAATCGTTTAAGAATATTACTATTTAAGTCAAATTTTCTTTGATTTAATTAATTTGAACGAATGAATGGATTTAGTTAATTTGTGGTTTTCTTTAATTGAATTGTAATCTACCTATAAGTATGTTCTTTTTATGTCCTCACTACAATGTATACAGGGTGTGAAAATAAATGCATTACATATTAAACAGGGTGCTTCAGACCATCAAACTGAACAACTTTCTTAAGTATATTTGATTGATTGATTGATTGACTTTCACTATATTTAAATCGCGAAAAAATAACAGCTGTTCTATACCTACCTAGGTACGTTTGGGTCGAGCCTCGATTGAAGTTTTCTATGGAACATCTGTTTTGTTTGCGATCTTAGTCCCTTAGTGCAAGTTGTTCAGTTTGATGGTCTGGTGAAATATACCCTTGACATGTTTCTAGTAATTAAAAAATAGTGGTGGTATCGTGGCATATTTTGGATCCTAACACACATTCCGTATTCATTGCTTTACTAAGTTTACCCCTTCTTAGTGAAATGACGTGAATAGGAAAGGTCTTACGACGTCCCATGCAACTATTAATCATTTCTTATCATTTATCATAAACATACACTTCTTGCGCAAGTAAATTGACCTTCTAAACTCTATTATTAGTACCATGTTAATTTTCCGTATGCATCTGATTACATCGTTCTATTACCAAGCATTAAGTACCTATTAATATCATCTCACGGCTACATTTTTCTGTTCAAGCCAAAAATAAAATAGCTAGGGATTATATTATCTAATAAGGAGATCGTCCATTGCATATTAGTGTTTTTTGTAGTACTGTAGTATCCTAAGCTCATCATTATTCTTTAGGTACTTACTTAAGAGATGTAAGAAAGAATGCGTTGTTTGTAATACTTTTATCATTCAATCAGTGAATGGTTGAATGATTGAGGCGCAAATCATTCAACGAATAGCGTAGGAAAACGGAAAATAGATATATTAATAGATTTTATTTCCCCTGTAACAAAACAAACTCTACGGACGAGTTCAACGTATTTTCACAAATAAAAACGTTTTTTTTTTTTTTTTGTTTTAGTTTGTATATAAAGCTTAAACATGTTTCGCTACAATATCGAAATGTTGATCTGTACAAAAATAAATGTTGCAAGTTTTGAGTTACTTTTTTTAACATTGTTGTATTTTGAGCTCATAATATTTTTAGTAGCCGTCGTCATTTGCGTTAGAAAAAAGCAAGTTCAAGACCATGTCTATGCCTAGGTGAAAGTCATGTCCTATTTATATGCATCATAACGTCTCTGTAGTTATGCCAAAAACTCTAGACATCAGTACGCTCTCTGTCAAACTGGCAATCGTTCAAAACTCTTTAAAAGTTTTCCGTCAGTATTTCCTCTGATAATAATCATCAATCAGCGGCTAGCATTCCAAACTAATACAAAACATAACTTAGTTTTAGTTGGGTTAAGAAAAAAGACAAGAAAAATCTAAAACTAATCAAATACATAGCTCCAACTATAATAACCCGATAAATTAAAAATCTGCAATGACTAGGTATACAATGTGACATTCTTGTATTTTTGGAAATGTTGGGTTATTATTAAGAAATAAAAAAATACGACTGAGGGCTGCACTATAGGCTCGGCCCCTCTTAATAAAGGGGATTCCCTTAAAATTTGAAATATGAAAAAAACCACATCTCGAAATTAAAATCACGCTCGCTCGCATTTTTTCGTTACCTGACTACATGACTAAATATTTTACGAGCTTCATTACATGCTAACAAAATTATATCAGCACCTACATATACTTTTTAATACAGGGTATTAGGGTAAATAGTTAGTGCAACAGTTTACCCTAACACCCTGTATAATCACGACTTACAGGCTGTACCTATGAGTATAGTATGTTGCAATAAAATTCACACCTTGTAAACAAGACAGCTTTAGTCATCACCTTAAGGTAATTCAAATAGATAGTGTAATTTTGGATAAAATGATCAAATGTAACGTTACGTTTCGTCTAAGGTCGGCGGTGATGATGATGATATTGATAGTAATTTCAATACGTTACAATTCGATCTATTCTATTCAAATTTTACAATTTATTGTGGCTCCACCGTAGACAGTAGTGTTGATGATTTTGCCAGTTTCCAAATAGCAAAATTAAGTACTTGACATTATACAGTAATAAATATATGGCGATCTCAATGACTGTTTTTGCACAAAAACACACCCCAGACCACCATAAAATGGTGGCCACTTAACCCGCGTGTCGAACGAAAGACGTCTGCTCGTAAGCCCTCTAGCCACGCGACTCTACAATACAATAAGGCATATTTCGGTTTGCAAAACGATATATTATTAATATGTTTTCGGTTTTTATATTTCAGAGTTATTCGATAAACAAAAATAGTTGTCAGAACAGTCAACAAAAATAATTTTACTAAATTCAGAAGGAATAAACATGGCACAGAATACTATAAAGTTTGCTAAAGGTTCGTTCGTAGTTTAGTACTATTTTAGTACCTAACAGCTGTGACGTCATCTGACAATAATTTCCATTTCCAAACGTAGAATGTTTTGTTCGAACGCCGCGCCAGGTCCTCTACCCGCTCATTCGAACTTCGCAATTGCGTGAATGTTTTCGTTCCAATATCAACTCTATTACAATGAAGTGCAGACTGAAACAGTGGCGATATAGTGAACATCTAAAATGCGGGTACAGGGCCAGGCTTAGCCAGCATGACGACGTAAACACAATCAAGTTACTGCGACTGTTGTCACAGAACATTTGTTTCGATGCCGATCGCTGACGATAATTGAGACAGATGTTCTGAAAGCAAACACTGGCCTCACCTGTGATGTTTGCACTGATTCCATATAGAATAAAAACACACTTGTGTTTAAAATGAAGGTGACATCTGCAAACGTAACAATTTTGAAGGTTAAACAAACAAAATGGGCAAAAATACGTAGACGCGGGAGCTCAGTGTGTGTGTGTGTGTGTATCATTACATTTTTGGTCATAAATGAATCATCTACACTTATAAAACAGTTAAAAGTGACTAACTGACTGATATATACAACGCACAACCTAAACCGATGTACATAGAAACTTAGAAACATGAAAGGAATATACAGGGTGAAATTGATATCATTGGCATCCTTTTAAACTAAGAGTCTACCCATCAAACTGAACAATTTTTACTATGGGGGCAAACCGATCGGAGCAACTAAAAAATCTGCTGTCCCATACTAAACTGCAATGCCTACTCGACTCAAATGTATGCAACAGCTGATTTTTTTTTTCTCCGATCGGTTTGCTCCCATAGTAAAAGTTGTTCAGTTTGATGGGTAGACTCTTAGTTTAAAAGGATGCCAATGATATCAATTTCACCCAGTAGATTCTACGGAAATTTTTCGACTTTCTTATTTCACGCGGACGAAGTCACGGGTAAAAGCTAGTAGGTACATTATATCTATAAAGATATAGTTTTTAACATAACAAACAAATGAAAAAAAAAGACTGCTGATTATACAGGGTGTAAGGGAAAATACTCCACAGACTGAAACGGTGAACTCGACCATCAAACTGAGCTACTTTCACTATGAAGCCTACCTCAGAGGGCTGTCTCTTACACCCTGTATAATCTCTCTTACAGTCTGTTTTCCATTCGTTTGTTGTTTACTTATTTTATTGTAGGTATCCTCTTGTCGGTTTAGGTTTTCAATAAGCTTTTATACCTTAGTTCTCAACAAACGCAAACGACTGAAGGAAGGCAAACCGAGTCGAGTAGGTATTCATACTTTGTATACAACAAACATAACTATAATCTTATTCTTCTTCTTTTCGTGTTAATAATTCTTCAGTGGTGTTTTATAATACCTACCTAAACCTATACAACGTGTTAATGAATTAACGCAAAACTAGAAAGTAGTTTTAATCGAGAGCAGAATCGAATTATCATCGTTTCAACATAGGTAATTTTTTTTCAAAATATTAAATAATTTGTTTGCAAAATTTAATTCTGAACCCGATGTCAACCCACCGCACGGGCACACTCACCCTACTTACTACCAAAACAAGACTATAAAAATGTATCCATGAGTACGTTAGCGCTTTCTTCCAGTGCTGAAAAGATAACAAATCATTTTTACCTCAAAACTTAAAATGCGAATAACTTTAAATT
The DNA here is from genome assembly GCA_922987775.1 of Agonopterix subpropinquella. Classification (NCBI taxonomy): domain Eukaryota; kingdom Metazoa; phylum Arthropoda; class Insecta; order Lepidoptera; family Depressariidae; genus Agonopterix; species Agonopterix subpropinquella. The sequence continues at coordinate 7,376,781 of OV277700.1, forward strand.
TTAAGTACTTATCAAAATAATGAAATTATTGTTTTAATCTAATTATTTTGTTATAAATCAATTGGGGTGTATGAGGTTTTGCGCTAATTTATTAACACGTTGTATAGTACTCGTATATGTATAATACAGGGTGTAAGTGACAGCCTAGCAAATACTGAAACGGTGAACTCAGACCATCAAACTGAACAACTTTCACTATGGAGCCTACATCAGGAAACGCGAAAAAAATCAGCTATCCCATACATTTTAATCGGGTAGGTACACAGCAGTTTTGTATGGGACAGCAGATTTTTTCGCGTTTCCTGAGGTAGGCTCTATACTGAAAGTTGTTCAGTTTGATGGTCTGAGGTAACCGTTTCAGTATTTGCTAGGCTGTCACTTACACCCTGTATACTTACATAAAGATTCATAGGTATAGTTTAATTATAAGTTACATTAGTTAGGTAATAAGAAAAGGGACTATGTTGTTGTCTTCGTGCATTTATAGATATGTTGTCGTCGTGCCAATAACCATGGCAGATATTAGCGAGCCATTATAGATCCGGCCAAACTATACCTCAGATATTTCGGTAACCTGAAGGGTAACATTATTAACAAAACATTTGCCAACCGGATACTGCCTCCGTGGTCTAATGGTTAAGAGCATTGGGCTCTCGACACTGAGGTCGTGGGTTCGAATCCCACGGGGGACACCTAGTGATATGTCACTTTGTGCGTTTTTCCCCAGTTGGTTAGGACATTGCAGGCTGAATCACCTGATTGTCTGAAAAGAAAAATGATTCCGTGCTTCGGATGGCACGTTAAGCCGTTGGTCCCGGCTACTATCTCTGGTGGTAGTAGTCGTTACATAAAAACCACGTCAGAGGCCGTAAGGCGGTCTGAAAAAACTCTGACACCAGGGCTCTGCCCACACGATAAGAAGAAGAAGACCGGATACTTGTCCCAAACACGACAGACATGCATGAACTAGGACCTGATTGCGCTAATTTAAAACATCCAAGTTCAATCCTTATTCAATTTCAGTTCTAATCACATTGCAATCCAGTTACTATACAGCTGTGCTGAATTCTGTATCGCGATAAATTAAATTTTTAAAATTAATGGACTCTTGCTTCAGCATTTCCGTGTCAAGTAGTTTGTGGGAGAAACAATCCCAATCTCATGGATTGTTTATGTCCAAAAACACCGCTGAGAAGATAGTGCAGAGCCTTGTGGTAGGCTCAAACGCGAACCGCGCGAACACCACGCGAAATACAACTGCTCGCGGTAAAACCTGCCTGCAACGCGACTCCTCTTTGACCTAATTTACTAAGTATGTGATTGACAGCCTGAAACGTCGTAAAGATCTGTCAAACGGCTGTCATAAGCTGTCAAATGATTAGCGCGATACCTACTTAGAGAATGTTCTGGATTCTCTAAGGCGGGATTCGCATGCAGTCCAATAACGTTTCAGTTGAGATTTATTTAGCGTAACGGTCCCCTAATATTGAATTGGGGCAAAACATATTATTGTACCCAATATAAAGAATTTACTTTTGTTTTGCCCCAATTCTCAAATTCCCAAATTATCAGTAGATAATTTCCCTAAATTCAATTTCAGACAGCTAGTATTATATTAACACTAGATTATATTAAACTAGATAGAGCCACCAATGTCAATAATACTATTAGGCGTCTAGTTTACTGTGTTTACCTACTTTAGATATCGATCGATGTTCTAACGCTCTTCAATTGTTATGTAGGCTTGAGACTAAACAAATAAACTTCTTGAATAAATGATTATCAAAGCGTTGTGTCGTTTTGGCAGCTTCTATTTATTTCAAAATAGAACTGTAACTTCGATACATTGCGTTGATTAGTTTTCTCAGAGCTTAAACGCACTTTACGCCACATCTATTTCTACGAAACGTTTATCCTAACAAAAACATAGTTTTAACCTTTTCTTCAAATCCTTAAACCTAACAGATTTATGTGGATGTTGCCCAAACCTCTTTTTTGCTAAAGCTTAACGTAGGTTGCTATTGGAAGTTGTTACCAATACATTTTGTCAACGTGCTAGGAATGAGGATACTGTTTTTTTTAAGCTTTGTTTCGTGAAAATTGGATTCTATCAACAACAAAAGTACTTTTCTTTAAACACACCGTTATTTTTTAAACAATTCACTTTACAATGACCATTAGAATCAGAAAGAAATCGGAAATAAATAATAAAGTCAAATATCTAATACCTAAGTATTTGGTAAAGTGGAAAAACGAAATTTCACATATTGCACCTATTGAATCAAAGTTTAGCATGAAAACAGATAACAATACCCCAAAAACAATACTAAAAATGAAGTAAAAAATCTAAAACTATTACACAATATAGCTCTCGGTAAGTATTTTCAATGAAAATTATAACGAAGGCTGCTCTGTAGCACAATCGCAGTGTCTGAAAAATTCTGCAACATTTTTTTTCCGGCTTGATCGATAGAAGCTGCTCAACTAAATCGTGCTATTGATTGATTTTGAAGATTATTTAAAGATATCTAAGCTGTATCATGTAATGGCTGTGGATTGTGGAAATCGCAACACGCTTTTGGCCCATTTTTTATAAATATTTTCAATGTACATAAACTTCTGCTACAGTCTTGTAATAGTGTAATTTACATTTATGTGTCTAGGCTCGTTCGGACGAGTGCAAAGAACTCTTTAAGCTCACAGGACTAGACTAGACGGTCTTCAGTAACAGTCAGATGTAACCAGTTGGTTACACAAACAAGGATATTGAATGATGAGGTCGATTCCATTCCATATGACCTCGGAATGCATCCGTCAAATCAACGTTATTGAGTTATATTGACTTCAGATGGATTTTGGGCTTTGTTGTCTCGTTAATAGAGATCTTTCTGCTCCTAATAGATTTTCAATCAATCAAAGTTTTAGGATGTTTTAGAATTATTGTGACATTTTCTTTATAATAAAAAGTTTTTCCACAAAAAAAAAAAATCAATCAAATTATTAGTTTAGTATAAAAGTAGCGTAATAAAATGATGAAATACACAATTATCATACTTAAACATAAGGGTTGAGACACATTTGCCGACGACGCGACGCGGCGACGATGGCGGACAGCTTCCCATTACTAAATGTCATTTTTGTATAGGCCCGCCGTGTCGGTAAATGTGTCTTAACCCTAATACACCACTAGATTTTATTACAAACAAAATTTTTGTGTATTATTCAGACAATAAAACTAAACAACTTTTCAAAAATCAATCAACCCGGATGCATGTTGCGTGGGTCGAAAAACGTAAAAAATTGCGGATCAGCCGACCGATTTTTTTTTTCCTTTTTCGAAATAATGTCCCTTAGGGAAAGTTGTTTAGTTTCATTGTCTGAATACACTAAATAATTTTTTTTTAATTGAAAACTGGAGGTGTAGTTATATTGACTGTTTAAATTGTTTGATGGAGAACGCTCTGCTCACGGAAAAAATATTTGTGACAACTATTTTAGTAGAATTTACAAGAACATTTAATTTTGCTGTTGTATTTACATTATAGTTAAATCTACCAGAATTCGATTTATAACAAGAAACTTCCTAGTAATGACTACTAAAATATTTTTTTTGTAACAGATTATGTTCTTTTTCGAGATCCATCCAGTTAATATTTTGTGATAGGTATACTATTAAGGTGATATTAGACAATGGCAATACATTCATGCTTTCTATTTAGCTTCATAGGGCTGTTTGCTATGGCTATGGCATGCTCACGACTAAATTTTCCAGAGGGTTATCTGATATATTATAATATTAATGCTCACTAACAATGCATTACCCATTCTGTTCCCTAACCTTATTTTTTTATTTCTTTCAGGTAAGCATATGGTACGAATCACTAGAAATGAATTCTAGTTATTGTAAGTGCCTAGCCAGAAAAACAAAAATGTGCACATAAGGATGAAGGGCTATTATAAGGTAACTATTATCAAACAGGGCATTAGACGGCAAATTTTTTTTTTATTATTTAATTTGTCATCATGTATGCTATTATTTATTATGCTTATTTCTTAATTAATTCTCTACATATTAAACTTCAACAAGTTCTGATAAAAAAAAATGTTTCTTTTATCAAATACAATAAACCTCGGAAAAATACTGTAACACCTTGGATTTCCGTTGCACCAGTCACGCGGGCGCCATCATCCGAACGAAACGTGAGAAAAAAAATAAGTTAAAAAAATAAAACGGTGTCACGCACCAGAGCATGCGTGGTGCCAAGCGAGCCGGCGCGGCCGCAATGAATGGGTCCATGACATTGGCCAGTGCCAGAAATAACGTGACGTCGCAAATTATCTGCATTGCTTTATTCGGTTGTATAACTGTAGGTAAGATATACTAATTAATTTTCAGGCCTTTAATTAGAATAAAGATAATACAATCATTATTATTCAATAAAAAGAAAAGTCATGTCGTTCCGGTTTAGAATGGAGAATGGACAACCTAAGTATTTTATTCTGTGCAAGCACGTAGCCAGAATTTGGTTTCGGAGGGGACATTCAATGTCGGGGGAGGGGGTGGGTTGTCATTGAAAACGATGAAAAATTTATAGCTGTAATGCAACCTGCCCAAGGGGCACGGACCTCGGCAATGTGCGTTGCTGGGACTACGCGGACTACTATGGGGTAGCGGGGATCGGTTAGAGTTTTTTAAGGGGGTGACCAGACCATCAAACTGAACAACTTCCACTGTGGGACAAAAATCGAAATCGCAAAAAAAACTATCCAATACATTTTTTGGCTCGAGTAGATTTGCAGTTTTGTATGTTGTACTTTGTCTTTCTATATGTGTTAGAAAAACCATCCCAAATGTATAGAACAGCTGATTTTTTCTTCGCTGTTTCGATGTTGCTGCCACAGAGAAAGTTGTTCAGTATGACGGTACGATCATCCCCTTAAAAAAGTGTCAGCATAATTATTAAGAATGGCCCTATACGGTGTAAGGAAAAGTATAATTAAGCTTTAAACCACGTACAAGTTTTACTATGGGAGCAAATCTGTCAGAAGAAAACAAATCTGTCGCTCCATACGTTTGAGTCAAGTAGGTATTATAGTTTCGTATGGAACAGCTGATTTCTTTTCGTTCTGACAGGTTTCCTCCCATAGTAAAACTTGTTCAGTTTGATGGGTACAGCATGTGGTTTAAAGGTTTTTTTTTTTTTTTTTTTTTTTATTAACTATGGGTTTGCTCTTGACCTCAATCCAGTCCTCAGGACGAAGATGGGGTCGTAGATGTAGCGAGCTTACCCAGAAGATGCCTATTCACTCGTACTTTAAAGGAATTCGGGTTGTAAGTACTCGGAAATACTGACGCAGGTAAGGCATTCCACTCCTTGGCTGTGCGCATTATAAAAGATTCAGAAAGGCGCTTGGTGCGGATATGTGGGATGTCAACCAAGAAGGGGTGATATCCCGCGGTGCGTCTGGAAGTCCGATAGTAGAAAGGGGAAGGTGGGATGAGCTCATGCAGCTCTAGGGCACACTCACCGAAGTACAATCTGTAGAAGACCGACAAGCAGGCCACTCTGCGGCGGTGGGCTAGGCTATGAAGCTTGGCCTCCACCAGCTTACTATCGCCAATGAGCCTCCTGGCTCTGCGTTCAACCGAGTCGAGTGCGGCAAGTTGATACTTGGCTGAGCCATCCCACAGGTGGCAGCAGTACTCCATACATGATCGGACCTGAGCTTTATACAATACTAAGAGCTGTCCAGGAGTGAAGTACCGCTTCACCTTGTTTAAGATGCCCAGCTTTTTGGCCGCAGTTTGAGCCTTAGACTCGATGTCAGCGCCGAAGTTGAGTTTTGTGGTCAAGCTTATACCCAGAAGCCCAAGACTGTCGGAAACAGGGACAGATGTACCCCGGAAAGTAGGAGTCAGATTAAACGGACTCCTTTTTGCGGTGAACAGACAAGCCTGTGTTTTGGTGGCGTTGAAGTTGACTAAATTATTGTCACCCCACTGGGAGACAACACTTAAAGTCAAGTTTGTCCGCTCAACCATGGCCTCCCTCTGCGAGCGTATTTTATCCCCGCTGGCCCCTGCGCCAGATACATATCTCTCCATGACAGTACTGTCATCTGCATACCCAACAATACCTGACACAAGGAGGTCATTGATGTGCAGCAGGAAAAGTGTCGCGGAGAGAACAGACCCAGACCCAGGTTAAGGATACTTTTCCTTACAACCTGTATGTGTATACCATGCTTATGTACTGTGTGGTTCCAGCTTAGCACGGACCAGCCCATTTCATCCCGAAGGTGTCAAAGGGATAAGGTTTCTCATCCAGTATGTTAGCGTGCAAAAAGCTACCAGCTATCCAGCACAGCTTAGCACTTAATACCACCACCTAACCTTGAAATGCTGAAAGTTTAGCTTTCTACTAAACGATTGGCGTTGGTAGTTGGAGATGCCTACGAGAAATAAGTAGGTTTACACAACAAGAAAACCTGAAAAAAAAATTATCCATTTATCAATTTTATTAAACAACCAAGTTTATTAGTAGGTAAGGTACGTAACGAACGATAACTTAATTAATCGAACAAATTTGATGTTAAATACGTATTACATAAGAACTGTAACTAGCATTTGTAGGTCTCCTTGAATTAATAATTATGTTAAAAGCATTGTTTCCTGCGACAGGCTTCAGATTTAATTAAATCGTCGGCTGTTATCACATTTGACCTTAGACTGACCTTACGTAAAGGTCACACTTGAATTTCATGTAAGTTAACGTAATATTTTAGTTTCATAGAAGTTTGTTTAATTGACTCAATCGTATACACGAACTATTAATAAGTTGGTTTTTGTGATGTAAAGTTATACGAAACGTTTTAATAGATAGATAGAGTGTTATACTAGATTTAGACAGCTGTATTTTTATAACATATTATTCTAGGCCATCAAAAGTAAATTAATTTGATTTGATTGTTTTTGTTCTAATTTGGTCGCTTGGATTTTTAGCTTTGGTATTTTTCAACTTTCAGTGTGTGATCATCCCCTTAAAAAAACGCAGCATATTAAGAAGGACTGTAAATGAATCCCCTCATTAAAAGCTATCGGAGCAGCAGACCACCTTAATATGAACCTAGGTAGTAAATTCTTCACGACCTTGTATCATGACACTGTCACGTGACATCACGTTCAGACATTGCGTGCGGATCGCACGCGCCCCGTGCGTTTTTAGAATGCAGTCTATAAAACGATCGTTTGTCTTCTTCGCAGTACAATGCTGCTCTGGCCTTGCCGGTGTCACGGACACGTCCATTGTTCGGTCAAACGAAGTCAACCTTTGCTATTTACGTCACGGTGTTTTATAATAATGTCGTAATTCGTTTAGAACGGTGTGTTCTTTTCTTGTTTGAAATAATTGAGCAGAATACAAATTGTTGGATGATCGTATGATATCTATTTGAAACATAATAGAAGGTTGTCTATTGTTTCAAATTTAAATTAGTGCTAATTATGTTAAACGAAACAATTTCTTCAGATTTAAAGTTAATACATACATACATAAACTCACGACCGTAATCCCTTCCGGGGTGGTCAAACACATTGCTACAACCAGCAACTTTCAAAAATACACTACGCTGCTAGTTAGTACTATTATACTAACTACCTTACTACTATACATTATTTATATAAAAATGAATAACATTTCACATTTATTTCATTTATTTATATGTCAATAAAACCGGCCAAAAGCGTGTCGGACTCGCCCATGATAGAGTTCCGTAGCTATTGTCTGAGTAGTTAAAAAGAAATGTAAAATTTTTTTATCAGTGAAACAACGATAGCACGATTTATCTTTGTGCAACGCCATCTAGTTTCTAATTAGAATATCAATCAATGTTACTCGTTTTTCCCGAAACTGCTAATTACGAAAAGCTATTGTAGAAAATTTCCAGATTTTTTTACTCCAGTATTTAAGAAGTTAGAGCTGTGGTTAGAGGTCGGGACCCCATCGAGGTAGGGCATACAGACAGACAGAATGAATGAAAGTATAAGGGTTTCCTTGTTTGACTACGGAACCCTAAAAATAAAAACTAAACACAATTTTGTTACAAATAAAATAACACAAACATAAGCCTCTATAAAGACTATTTATTTGGTAAATATAGGTAAATGTCGGTATCGAAACCATAGGTTTATTTTAAAACGTAGGTATCTAGGTAATCTAAGATTTATGTGATGTAATCGATTACGACGCACTTTACAAATCACGTAGAGCCTTTAAAAGTGATATCAATTCCTTAAATTACATAATATTCTGTTAAATTGAAGATAACCTTTGATAAAGCACGTTCAGTTACTTAACCCCCAGATAACATTTAGCCGTCCTAATGACGTCTGTTTACAGTCTTGCTCGACCTAGGTGACGTACATTTTCGACGTCTGTAGGTCCGATAAAGGACGTACATTTGTCACAACCTAATGACGTCGGATCAAGACGTCCGTAGGCCGTTGTATCAAGACGTACGTAGGCCGTCGTATTAAGACGTCCGTAGGCCGTCGTATCAAGACGTCATTAGGTTGTGACAAATGTACGTCCTTTATCGGTCCTACAGACGTCTAAAATGTACGTCACCGAGGTACGAGACTAGACGTACTTAGGACGTCATATCAAGACCGATCCAGGGACCTTAGGGTGCGTCCACAGCTGACGAACGCTCCGCGAATGTGCAGCTCGCGAGCGGCTCGCGAGTTGCGCATTTGCGGCGCGTTCGCCAGATGTGGACGCACCCTTAGGCTGCCTGTCCATTGACGCGAGCTGGCTGGCGGAGCGGGGAAGCGGAGTTTTACTAACCAATCAGGATTGCATAAAACCTCGGCCGAGATTCGGCCGAGCTCCTGATTGGTTAATATTTTCCTCGCTACACCGCTCCGCCAGCCAGCTCGCGTCAATGGATAGGCAGCCTTAGACTGAGATTCAGAGACAAGATTTGAGTATAAGATCCTACTTCGATATGTCAAAATTTTATTGATTTTTACATATCAAAATAGAAACTAATACTCAAATTTCGTTTCTGAATGTCAGCCGTAGAATGACGTTCCTAGACTACGGTGGAGTGAACTAGGGTTGTAAATAAATAAATTAATGAACACCGAAATGTAAAATTTTATTTGAAGATTTTACTTTTAGTAAAAGATGTTCTGGAGCATGCTGTAGCCAGGTTTTGATGCTAACTTCGACGCCCTCTGCCGTTGCAGTTGCAGTTGTGCTAACAACGCCTTCTATAAAGAAACAAGAAAGATACAATTTATTAATTGTATAAAAATGGTCGTGGGAGTAGCACCCACGCACACAGGGCTCCGTATCTTTTTATTATTTGCCAAGATACCTAGATGCCACAACAAACTGAATATGTTATGAGGCTACCTCAGTAGGCCTTGCATACCACCTCCGAGAAAACGATAAAAATCGAGATGTGCCACCATCCTTATTAATTTACGTATGCCAGAAAGAGCGCGCATGACGTTTTTCTCGTTTAAACGCTTTGTCGTGGATGGCATGCTAGCCGTGCTGTTGTGGAGTTGTTTACAGTTGTTGAGATTATACCGCTGTGATATACTGAAAAACGGATGGACAGCATAGGCTTAATAATAGGGTCCCATTGACAACCAATGTGTACGGAACCCTAATAATAATTCATTAAAACTAATTATTTGAATTCCAAATAGTGCAAAGATATTGAATGGGGGATTGACGCAAACAATATTGAGATAGTATTGGAGAATTTCGGTAGGTACTTATGTACTCACCTACAATGCAGTCTCTGAGGCGTAGAGTGCAAAAAACTTTTTCGATTTTGGTTTTCGTTGCAGTTTTCATTCCATAGAAATTGTACTCTGCAACTAGCTTGTCGGAAATGTAGGACTTCATTGTACGTGGCACTTTACTGGAAACATCTCGACCTGACACCTGTAAAAAGAAATAAGTTAGTTAGGTACTTGTAAATCAAACCAAAATTATTTTCTTAGACAATATATAAATAACTAGTGGACCCGTCAGCGGCCCCTCCCCAATCACCGGCACCCCTCCCCTCCTGCTATACAATTCTATATCCAACCCTTTAATAATTCTCTGCGTTATTAAATAGAAGCGTCGTCGTAGTTAATTCATACAAGCATCCCGAGAAGCCAGGTTCCCCAAAACTGAAAACTGACTAGCGGGGCTAGTACGCCAACCCACAATAGCGTCATATAGCTCTATCACGCTCTTTCTATTGGGGCGCGAACGAAAGAGATAAAAGACTAAATTTGGCAGATGAATGTGTTAAATGTCGCTATCGCCGGTTGGCGTACTAGCCCCAGAAGCCGTAGCATCATAGTGTAAAGAACTAATAGTGGTGAAGCTCAGCGGTCGCGGCAGGCCAATCGTGCGGGGCGTGCGTGGGCCGGGAGGAGTGCCTCCCGACCCACGTTGCCTGCGCGCGTATCTTAACAGCGAATTGAATTAGGGTACGCCCGTACCCCGCATGCCGCGCGGGCATAGACCCGACCGCTGAGCTTCATCACTATTATTTTATTTACACTATGGTAGCATGCTACACGTGATACGGCTGTATCACGTCTTTTATCTCGTTCGTTCGTGCGCAAATAGAAAAAGAGCGAATGTGTGATAGTGCTGTATCACGGTAGCATGCTACCCATGCAGGAAAGGGATAAAATACGTACCTACCAGTTTCGTAAAACACTTGCTGCACACCATAAAGTTTCAAATTTTCGCTGGGGGACGTGTTGAGATTGAGGATCAGCTCAAAAGCTTTGGGCCTTTTTATGACCGGCCAATACACTTCACACCATCGTGGCTTCAGCCACTCTGAATCCACAATAGAAATAGCACCGCCACCGCAAACAATAAACTGGATCACTGCGCACTTGGCTGGGCGGTCCTCGTCCATTACTAACACACTTTAGGTTCAATTTCTTTGAATAACACTAACTCAACAACAAAAAGGACTCCGCGACACGTCCGATGCGCATAGAAAAATGGCGCGACTGAGCTGAGAAAAAAGGAGGCAAGTCCGTCCGTCCGTCAGTATAACGTCCAACTTGCGTCCAACACAGGACGTATACTGGCTGACGGTAAAATGACGTTCCTAGTACCAACTAGTACGTACTTCTACGACCAACATCGGACTATTCGGACTGACTGTATAAGTACCTTAAAATGACGTCATTTTTAAGTCGCCGACCGTAAATGTTATCTGGGCCATGTCTGTTTAAAAATTAAATCATCTTTTGCTTATCAAAACTCACCATTTAGAGGGAAAAAGAAAACCACTCTTTATTTTTACAACATCTATCTTATAATTTATGTTTGTATTCGTAAAAAATATTGATTAAATAAACATAAATATTTAGTACCTATACAATAAGAAAACCGGTCAAGTGCGAGTCAGGCTACTCGAGCACCGAGGGTTCCGTACCACACTACCACAGAACACAACATTATTAACATGGGAAAAAAACTTTTTTTGTCCCGGACTTTTAGTGCGAGACCGACTCACACTTGGCCGGTTTTTAGTACTTATTGTGATTCTGCGTAGAGTTTGCTCTATAATCACACTAAGTTTGACGCTTGTATGTTTTACCTTTTTTACGATAGAGCGTGAACAAAAAAACGTTGATAAAAACTAGTTTCTTGTTGAGAACCCCCCTTACCTAATTTTTAACTTTTTGAAATTTTTATTATTTTTTAACAAATCCGTCGTAATAACGCATAATCTGAGAACATTTCAACTATCTAGCTATTTCGGTTCAAAAGTTATAGCCCTAAATAGGTAGGACAGACGGACGGACAGACGGACAACGTAGGCTTAGTAATAGGGTCCCGTTTTCACCCTTTGGGTACGGAACCCTAAAAAATATTGATTAAATAAACACAAATATTTAGTACCTATGTATACAAAAATGTAACGCATTTTCACACACACACAGAAACATAGCGTGAAGTCACACACAGGGCCACATCCAGAAGGGAATTTAAAATATATTAACCTAAAAGTAGTGTATCGATTACTTCCGCGTTTTCAAACAATATTTTCAATGAACGTCCTTGCTTTTGTAAACTATGTCACTGGGCTTCAGTAAAATAACATCATAATAATTGCTTCCGTCGTTTTGGTCGACTCACGCATTAGGGTTGAATACAAAATACGTAGGCTTGGCTTCAAATAGAGTTAATGGTTTAGGCTTTTTGGTAAATTGACTAAAGTTTTAAAAACATAGGTAGGTAGGTACTACGAGGAATCACAATGATAAATGGTAGAACACGTTGTATTTATTGCAAATTAGTGAGCCTATCTGCGAAACCGAGGATTGTCCCTTGCTATTTTTTTATGTCACCTAAAAATCTCTTTTGGCTTATGTAATGTATGATTTAATTCGTGTCAATTCATGTATCTGGTAAATAAATAAATTCAAATAAAAAATACAAATATTATGATTACAGCATTTTGTACCCAATTACAGCAAAAAGTTGTTTCTGATCATGCAATTTCGTCTCATAATTATCTAAGTATTATATCTTACAATATAATAATGTAGATATTATCTCACATAGGGGTCCTTCGAGAAGATCACGAAAACAATACAGGGTGTAAGGGACAACCTAAGAGATTATACATAAAGGCATAGAGGGAGCCATACCATTGCAAGAATTTCCACTTTTTTGAGGTTTGTGTTTGAGTGTGTTGGTGTCAAGTATTATGGACAAAAGATGACCAAGTGACATTTGCCTTTATGTTTACGGTCACTTTTCACACACACTAGCACAAAAAAGAAGTGGACAGCCGCATAAACAAAGATCTATAGTTCCGTCTCCTTCTACTATTAAAGGTACGTCATAAGACAAAAGAGACTAACTACAATCGTAAATTGATGCGGTCTCTATGCTTTAGAATAAAGAGATCCTTCTTCTGAGGGGACAGCCCTCCGCAAACTGAAACGGTGAACTCAAACCATCAAACTGAACAATTTTCACTAGGGAAACGCGAAAAAAAAATCAGCTGTCCCATACAAAACTGCTGTACCTACCTACCCAACTCAAATGTTTGGGACAGCAGATTTTTTTTTGCGTTTCCTGAGGTAGGCTCCATAGTAAAAGTTGTTCAGTTTGATGGTCTGAGTCCACCGTTTGGAGTGCTGTCCCTTACACCCTGTATAAAATTGAGAACTCTATTACCATCATAAGTCCTGAATACATGCTAATAATGTATACGTGGACTAATTCACAGTATAATTAGAAGAAAAAGTACATAAATGAGACCTAATCTAATTACCTATGTTTTTTTACGATCTTTTTATTATAACTCGGAATATTTTGACTGTTCTTCAATAAAATAATTATGAGATGAAATTACAGGATCAGAAACAACTTTTTGCTATTTTATAATTGCTAGTAGGTATGTTCTTCAGACCTCAATGTAGGTAAAATTTTCATACAAATAAATTACTGTATTCTATTTTAATATGTTAAAGAAATATTGTGGATAACTTTATAATTATAATACGTACCTCTTTTCGTGTTTATAAATAAAACCGGTCAAGTACGAGTCGGGCTACTCGCGCATCGAGGGTTCCGTACCACACCACCACAGAACACAACATTATTAACTTAGAAAAAAAACTTTTTTTTTTCTGGACCTTTAGCGCGAGACCGACTCACACTTGGCCGGTTTTTAGTATTTGTTGTTATTCTGTAGAGTTTGCTCTATAATCACACTAAGTTTGACGCTTGTATGTATTACCGTTTTTACTATAGAGCGTGAAGAAAAAACGTTGATAAAAACTAGTTTCTTGTTGAAAACCCCCCTTAATTTTTAACTTTCTGCCATTTTTATTATTTGTTAACAAATCCGCCGCAATAACGCATAATCTGAGAAAATTTCAACTACTATCAGTTTAAAATAACAATGTGCATGACCTCGCTCGCAAATGTGACGTCATTCAATCACACGAACTTCACTCGAGTCATTCAAATGATTGTTTCCTTTGCATAGAGTCTACATTCCTTTGTCAACCGAGTGAAGTTATCCAACGGCCCTTCAAGGTCATGCACATTGTTATTTTAAACTGATAGTATCTAGCTATTACAGTTCAAAAGTTACAGCCCTAAATAGGTAGGACAGACGGACGGACGGACGGACAGACGGACGGACGGACGGACGGACGGACGGACGGACGGACGGACGGACGGACGGACGGACGGACGGACAACGTAGGCTTAGTAATAGGGTCCCGTTTTCACCCTTTGGGTACGGAACCCTAAAAAACAACAAAAATGTTTTAATTTTAATAGTGAGTAACGATGTGGTTATAAATAGTCGACCTATCTAAGCGGTCACCGTTTTAAAGGTGACGTGAACAACTTAGGTGACCTACATTCAGAGTTATTTTCTAAACAGCCTAAACTGAAAGTTTCCAAGGGGTGTCGGTCTATCTGTCAGTAACAGACGAATTTCGGTTCTGTTCGCCACTTTTCTGATTTTGTCTACTATTTCTCATCATCAATAGATACAAATTGTAGATTGCCCCCTTTTCGGAAAAGTACGTTCGATTTGTAGGAAGTATAGTCTAGTATCACATTATTCGGTGCAGTGAAAGTACCTAAGTACATAGGTACCTAGTAACTTTAATTTATCACTGTTAATACAGGGTGAAATTGATATCATTAGCATCCTTTCAACAAAAAATCTGCTGTTCCATACTAATAGTAATAGTTGTTAAGTTTGCTGGGTAGACTCTTAGTTTAAAAGGATGCTAATGTTATCAATTTCACCCTGTATAAGTGTTCAAGTAGATAAATCAACACGGCGACTATTATTTATACCCTTTTTACACCTGCTAAAAACTACAACGTGTTAATGAATTAGCGCAAAACCTCATACACCCCAACTGATTTATTACAAAATAATTAGATTGCAACAATAATTTCATTATTTTGATACTTAAAATTTAAAGTTATTAGCATTTTAAGTTTTGAGGCAAAAATGATTTGTTATCATTTCAGTACTGAAAGAAAGCGCTAACGTACTCAGGGATACATTTTTATAATCTAGTTTTGGTAGTAAGTAGGGCGAGTGTACCTGTGCGGTGGGTTAACATAGGGTTCAGAAAATTATAAATTTTGCAAAATAATTATTTAATATTTTGAAAAAAATTACCTATGTTGAAACCATGATAATTCGATTCTGCTCTCGATTCTAAACAAACTACTTTCTAGTTTTGCGTTAATTCATTAACACGTTGTATAAGTAGGTAGGTACCTACATGGTAGGTACAAATACCTTTTCAGCACAAAAAGTTCAGCTTCTCAATGTTTGTGAGTTAGGAAGTTTTTTCGACATCGCTGTAAGATTATAATACTGGTTAAAATTATGACGTCATAAGGGATTCTTTAGGTTGCTATAAAATGTAAACATAATAATCGGTTGGAATTGAAGAAGATTATCAGAGGATAAACCCTTAGGCAATTTTGAGAGAGTTTCATAATAATACAGAAATCTACAGAGAATTTACGTTATTGAATACCTACATAAACAATTTGACTCTTCGATTAGGTACTTAATTAAATTTTTCTAAAGTTTACATATATTTTTGTTTATAATACAGGTGTAAAATTAAATGGGATACTTACTTAAACAGTTGCTTCGGACCATCAAACTGAACAACTTTCTGTATGGGACCAGTATCGAAATCGTGTAGCAAAAAAAAAATCTGCTTTCCCATATACAGGGTGTACAATAAAATGGGACAGCTACTCAAAGGGGTGCTTCAGACCATCGAACTGAACAACTTTCTCTATCGGACCAATATGGAAATCGCGAAAAAAAAATCTGCTGTCCCATACATTTCAGTCGAGTTATGTTTGCAGTTTTGTATGGGTGAGCGGAATTTTTTTTCGCGATTTCGATATTGGTCCCATAGAGAAAGTTGTTCAGTTTGATGGTCTGAAGCACCCCTTTAAGTAGCTGTCCCATTTTATTGTACACCCTGTATTTCAGTCGAGTTATGTTTGCAGTTTTATATGGGAAGCGGATATTTTTTTTCGCGATTTCAGTATGGGTCCTATAGTAAAAGTTGTTTAGTTTGATGGTCTGAAGCACCCCTTTAAGTAAGTGTCCCATTTTATTTTACACGCTGTATACTTGATCACGTCTAATATCTTACATATTCATTATCCACACTTTAGTAGGTATCCTTCATACTAGGTAGTCGATGAATTTACTATTTTCGACGGACAGAATAGCGACTTTGTTTTATATTGGGAACTTAGAAAAGTTAATCAAAATCTTTACCAGTATCGACTTCACCTTTTAGAGGTTAATCAGAAAATATTGTAATGTAATGTAAAATAGTATTAGGTAGGTAGGTATTGTCTTTTTTTAACATCGAAAATCAAAACTTTTTATTTTTACGTAAAAACAGACTGTGTTGTTATAGTCAATAACACTACACGACAGGACCAAAACTTATCAACAAACTTTTTTGTGAAATCATAAAAATGGTTCCCGACTCAATGCGAATTCAATCATCCCCATACTTTATTCAACTTTTGTCCCGTCAAAACGACAAAATTCCTCAAGCCCGTATCCATAAATCCATCTGAAGATAACACATAACCCGGAAATGAGGGAAAACATTTCCCACGAACCTTGGTCGATCCTACATCAATCAAGTTTTTCTCCCGCTATCCTGCGGGATCTACACGAAATAAATGGGCAACATTAATCATTATGGATGGACGTAGTTCGGCCTAGTTTTGTCGCAAAGTGTCACTTTTATCTCAGAGAATTTTTTCTTTCTACATTCCTTTGAGATAAAGATTTAGGAACGTTATTAATGAGGCATTTTCCAAGACTAGTAAATCGAAAAATCGGTAGAAACTTGTAACATCGGCCATTGGGGGTAAAAAGTGCTGTTTGTCTTATCATGGTCGTCATTATTTGACATTAGGTGGTGTTGCCCATGCATAAACTGTTCACTACCACAATAAATACGCAATAACACTGTTAGTTTGTTGTACGTAAATGAAAAGTCACTGTACAAAAATTCGATGAATTCAAAGTATCAATACGTCTTTCATATTAAAACCATCATAATCTTAGTAATGAATTAACAAATTGCTCCCTAAAATTAGGAAATCGGGAAAAACACGGAACACTTTCGATCTGACAGCAAACATTTTTTTTACATTAATAATTGTAACGCCCCGTCCTTCGATTTTTTTTAACGCAATCGTTAATACCGGTTCATTCCAAATAAACTAAAGCAAAATTGAGTTTTGGAGAAGTGGGGAACTCGCAGATTTCTCGTTGTCCCACAAAAACAACGAACTACACATGTTTACTGTGATAATCAATTTGATAAACTTCCTAATGAAGGTCGTGTTACTTTTTACTACCTAAACATTAATTTATAAAACGACATTTATTATTCTCCATAAAACGAAAGTAACAAAAAGAAAGCACTTAACGCCTTATTATGATAATAAAACGCTGAAAGGCTCCATCGATTTTGTAATAAATTTATCCGCGATGACGTAACACAGTTTATTTAATCGATAACTTAAGTAAACATCCATTAAGGTGGTTGGAATTATCATGATCTTGAATAACTGGTTGTGAAATGAATGAATTGCATATCGAAAGACAAAAAACGCAAAAAATTTTTTTTTACAAACTTGTTTTTTTTTTTTACAAACCTACGCTCTTTCTAGCAAAACAATAAACAAATGCATAGGTACTCGATTTTTTTAAAATACATTACATAAACAAGAGTAGCGCGTATTTATATTCAATCGATATAAAATCTAGATGTCCCAATGTTTTTCTTGATCCGCTTTATTGAGATGTCATTTAAAAATCGTATACATTGGCCTCGATTCGGAGTGTACCACGACTAAACTAAACTAAATGTATTCCTGTCACTTTCTAAAATAAGATTAAGAAAAGAGACAGAAAACCAACAGCTGACATATTAGTTTTCCTCTCACTCAACGGTTTGCTGGAAGAAAACTCTTTTAGAGTTAAGCTCGCCTTTGTAAATCACGACTTATTGTAATTTTTTTCATAACTATGTTTTTGTGTACAATAAAGAATCTATGAATCTATGAGCTGACTTTAGTGCTGTCAAAGTGACGTTACACGCCCAAAAACGACTTAAATAAGATGGCGTACATTATGATGGCATCTTATTTTGCGCATTTAACGTCACTTTGACAGCACTAAAGTCAGCTGTTGGTTTTCTGTCTCTTTTCTTAATCTTATTTTAGAAAGTGACAGGAATACATTTAGTTTAGTTTAGTCGTGGTACACTCCGAATCGAGGCCAATGACGAAGCGAGAGACCACAAACTCATGAGTGCTTCCCCTACAGAAATGTTAGAAGGTACTTTAAAAATGACTTATTAAATACCTACAGCTGAGACAGCACAATTTACAGTTGTCTCAGTGACATACAGAGTTAAAATTAAACCGCTAATAGTGTACGGTATAAGTGAATATACGGTCGATTTGAGAAACCTCCTCCTTTTTTTGAAGTCGGTTAAAAACTAGAATTCACTTATCAAATAAAAACAAAAAAATACAGTTTATTTTTTCAAAGACATTCAATGAACTTTATAGGGTGTTAGGGTAAACAGTTGCATACACATGATACTGAACCACTTTCCCAAAGAAACATGGGAAATACGCAAAAAAACGACTTTCCATATTAATTGCAAAGTATTCGTTTATTCGGAAAAGTTGTTCAGTATCACGGATACAATCACCACGGTATCATTAAACAATCACCCCTTAAAGTAGTGCAACTGTTTACCCTAACACCCTGTATACTTCACACGCATAACTGTGTCATGTGATCCAAAAACAAATGTTAAATATTGTAACTTTATACAAAAGCCATGTTTGTTCACCCTCAATTTGCGACAATCTGATACTATACGTGAAAGCTTGTACACGACACGGGGTTAATTCCATAGTAGTTTTACTCTTACGTCACGAGGGTGTGCATAATAGTGGGAATTAGAGCTTTATGTTGCGGTAGTAAGTGTTATTTCTCTTTCCCCATGCTTCGCCCCATCGACCGAGACCCAGTAGCTCTAATGTAAAAACTTTGACGTCATCGTCCCAGATTGCTGAGTAGGGTTGTAACGATAATTCGTATTCATTTTAATATGTGGAATATTACATTAGCATATGACAATCGATGTCGCTTTGGTGGTTGCAATCTATACAAACGTTTGACGCACAATACGCGTAGACGGAATTAATAAAAGTAATATATTTTATACATATACAGGGTGTACAATAAAATGGGACAGCTACTTAAAGGGGTGCTTCAGACCATCAAACTGAACAACTTTCTCTATGGGACCAATATCGAATACGCGAAAAAAAATCTGGCTGTCCCATACATTTCAGTCGAGTTATGTTTGCAGTTTTGTATGATTTCGATATTGGTCCCATAGAGAAAGTTGTTCAGTTTGATGGTCTGAAGCACCCCTTTGAGTAGCTGTCCCATTTTATTGTACACCCTGTATTATGGAAAAATTGTTTAGAAAATCTAGATGTCGCGTATCAAATAACATTTGCAATTTATAATATAATTAATACGAAGATATAAAGCTTTTAAAATTTTGTATGAAAAAATTCAAAGCTTTATATCTTCGTAATTGCTTATATTAATAATTTAATACCGTGTACGCGTACCTATTGTGCGTCAAAGTTTTGTATAAAATTGACCCCGCTGCAACCACCTTAAAGGCAAATGTTTTGGTATTAGTCTGAATATCAAAGTTATGTACGAAAGGTACGAATTTATAGAGATCGAATGATTGATATCTTAGTAAGAAAAACCCTCACCAACTTTTCAAGCCAAGTACCCATACTTTAAGAATGTTTTTCTTTTAATGTAAATTATAAGAAATAGAATCTCTTTTTTTAGAAATAATGTTTTGACTATGTACAATCCTATCGCTGAGTGCTATTCCGCCCCCTTAAATAACCGACGTATTTTCAAACGACGATAACATGTGTTTTTATTGCACTTGTAGAAATTGTCTTTATATTTGCATACTGCAGAGAAAGTGATGTGGAGAATTCACTCACGGAATTGGTCAGTAAAACTGGGGATTAAGAAGAATTGATAGTATATTATCACCGTGAAGGTATCTTTGAATCTAGCTATATAATAGGAACTCAAAGGAACGAGCAATTATCATCCGGTAATGGGTTTTTTGTATGAAATTATTAAATTACTAGTGTTAACCCGCGACTTTGTCCGCACAAATTATATACCAGATTTTAAGTCAGATCATAAGCTATCAAATAAAAAAAAGTTTCATCAAAATCGGTTCAGTAGTTTTTGCGTGATGCTCGTTCAAACAAACAAACAAACACAAAAAAACGAACAGACAGACAAAAAATCAGGGACACCTAAAAACCACATCGTTACTTTTTTTTTGTTAATATCTTCAATGTACAGACACACTTCTGTTACAGTTTTATAATAGTTTAGATGTAATGAAATGAAAGCTGATCAAATTATTATGTCTTTCTCTCTTTAGATTAGGTACCTACGTACTAATTTCCTATATGGTTTAGAGTTTATATTCAAATGTATTTACAATACTATGCCTACAATATAATTTAGACTTTTAGGGCTCTTACAGACGAGCGACACTTTGCTTTGCTTTGTTGTAAAGGAATTTTATACAGCAGTTTTACAGAAGTGTTAATTTTATAAAATAAAAATACATGATTTGTAAACAGTTTAATTTTTATGCAGCTTGTAGTTATGATTATGACGGTAATGTTAACAGTTCTTGGGTTAGTTAACATTAACAGGATGGTCACGAATTATTTATTGTAAAACATACTTTATATGCGGATTTGTAACTCTCGTCTCATATTATTATTGTTATATTTAATAAGTCAAGACTGATGACTTCTTCAAATAAATATGTTTTAGGGTGCCGTTATTTATTTATTAATTACTCCCTCATTTTTGCACTTATTGGATCGAAATTTAACACGAAAATGGATAATAGTAACCCGAAAACCGAAAAGTATTAGTTCAGAAGAAAACTATTTTTTTCGGTTCCTTCGATACACAGAAAAGGGAAATTTAAAAAAATATTCTAATCAAGATAGCAACTTAACCAAAGTTGGGTTTCGTTTGGATAGGTCGCGTAAGGGCTCTTACAGACGAGCGACACTTTGCTGTCGCCGTGGGTCGCAGAGGGTTGCGCTCTATAGACTCTAGGGTCGCGGGACCCTCCGCGACACACGGCGACCGCAAAGTGTCGCTCGTCTGTAAGCGCTCTAAAAGGGAACAAAAAATACATAGAGAAACGAACACGTTATAATTTAAAGTTAAGACAGCCGGACGTAGTCTTAGCACAATAGGTCCAGTCCCGTTGGCACCCGTTGGATACGGTACCCTAAGAAAAAAAAGAGCTAGTGGCCTCGATTCGGAGTGTACCACGACTAAACTAAACTAAATGTATTCCTGTCACTTTCTAAAATAAGATTAAGAAAAGAGACAGAAAACCAACAGCTGACTTTAGTGCTGTCAAAGTGACGTTAAATGCGCAAAATAAGATGCCATCATAATGTACGCCATCTTATTTAAGTCGTTTTTGGGCGTTTAACGTCACTTTGACAGCACTAAAGTCAGCTGTTGGTTTTCTGTCTCTTTTCTTAATCTTATTTTAGAAAGTGACAGGAATACATTTAGTTTAGTTTAGTCGTGGTACACTCCAAATCGAGGCCAATGTCCATGTTAAAAGTGTAATAGGGAAACGCCTTGACATAGTTGTGACCGTAGTTAGCGATTCCATTGTATTGTATTAGTGTAGGTAGTTACTAGTATGACAATAGTAGTCTGTTTGCTATAATCTACATCGTTGACACTAACATGGCATTGTGGGGGTCATTGATGATAATAAATTGGCTATGCTCTTTTATGGTATGGTTTGAAAACCACCATTGATAACTTTTATTATGATAATGGCATTGACTTTAAATACTAGACTCCATGTCTCATACAAAATCCTACTAATATTATAAACACGAAAGTTTGTAAGTATGGTAACAAAGATCCATAAATCTTTGTTACTCTTTCACGTAAAACTACTGAATGGATTTTAATGAAACTTTACAATAATATAGCTTATACATCAATAGGCTACAATTTAAAATCCTGCGCAGACGAAGTCGCAGGCACCAGCTAGTCTTGTCATATTTTTATCCGAATTGACACAATAACCCTCACAAATCAACTATGCATGCTGCTGTTAGGTCTTAGGTGGCACTAATAACGTAGTCGTATTTGGAACGTTTACTGTTAGTTAGTTGGTAAAAGAAACTATTTAGGAGCTCTTTTAGCTCTGCCATTTTTGGAGGGTTGATTTTTTATCTAGTTCATAGGTATCTTATATATTCCGTGCTATAAGATATCAATGAATAGTTATTAAATAATCCACAAAAATCCAGATAAAGCAAGACTTTACATTCGGCACCTAAAGTAACGTTTTGTTACATACAGTAGCAATAGACAACACAGGCAGTTTTCAGTAGGCAAAAAATAAAAATAAAATAAAAATGATTATTTCACTCAATACTTGTTACATATTTTATTTTGAGAACTTCCCTTAGAGCAATTCGAGAATGCTCGTATTGGAATGCCTCGCTACTTCCTTAATTGTAATTCTTAGATTGAGACATGCCAAAAATGCTTAAACTAAGTAGTTAGGTACCTACCTAATCTAATTCGAAGAAGAATGAAGTTAGATACTGAAAGCTACCTATATTTATGCATAGATAGACACTGCTAAACCTGGCTATATTAAAGTGCCTACGTGGATATTACTAATGAATTTATAATCTACGCGTACAGGGTAGGGTTTTGCCTACGTGAATTGCAGATATTTTTGAAAATCACCCTTCATAGTCTGAGTGACGAGGGTAGCTTACATTAAATTTAGGCTAAATTTTAGCCCTCAAATACACATTAATTAAAAACGAGGCTGTTTTTTCGCTAAAAAAGAAGATTTTGGGAGAAATTATTATTTAAAGAGAAATGATTGTCATTTGACGTGAAAGCTTCGACCTATATTGCGAACAAGAAGATTACATACCTACAGAGATGGAGTTTGTGGTTCTGTGGTTGTGGTGTTTGTGGTTGTGTGGGTCCCATCTCATTTCTTCTTCACATGGAGGTCAAATGAAGGTCATTCAATGACAACTCCATGTAAAGAGGAAATGAGATGGGAAACATCAGTGACATCATAAAGGTCATAGATTCTGGCTTCAAAAAGATGTTTGTAATGCAATCTCCATCTCTGCAGGTATGTAAGCTTCTTGATTGCGAATCATTCCATTATTTCTTTTTATTCAATCAGACTCTGATCCACTCGGCTGAGAGTGACTGTCTCATTTTGTTTCGATTGTATTATATTGTTTTAGCCCGATTTCGTAGAATTTCACGCTGAAATACTTGGAGCGCTTTACATTGAAGGAAAATCAAATCGAATCTCAGTATTAGACAAATGAATGTTCGGGATTTTGTACTTGATTTTGTCTACTTACTGATATCCTAACCTAAATGTAAATGTTTGGATGTTTTGATATTTGTCTTTCAATCACGCATAAACGGCTGAACGGGTGGTTTTAATTTGGTATACTTACAGATAGAATATGTTCTATGTGTTAATACACATGTAATACTTTTAAAGTCAACGCGGACAAAGTCACGGGCAACAGGTAGTAATGTACAAACGCTTATATAACTACTGATACAGCACAGCTTCACTACACTGGTGAAACGTGGATATTCTCATGTGCCGTGTTTAATTTAGAACATAGCTGACTACCCGGAGAGCAATTTTTGAAACTCATTCGGTGAGCTCAGCAGGTGAAAATGTCAAAATTATTATGGAGATATGCATCTTTCTACTGCTGATTTGACTTTAAAAAATCACATTCCTGAAGTATGATTTTCGCTAGTCAAATCAGCAGTAGAAAGATGCATATCTCCATAGTAATTTTGACATCTTCAACTGCAGAGTTCAGCGAATGAGTTTCAAAAATCGCACTCCAGGAATGCGATTTTTGAAACTCATTCGGTGAGTTCAGCCGTTGTAAATGTCAAAATAACTTTGGAGATATGCATCTTTCTAATTCTGTTTTGACTTTCAAAAATCATACTTCAGGAGTGCGATTTTTGAAAGTCAAATCAGAAGTAGAACGATGCGTATCTCCGTAGTTATTTTGACATTTACAACGGCTGAACTCAACGAATGAGTTTCCAAAATCGCACTCCAGGAGTGCAATTTTGAATCTCATTCGCAGATTTCAGCAATTGAAAATGTCAAAATTACTATGGAGATACGCATCTTTCTTCAGCAGATTTGACTTTCAAAAATCATACTTCAGCAGTGCGATTTTTGAAAGTCAAATCAGCAGAAAAAAGATGCGTATCTCCATAGTAATTTTGACATTTTCAACTGCCGAGTTCAACGTATGAGGTTCAAAAATCGCACTCCTGGTCGAGGAACATAGCAAGCATAGCAGAGTTATAAACATATGCACAGAATAATGTATGTTAGAAGATTGATAATCATTTACTTTCCCGATACTGTTTCGCGAGGAAGTAAATCGATAAAGGCTATCATTTATCTTCATCAATCAAAGTCCCTTCTATTTTATTAAGTACAGCTACAATAGCCTAGATCCTATTTTCCAACACATCACCACCTAATCTCTGCATAAAGTTAAGGATTTTGCAATCAATCATTTAAGAAGTTGCGTAATATGTTGAAATATAAAAGTTGTGCGTTATTTTCTAACGCACAATTTTGCTCAAAATTGATAGTCGAATAATTTTTCGGTAAGTACGTTAAACAATTGCAGAACTTTTTGAAAATGGAAAAAATGTATATAAATTGACAGTGAATATTTTTTTCAATTAATTTCCTAATGTATTTGTATTTTGTAAACATGGTTACATAATAGTAACGTATTTGTATTCGTTTTTTCTTAGTTACATAAAGTACCTTAGATAAGGTACTTACTTCGTTCTATACAGGTGTAAGGAAAAGTATCATTAACCTTTAAACCACATACTCTACCCATCAAACTGAACAACTTTTACTCCCATAGGAGCAAAATTATCAACAACAAAAATCTGCTGTCCCATACTTTCGAGTCGAGTTATTGCAGTTTAGTATGAGACAGCAAATTTGTATTTGAAATGGAGTATGAGTAGGTATATCAAATTTTACCGTAGTGGCAGGTACGACGTTATTAAAAAAATAGTGCTTGATTGTTTTGTCCGCCTCCTTTTGTAAAACAATCTATCTGACGCAGAAAAAGGACTTCTGCCATCTAAACTATTATAAAACTGTAACAGAAATGTGTCTGTACATTGAAGATATTTACAAAAAAAAATTACAACATGGTTTTTAACTGTCCCTGATTCCAAATCAAAATTTTTTGGATTTTTTGTCTGTCTGCTTGTTTTGTTTGTTTGTTTGTTTGTATGTTTGCATGTTTGTTTGTTTGTTTGTTTGTTTGGGTGTTTGTTTGTTCGAGTATCACGCAAAAACTACTGAACCGATTTTGATGAAACTTTTTTTGTTTGATAGCTTATCATCTGACTTAAAATCTGGTATATAATTTATGCGGACGAAGTCGCAGGTAAAAGCTCGTTTTACTTATAAATCGACATTACTTAGATGTGATATAAAAATAGTATTACACAGGAGATTAAGGTATTTAAGACATCATCGTGGCATCATCATGTATATGCTTAGCGGTTTTTGAACAATTTCAAATACAACGCTGACAAATCATACTTATTCGAGCTTAGGTAAAACGATTTCAATTTACATCATTTTCAAAGTCAACACTCACGATTTCCATTTACAAACGATACATATTGACGAATGAAAAACAAATCTCGTTCAGTGAATAAATTCCGACACAGTTTATTTATTTTCAATAATGTTTTTTCTTAAAATGTAATGGAATATAAAGCTTGCTTTATGACGATTAAACTAAAAAGTTAGTAGATTCGCGTAAAGATAAATTGGAGTTCGTGTGTCACACGTTATCATGTAGTCCTACGCACGATATGTTAACAAACAGGTAAGTAGGCGTACCTACTAATCGTAACTGTACCGTATCGTACCTATATCGTAATATACATAATTATTATGTATACTTGACGTCAACTGCTACAGACGCCTACACGTAATAATAATGGTCTCCGCTCTAATATTTGTATCTAATCTAAACTATTATAAAACTGTAACAGAAGTGTGTCTGTAAGTACATTGAAGATATTTACAAAAAAAAGATTACGATATGGTTTTTAGATGTCCCTGATTCCAAATCACCAATTTTTTGGATTTTTTGTCTGTCTGTTTGTTTGTTTGTTCGTTTGTGTGTTTGTTTGTTCGAGCATCACGCAGAAACTACTGAACCGATTTTGATAAAACTTTTTTGTTTGATAGCTTATGATCCGACTGAAAATCTGGTATAAAATGTATGCGGACGAAGTCGCGGGTAAAAGCTCGTGTTTTTATAAAATTAGATAGCTATAGTCTTAACTCTAGGTAACACTTATGTTTTGAAGTAACTATTACAAAAACTATTTTTTTAACCTGTTTTGTCCCACTGCTGGGCATAGGTCTCCCCCAAAAACTATTACAATTTCAACAATTTAAATGTAAGAAATCACTATACCTACAGTAGGTGTCTACCTTATCTAAAAATGTTTCATAAAGGTAGCATTTTATTTTGTAAATTATGAATATATATACATTTTTTTTATTTATTTATTTCTCTTCTTAAAAAAATATTATAACATTAATGTACTTAACAACAATTTTGATGAATTGTTTTGAAATAAATAGAAGATTCGGCAAGAATTATTAATCCAGCCTATATTTGTTGAATTTTACCTGTCAAGTAACATCTCACTCGAATCAAATACTGTAACAGAACCCTAAATCTTACTCTGGGATCCTACACTATTTAGACAAGCCTACAAGTAATTTACATATTTGACTGATGCTTGTTTTCGGTATGAATAAATTACAATCATTATAATATGCCTATGTAAACAGTAACTACAGAATACAGAGTTAGGTTTTATTTTTATTTGATTTTCAGATTGTACTTCCATGAATTTTCAGTAGGTATTTTTAGAAGCTTTTTAGATAATTGCAAGAATTTCCGAAAAGTAATAAGTATGAAAGTCTAGCTACCTACGCTGTCTATAAGCGGCCCGAGCGACGAAAGCGCAACCTACGCGTGGCCAGCTTACCACCTTAAATTCGTCGCGTCCGAGTTGAAAATTCGGTCTTCAATTCACTATTGTTATGTTATGTGTCAAACTCATATAAAAACTTTGGCGACCTGAAGAATGCAAGAAGGATCTTATATTTTGTGAGCTCGTCGATGTTTTTGACAGCGATGTGACGCTTAGTGAATTGCACTCAGATCGCAGTACGAAATGGTCAAAAGATCAATCAATTACTATCCAAATAATAATTACTATAGGTTATATGAAACTGAAAAGATATTATAGCCCTATTAAACCTGCTACACTGCCAACCTACACTGATAAAAAGAGCTTAGTCGATATTATGATTAAAATAAAAACCGGTCAAGTGCGAGTCGGGCTGCTCGCGCACCGAGGGTTCCGTACCACACCACCACAGAACACAACATTATTAACTTAGAAAAAAAAACTTTTTTTGTCCGGGACCTTTAGCGCGAGACCGAGTCACATTTCGCCGGTTTTTAGTATTTGTTGTTATTCTGTAGAGTTTGCTCTATAATCACACAAAGTTTGACGCTTGTATGTATTACGGTTTTTACTATAGAGCGTGAAGAAAAAACGTTGATATAAACTAGTTTCTTGTTGAAAACCCCCCTTAATTTTTAACTTTCTGCCATTTTTATTAATTGTTAACAAATCCGCCGCAATAACGCATAATCTGAGAAAATTTCAACTATCTACCTATTACGTTTCAAAAGTTACAGCCCGAAATAGGTAGGACAGACGGACGGACGGACGGACAGACGGACGGACGGACGGACGGACGGACGGACGGACAACGTAGGCTTAGTAATAGGGTCCCGTTTTCACCCTTTGGGTACGGAACCCTAAAAAACAGAAAATACTATACGTTGTTAGACTTTTTATTGCTTTAGTTTCATGAAAAGGTTGGATACCTAACAAAAGTTTTGAATTGATAATTTATGATGAAAACATGAAATATATCGTTTTACTCAGTCTAAGCAAGATATTTATGTAACAAGCAATTAGTTCTAAAACTGGAATCACGAAGCCGGTTAATAGTATTTTGGAAACATGAGAGAGAAAATATAATTTATATCCTACTTATCCGTAATTTCGTAATTTAATTGAACTTCGCTTTTACGAGCCTACAAAATATTAATTCTAAGTGCTATGGAAATTTAATTACCTACCATACAGTTTCAGTTAGATTTTCAGTTGTTATTAATTTCGATAAATTAGTTCACCGTGAATGTACTTTCAAATGCTCTCCTCAGAATTCGAATGTGAAAATTAAAAGCCAATTGCCAATTTCCCGTTTAAATCAAAAAATATAATTTATTCATAAAAGCATTTAGATTAATCACAAAAAAAAAGCTGTCAGCACAAGCGTCGCGTCGTCAAATACAAAGATACGAAAACAGACATAAATCAGCAACATGCTTCGTCAAAAAATGAAATACAAAGGAGCCCATAATGCTAACAGCGTTTCAACGTTGAATTGGCTAGCCTCTGCACCAGAAACGACCCGGAACGGGGGTCACAATTTCGCTCCCTAAGTCGACGATAAACCTCCGCAACGAAGGTCTAAGCCTAGGCACCCCAAACCCCCGTGGTCTCAATGGCGACATGTACAAAAAGATAATCGGCTACCAGGGTACGTGTCCCTCTTCCTAACGGCAGCTAGCTCCGCAGCAGCTCCAGGCGTCCGGGACATGCGACTCAGGTAGCTGGTGGTGAAAGTGCTGACGCACGTCGCGTCACATAAAAGGCACTTGCCTTTCTGCCAGGGCACCAAAGTCAAGCCATCCGGCCTCTTACTGTCGGCACGGCTGAGACCAGGCGGCTCCAGTTACGCACGGGACGTTGGCAGATACGAGAGCCCTCCTGACGATATCATTGAGGGCATGGTGGCGAGGAAACCTTCCCGAGCTCGTTCTGCGAGCAATGAGCCACGCCCATTGCCACTTTAGATTAGCAATTATTTGGGCTATGTCAGCTAATAAGGGTCTTCTGCGAATCTCTTCATTTCTTATTCGATCTCGCATGGAAACTCCGAGCATAGCCCTCTCACTCACTGACACCGGTGAAGTATTGAAAAAAAAATACTTTCTCATTTACATCTATCATTATGTGACTGAACACCTTATCTAAATCATAATTAGGAACGTATTTCCTAAAAACATACGCACGTAACACAAAGGAAGCGACCGACTATGTCGACAAACTGTAAAAGATACGGGTGCTACCACACGACCGACAACTCATGAAACATTGATAACCCACATCGCTATCTCAGTTATCCCGTGGCACGTGTGAAAGTACCTTAACTAGGTGAAATTTGCATAGTGGTTAAACGTTTATGTCGCTTTAGATAAAGTCACCTAGTATCCCTAGTGAACTACTTTAGGTTTACTACTTTACTTAAGTGAAAACATGTTAATTTAACTTATTTTAACAAATGAACGCGAAATGAAAAATAAAATTGGCACGGAATGAAAATTTATAAATGAATGCAAGACTTAAAACTGTTTTCATTTTCAAATTGATCAGCTTTTAAAATCTGACATCGTGAATTCTCGACTCAGTGTTAACATTAATAGTTATAGAAGAAAACATGTAAAAAGTTAGTAACAGTTATGTTTTTTTTTATTATATCCCGTTAATTAAACAACAGTAGGTATATCGATGCTTCATAATTTATTTTACAAGAAGTCCTAAGGTAGGTAGGTAAATTGCTTTTTGAAGCTTGTTTAATTTCCAGGGGTTTATCGAAATATTTTGTTTTATTCGTAACTAAAGGTCAGGAAAATAAAACAAAGATACGAATTGAACAAAATGTCACATGTTTCGAAATAGATTAAAGAACAGTGAATGAACTCTAAATAGACGTCGATGTCCTATAAATTGTGTCGCGTTACCGATCTGAATTCGCGTACGATTCGAATGTTATACGCTGATGGTATTTGGGTTAATAAATGTTGCAATAATTTACTTTTAATTTTATTTATTGGGGTAAATGTTGTTCTTTCTCGCCTTATATTCTTGTTTATAGTAAACTGATATTTTGTATTCTATCGGGTCCTTTTTAATATGCTGACTGTTTTTAAGGGAATGGTCAGACTATCAAACTGAAAAACTTTCAGCATGGGACCAAGCTCGAGATCGCGATAAAAACAGCTGTGCAAATGCAATCCTACTCGACCCACATGTTTGGGACAGCATATTTTTCGTGATTTCGACGTTTGGGTCTTAGAGAAAGTTGATCAGTTTGATGGTCTGATCATCCTTTTAAAAAACCAACAGCATGGACCCTGTCTAAACTATTATAAAACTGTAATAGAAGTGTGTCTGTACATTGAAGATAAACAACAAAAAAATTACGACATGGTTTTTACCTGTCCCTGATTCCAAATCACCAATTTTTGGATTTTTTGTCTGTCTGTTTGTTTGTTTGTTTGTTTGTTTATTTGTTTGTTTGTTTGTTTGTTTGGGTGTTTGTTTGTTCGAGTATCGAACCGATTTTGATGAAACTTTTTTTGTTTGATATCTTATCATCTGACTTAAAATCTGGTATATAATTTATGCGGACGAAGTCGCGGGTCGCGGTGGGGCTGCCCCGATACTGTAGTGCATCAGGAATGTTTGCAGAGGCGCGTGTCGACTGCTTTTATGCCAATATGCGCAAGAGATGCGCATCCCTGGTGCACAGGGTTCGGGCCAGCCCCAACAGCATCCTGAAGATGATAGGGGACAGGGTTGACTGCCCCTATGTGCTTCACTGCTGTGGACTACATGTTCCCAGCAGCTAATTACCTACATGTATGTATAATTATTACTAACAATAGAATAGATTAAGTGTGTACCTACTAATAAAATTATGAGTCTTGTTACTTGAAATAAATATATGATTGATTGATTGATTGATTAAAAGCTCGTATTATATAATCATTTTAGTTAGGTTACCGACGACGAGTACACGATGTTTTTTTTTTATTTTATATTCCTCTTTTACGAATGTGTTAAAAATTATTAGCAAGTGTGAAATCTTTTTAATGCCATTCACATTTTGCATTGAATAAAACAGACCCATTATAGATTTCAGTAAGTATTCAAAAGTATTTTCTTTCAATGTCAGTCAGAAAACATATGAGAGAATTAAAGAATTTACATTTCTGACATAGGTAGAATTTGTACTCACTTTAATCACGATCTCTCCGACCAATCATTAGATCGTGCACAAAATACCTAAGAGAGGGTCGAACCCAACCGAATCTACATCTGAAACCCATGTCCCATCGTGTTTACAGTTGGTATTACAATCAGGGGGAATACATATTCATGAGAGTTTGCTCCATACTAATGTCCTAGATCGGTTAGAGTCTGCGTTATTTGCATTTAACCATGGGTTAAGTTTTGAATCTTTAAATAAATTTTACTGTAGATACAACACTCCTATTTTTTAATTACCAGAAAAACTTAACAACAATCAAATTTTTTTTGGACTCGCATACAAAAGTGCAGGTTAGCCGATCGATTTTCTATGGGAGATCCAAAAAACATCTCGTTGTTACTAATTGTATCGATTTTTTCAGGCATTTCCCGTGGTACACCAAAAATACTACCTATAAGTACACCTTGGTCTACCTGGGTGGACCACGGGTAAAAGTGTCTGCTCGTGGACCACCAGGTGAACCAAATTGGGTGTACCACGGGAAATGCCTGGATTTTTTCATTTTCATTATAATAACAATTTCTGTCTCAAAGTATATACAGGGTGTCCGGTGGCAGAATTAGGATTTAAAATATAAATAACAAAAAAACTACGTGAAATATACATTTATATTTTTAATCATTATAAAGAAGACAAATGCGGGTTTTATTTCTTAAAAATTATGTCGTCTAAATGTTGACCGTCACGTCGGATACATTCATGGAATCTGGCTTCAGTATTTCTTGCCACTCGCTGGAGAAGTGCCGCCGAGATGCCATGAACTTCGCGAACGATATTTTCTTTTAATGATGAGATAGTCGCCGGGTTTGTTTCGTAGACTTTATTTTTGAGATATCCCCACAGAAAAAAGTCCATGGGTGTAAGATCCGGTGACCTGGGTGGCCAGGGGATGTCACCGAAACGACTTATCAGTTGGTTGGGGAAGAAATCACGCAGTAGCGCCATGGTCTCCCTAGCAGTGTGCGGGGTGGCGCCATCTTGCTGAAACCATGTCCGTGAAGTGTAGGAAGGATGGTCTCTCAATGTTGGAAAAAAAAAATCATTGAGCATTCGCCGACACCAGTCACAGAAATTGCGTGCCCTTGACCATTTTCAAAAAAATAGGGTCCAATTATTCCCCTGCTTGATAATGCACACCAAACCGTCACTTTGGGACTGTGAAGTGGCTTTTGGTGTTTTAAGTGGGGGTTTTGTCCTTTAGGAGACCAATAACGACAATTCTGCTTGTTTACACTGCCATTTAAGTGAAAGTGGGCACTTCTCCAGCGAGTGGCAAGAAATACTGAAGCCAGATTCCATGAATGTATCCGACGTGACGGTCAACATTTAGACGACATAATTTTTAAGAAATAAAACCCGCATTTGTCTTCTTTATAATGATTAAAAATATAAATGTATATTTCACGTAGTTTTTTTGTTATTTATATTTTAAATCCTAATTCTGCCACCGGACACCCTTTATTTAGAGTTCAGACACGGACATTTTTGTATAACGATTACAGATTATTCAAATAAAAGTTATGAAATTGTTGAGAAACCTGAATCGTTCCACTTATCGTTTCTTTATCTTCCCCGAACCTTAGTAAAAGCATACCAATATAATACGAAACCATTTTCCTTACCGTCGAAGCATAAAACGTATTTAAAAGCTTTCAGAGAGCAACTGAAATGGCGACGAAAAATTGCCCTCAATCGGGCGGGCGTCTACGTTCTGCGGATACCATTAAACTCACTTTATCTCGAGAGATACCCATGGACTGCTGGTATCTTTTGAGGGTAGGTAGAAAAGTGTTTTATTAAGCTATAACGATACATCAGGCCATTACGTGGTGAGAGCTTGGTAACGTAGATGAATGCAGCCCATTCGTAACGTTATGGTACAAAACTATAGCGGAGAGCGAGAGAATAGGTTACCTACTGAGTTAAATTAAATTACATACACAGGTACCATTATATGCTCTATGCCCACTATGCCTATGTCCCACTGTGGTAGCCAGGGACATCGCTACATGCTAACGATTCAGACACATCTCTCGCCGTCTCGCCTTGTCACTATCCATAGGGGCTCTGACAGACGAGCGACACTTTGCAGTCGCCGGATGTCGCGGAGGGCCGCGCGACCGTCGCGCGACCGTAAAATCTATGAGCGCGACGCTCTGCGACCCATCGCGAGAGCAAGTGTCGCTCGTCTGTAAGAGCCCTAAGTCTCTTTATACAAAGCTCGTCGGTTCCGCGTACATTTTACTTGGTCCTTCTTCAGTACGGCATCTGATTCGATCAGCATACGTGCGTCTAGGGCAACCCTTTTCAGCTATTCCATTCACACTTGCCTTACAAATTCACATACCAACATTCATATATAAACTCACGACTATTATCCCTTCCGGGGTGGTCAGAAGCAAACAAATTATAGAGCAGCTTTGCAGCTTACAAATTCCATACTTCAATTTATCGAATTTACTATTTTTAACCGACTTCAAAAAAGGATAGAAGGTTTATGTTCATCTCCATGTATCTATGTAAATTTTTAACTTATATTTTTCTTATAAATGATGGTAGCTTTAACCACATAGCACTATATAATTCTTTAAGTGTGTTTGTCTATGTTCTGTTTGAGCGCATTATTTGAATGAATACTAAACTTTAAAATTGTTACGTGGGGAAAAGTGACCAGACGAAAATAACTTACACATGCCTGTTTTAAGATTGAATATAAGTTAGCAAAGCGACACACGGGTCAAGTTTCCCTATCAACCACTTCCAACTAGCTTATAAGCTTGTGCTATAAGATGGTAGTTTACCACAAAAGTTCACAACCGGCTTGAAGGCTTTAGAACTAAATGTTTAGGTTTATTTTCTTGCTTCTATTCTTCTAATAGTACAGGAAATAGCGTAGCTTGTGTACTTGTACTTATCTGCAGAACAATTTGCACAATGTTTTAAATTGCTTCCATGAAAACGCGTAGTAATTTTTATTTTGATAACAATTACTTCTTATTTAGTTTCAATTATATTATATCAGTTCTACTCTGTAATGTGCTCAATGTATTGGTTTCCAGACACTCCAGGCCCTGTGTCTATCGTGGAAACCCATGTCAATCTTGTTTGAAGTGTCTTTGAAATGTATACAAATTACAGATTTTCTGTTATAGGTACCTAACTATTACTTTCTTTTTATTGTTTTTGTGTACATTTAAATAAACAATTTTATATCTAAAATCGTATCCCTGAAGGGCCTAAAAATGGTTGAATCCAATTTTCTAGAAAACTTTAAGGTTGGAGCCAATTTTCTCTCTCTATTTAGACTTAATGTTTCTGACGTCACACTGCTTGGAATAAAAGAACAATTTCGAATTCGCTTTCCACGCCCACAATTTTCTTCTGCTTGAATTATAAATGGGCTCATCTTGCTGGCTGCTCTCTAAAATGGTTTTCAGAATACCAGTTAACAGAGAAAGAACCTCAGAAAGCTTATCTAAGCTTGTATTTGCTAATCATGGTTAAACGAAGCGAGGATTGTAGGATATTACGATTTAAACAGCTTGGTCTCGTTATCGGAAAACGATTTAGCCAAGCGGAGCAGTGTGAAACCAAAGTCAGAAGCTCTACAAATTCTATAAAGAGATTATTTGGAGCTCATAGCCGCATTAAATCGTTTGGCACTGACCTAAGTAAAAGTTATAATTATCCTATATTTAATCTGAAACAAACTGCTGTACAAACAAGGTTGTCACCCAAAATACTTTTATTATTGGATTTCTTCATCACGGTCTACATTAAGAACTTCCGTTTTTAATATATAATCTTGAAACAAGCTTAGGTATAATTTACTACATGATCGTATAATATTATGAATTTAAATGAGCATTTATTTCTGACATAAAATTAATATCTATACTAATGGCGGTAAAAGGTACGAACGAATGTGTAGGTACTAGTAGGTTTTTCGGTAGGTCCTTTAAAACCGAAAACATACTAATAAAATGGTGGTTGTGTGTCATTTTTTGAACCCATCATCTTTTACGTTAAGACATTGCTAAGCTTCTTAACTATTTCTGGAAATACCTACTTTATCTTTCTATTGAAATAGCAGAAGTAAAATAAAGGTTTATTTTACGAACAGGAATGTTTATTTCGCGATCCAATACAATCAATCGAGTAAATTCCAAGACTTTTCTTTCAGTAGTAACAATATAACAGTAAGAAGTCAAACAGCTCGAACTCAAAGCCAGCCGGTGAACAACATCAACGTGTAATTCTGAACTCTATGGGAATTGCGTTAAGTAAGTTTGTTGAATGGTTCATGGCTGGGGGTTGTCGGGCAGTGGGGCGACGGATCGATACCGGGTACCGGGTTACAGATATAAATAGGACAGACAAACTTTAAGGCCGTACGCCGAACGCTCGGTTTCGTTCCCCAAATCGATTCTGAGGAGGCTGAGGGAGTAATGGCGTCTGGGGTACAAAGGCGGGCTTCCACTCTAAAATGTAAAGAATATGACTCTCTAAGTAAATGGAAAGGCGTTGGAAGCTCTAGGGATAAATTGAATGTTTCATACAATTTCTGAAGGAAAAGCTCTTGTTTTCTCGTACGTAAAAGTATAACGTAGAGCGAGGGATTTTTAGACTTTACGGGATATTTTTTTCCATACGCTATCACCAAAATCGTTTGCAATAAATCGTCATCATCAACATATCACCATCTAATTAACTGCTGAACATAGACACAGACACCGAAACAACTCTATCCTCGGCCTTCCTCATTCAATAGCTCCCCGCTACCTTTCTCAGGTTGTTGTTTCCAGCGAGACCCATATGCTACGTCAGCCAGTTCGTGGTCTCTATTCTAGAACTCTGGATTTATACCAGCTTCTATAGTTTGCCAGCGTTTGCGATCATTTTCATTACATTCTCCTTTCCACCATCTTATACTTCATCTTCTTCGGGTTCCCTATTACTGGAGGTTGGCAGTCAGCTCTGCAAATCCCTGCCTTTCTCTCGCAAAACGAAATAGCTCTTCGACTTTGGCGATGCCACACTCTTTCATTGCCTCTACCCGCACATTGAAACTTCGCAATTGCGTGAACGGTTTCGTTCTAATGTCAACTCTATTACAATGAAGTGCGGACCGAAACAGTAGCGATATATCTAACATCGAAAGTCCGGGTACAGGGCCAGGTTCGCGAGCCACGACATTCGTAGCCTACCGACGACGCTTCTTTTATTGCCATCTAGGTACTTTGCCCATAATTAGCAGCTGGTATCGCTCATATGTCAAGATATAACCAAGGTAGGCGCCTGCCTTGGTCATCTTATACATACGACCTACATATTTTTTATGGACATATCTGCTTAGAACAAAGTAAATTCATTCAAACTGTAGGTACCTATGGTACGAGTAAAACATAAAATTTCTTTCATAAAGTAAAGTACACAAATAAAATGTTATCCTATATTCAGTCGATTCCAATTAGGTGTCGTTTTTGAAGGCCGGCTGTTATCAGCAAACTGTAATTGCATGGAAACGTGCCAACTGTATTTGATATCTACCGCAACACTGTTTTGCCTAGACTTTTTCGTTTTTATTTTGTTTTCTTTGTGAGAAGCGTGATGAAAACAAACAAAAAGGGAATGTTTTGTTTCAATTTACATTGTTTGAAGACTAGGTATTTATTCTTTTAATGAGATTTGTTTTTGTTAGATAAGTAGGTACATTGACTTTATGCATCATCAAAAAAATCTGAAAATTAAAGCTCTCTTCACAGTGTTTGTTCAGTGGATACATAGTACAACTAGTTACTTACTTACATTGTTATTGCTTCATTAATTTAATTACTGTATCAAACCTAGAACACTTATAAAACCTGCCGTCCTTAAGAGGATAGTCCTTCCTTGCAGAGCGCCCGAGCGCGCTGCATAATATACCGATGTTAGATCCTATTTTCAATACTAACTAATTAAAGTCGATGCAATTTTTAAACACGATCTACATTATTAATATCTGTGCTGAGTCGCGTGGCTAGAGGGCTCTCGAGTGGACGTCTGTCGTTCTGCTCGCGATTTAGGTAGCCACGCGGCTCCGCCATTTTATGACGGTTTCGAGTGTGTTTTTGTATAAAAACAGGGCTTTGAGATCGCCATATCCATTACCGTACAACGTCAAGCACTAATTGCTCTTTTTAAACTAGATATTGGCAAAATCCTCCAAGGAAACGCCATTAAACAAAAATAGAATAGAATATCTGTGCTTGTTGTTTTTCCACGAACTAGATTTAGATTTCCGTTTATATTGACAGTTTCAATTCTAGAATTAATTTAAGATTTTTTTATAAATCTTTGAACCACTGTAACATTTTCATGAAAATCTGACAAACCACAGGGACAGAGATTAGTTCCTAGGTCATGTTTATATTGTCAATGGCCTCGATTCGGAGTGTACCACGACTAAACTAAATGTATTCCTGTCACTTTCTAAA
This sequence comes from Agonopterix subpropinquella, assembly GCA_922987775.1. Classification (NCBI taxonomy): domain Eukaryota; kingdom Metazoa; phylum Arthropoda; class Insecta; order Lepidoptera; family Depressariidae; genus Agonopterix; species Agonopterix subpropinquella. Next base: position 7,414,851 of record OV277700.1, read on the forward strand.
ATAAGATTAAGAAAAGAGACAGAAAACCAACAGCTGACTTTAGTGCTGTCAAAGTGACGTTAAACGCCCAAAAACGACTTAAATAAGATGGCGTACATTATGATGGCATCTTATTTTGCGCATTTAACGTCACTTTGACAGCACTAAAGTCAGCTGTTGGTTTTCTGTCTCTTTTCTTAATCTTATTTTAGAAAGTGACAGGAATACATTTAGTTTAGTCGTGGTACACTCCGAATCGAGGCCACTTTAATTGGATAAATATCCAAACGTATAATTAAACTTCATTTGTATTGAGCGCTCTAACTGTTAAAATTCTCTTAAAAGCTCTTTTAATATACAAATGGTTGCTATGAAAAGGCTAGAATTTTCAAAGCAACCATAATTACAAAGAATGACAAAATAATTTATGTCGGTTCCATCAATTCACGTGACCATACTGTGCCATTAAGTTGCACATGTTCTACGTAGGTACATTGCATGCAATCACGCGAGCAAGGGAATCGTGCAAATTTTATTTAACATTTCATTTGATTTACCTATTTACGTAAAATGGTTAAGTTTACGTAATAGCTTCGATAAATTATCTAGATCATTCTGGGTTACGTGCAGTGCCGGATTGAGATCCAAAGGACCTTAGCCTGTAAAATTTAGAGTCATCCCATCGCTAAGTACTACAATACAGTATGGATACTCCTTGCCTACCACCAACTTTTTACAATGCGCTGTCTCTAGCGCCCGTGGCATCCCTAGTAGAATTTTCTGTTGGCCCACAGGTAGGGAATCCGTTGGGATACACGAAAAGCATTGTGTTGTGGCCCAACCAAATGCAAACCATAAATGGTCTTAGGGAATCGACTATAAAAACAGTTATTATGTAGGTAGGTACATAATTATATCGAGGGAGTTCCGGCACTGCTTGAAAGTGTGGGCACTTATCGTAGTGCGGTCGAGTGACTGAGGCCTACCGCAGCGCGGGAGCTTTTAAAATTGGGTGGCCCATGACCTCTAGGGACGATCCGGCACTGGTCAAATGATGTATTTTAACCCTAGTATAATGGCCGGCAAACTTCTTGAGCAAGACCTTGAATGCGCAGAAACAAAATTAGTGTGCGGTAGCGCTACTGCGCAGGCCTCCTCACCCCCCGATTTTTTCAAGATGTTTGCGGGGTACACATTGCTATTACTACCTACCTATGTAGGGTGTTAGGGTAAACAGTTGCATTACTTTAAGGGGTGGTTGTACACATGATACTGAACCTAAGAAACCTATAGTCACAATTTCTTTTTCGACTTTTCATACAAACGTTCGATCAGCTGATTGTGTTTAGTATGGGGAGTCCAAATTAATTTTTTGCTAATTTCCTATTTGTTTATTTGGGAATGTTGTTCAGTATCATGGGTACAATCACCCCTAAAGTAAAGCAATTGTATAACCGAACACCCTGTATATCGACGCTGGAAAGCGGAAACGCTGTAACCCACAAAAGGCAAACTTTATACCAGGCCCGAAAAACTTTTGCGATTTCAGAAAAAAAATCATAACTTCGTTAATATTGGTCACACATGTGCCATTTTTTGACAGAAAATATAATTTAAGATAAGTTATGATATGAATTTCCCCGATTCTGTTAAATGTTCCTGTTTTTAATTTTATTGTGAGTTACAGCAAATGCACTTTTTTTTTCGACCCCAAAGAACGCTGTAACTGAAGTCGATTATTGTATGGATTTCATAAAATAATACTTTATTTTGGAATTCTAAATCGTTGTTACCCACTATTCTATAATATACCCAGTACCATAATTTTGATGTAACAATATAACCTTTTTAATTTGTATAGTCAGGTAATGCTTTAATCACAAGAACAGCGAAAAAAATTGCTTAATTGAAATGACGTAAATATTAAGTTAAAAGTATTTACCGTCTTATTAAAAAGTTAAGACATCAGAAAGTAATTCAAAAAAGAATATTAGGTTACGAATAAGCACAAAAAGCTTAATTCTTTATTTTCGAATAGTAGAAACTGGAATTAACTGGAGCGCGGAGGCGTTCTCGAAGATTTTTTTCTGAAAGAATTGGTCTTAAGGTAGGATGGACAATCTGATTGATTATAATTACAAGCCCCATAAAGCCGAAGATGAGAAGATTTGGTAGTTCATTAGCTTCGGAAAAGCCATTGGCGTGGCAAGGGTGGGGGGGGGGGGGGCAGAGGTGGGCGACGCCCACCTCAGGAAGCTCGTTGCCCCCCCTTAGAAAAATGGAAAGTAGTGAAGAAATCTTGTGAAATTCAAGCCAAAACTCATGCAATACTGCAAAATTTCTAGCTCGCTTTGCTCGCTCCAAATGTATAGGCATGCAAGGGCGCACTCATACCACATCTGTTATTGTTTATTAAATAATCGAGTTCTTTCATGTTCATAACATTTTCTACAACCTCCTAAAAATCCTAAGCCAAATTTTGGTTACTCCTATGGACCACGGTTGGTGGTCCTAAGGCTCCCCCGCCTTAGGAAAATGAACTTTTGGATCCGACTTTGCCACGACAAATGTGAGCCTTACCACTGGGGCGGTAGCTATGAGCTAGATGGCCGCTTGCCCCCCACAGGGAAAATCTCTAGCTACGCCAATGGGAAAAGCCCAGAATCGTATAAGTGAGGAAGACTACGAGAGTCGAGATACTTCTAGGCCGGAGTTTCAAATGTTCTATCGAAGTATACATAAGTTTGTCACAATGTGTGGAGAATGAGCGATACCTACCAGGTGCTCCAGACTAAAATAATGGGCAAAAGAAAAGTAGATACTGGCTACGAATGACATGGCTCGCAAACCTGAACAAACAGTAGACCGGCATCGCCAACGTTAAAAACTTTTTCGTTTGGCAAGAGATAGCCAGGCATATACGAGTAAAGAGCTGACCGCCGACCTGCAGTAATGAAGAGAAACCCGAAGAAGTAAAAATTAGACTCCCTAATACGCAACTACATTGGCAACATCCTGGATCTTAATTTGAGTGAGATTAGGAAGACCCCCGTTACTTAAAATAAGAAGGCTTCGAATGAAGGCTCCTGTTTTCCTTTGTAAGGGACCCAGGGCTGTGCTGTAACCCGAGTTAGTCCTATTCCGAAGGTGTGAAACTTACACTGGAAGTGTGACGCGGAGAATGTTGTGGTCTTTGTTCTTTTAGAAAGAAGAAAAGTCTCATTTTAAGAACTAAATATCTATGTGAATCCTAAACCAATTTCACAAGTTTTCCGAGGCTTCACATTCAAAAATCTTACGATGATGATGATATGGCGGAATCTCTGCTCTGATGGTGGAATGCTAATCAGCATAAACGCGGCTTCCTGACGTATCGGTCTCGGCATGAACTTGGATAAAACGAAAGTCATGTTTAATTTTCATTTAAACAAAGAATTTCACTCAAAAGTTGTACAAGAGTCTATCGGGAAACTTCGTCACATAATATTCTGTCTCTCCGAATACCTAGAATGAAGATACACCTGTCAATATTCACCTATAGTGTTTAAACGTGGACGTAGAAACCCTAACGTTTACGTGATCTAACGATTCAAAGTAGATTAGAGAACGAGTGCGACCGATCTTGCTCTAAAATAAGTAAGCTGGTGTGGTGAAGAGGTGGTCATCTCTGCCTATGAATCGGCGGGGAGTCCAAGTTCTTAAACGGAGACCACAAAGACAGGCGTAAAGTGGTTGAGTGTCGCGGCAACAGAACTAGTGTTCACACACATTGTGACATACATAAGTTTGTCACAATGTGTGGAGAATGAGCGATACCTACCAGGTGCTCCAGACTAAAATAATGGGCAAAAGAAAAGTAGATACTGGCTACGAATGACATGGCTCGCAAACCTGAACAAACAGTAGACCGGCATCGCCAACGTTAAAAACTTTTTCGTTTGGCAAGAGATAGCCAGGCATATACGAGTAAAGAGCTGACCGCCGACCTGCAGTAATGAAGAGAAACCCGAAGAAGTAAAAATTAGACTCCCTAATACGCAACTACATTGGCAACATCCTGGATCTTAATTTGAGTGAGATTAGGAAGACCCCCGTTACTTAAAATAAGAAGGCTTCGAATGAAGGCTCCTGTTTTCCTTTGTAAGGGACCCAGGGCTGTGCTGTAACCCGAGTTAGTCCTATTCCGAAGGTGTGAAACTTACACTGGAAGTGTGACGCGGAGAATGTTGTGGTCTTTGTTCTTTTAGAAAGAAGAAAAGTCTCATTTTAAGAACTAAATATCTATGTGAATCCTAAACCAATTTCACAAGTTTTCCGAGGCTTCACATTCAAAAATCTTACGATGATGATGATATGGCGGAATCTCTGCTCTGATGGTGGAATGCTAATCAGCATAAACGCGGCTTCCTGACGTATCGGTCTCGGCATGAACTTGGATAAAACGAAAGTCATGTTTAATTTTCATTTAAACAAAGAATTTCACTCAAAAGTTGTACAAGAGTCTATCGGGAAACTTCGTCACATAATATTCTGTCTCTCCGAATACCTAGAATGAAGATACACCTGTCAATATTCACCTATAGTGTTTAAACGTGGACGTAGAAACCCTAACGTTTACGTGATCTAACGATTCAAAGTAGATTAGAGAACGAGTGCGACCGATCTTGCTCTAAAATAAGTAAGCTGGTGTGGTGAAGAGGTGGTCATCTCTGCCTATGAATCGGCGGGGAGTCCAAGTTCTTAAACGGAGACCACAAAGACAGGCGTAAAGTGGTTGAGTACTTACCCACCGGCCGAGTGGACCGAGAACCTGAGGCAACATTTAGATGTGAAAGGGCGAGGATAAAGTTTGATAGCGCATCTTGTGAGAGCATTACTGAACAGTGGGTGACGATGATGCGCTTTTTCAGAACCCTATATTTCATAAAGGGAATAAGCAATCCCGTATAGTTATTAAAAAAGAAACCAGGAGGGCTTCTGATTTACTAAGCATGTCAAATAACAGTTCCTAACAAATAGACTTAGTATTCAAACGAAACTAATTACGCGCCAAAAAAAACAAACAACAAAAGTAAGACACCTTTTTGATGGTCATGGACTGATTTGGGACGCAGCAAATGGTAGCGCCATAGCGGTTCGAGCGCCAAATTGATGGCGGTAAAAGCAATAACTTTGTCGCGAATACTACATTTAAAATAGCGTAAATTGATTTTATTTAGAAATAGAGATTTGAAATGAATGTTGTAACACGTCATATAGCCCTAATGTTGGTTAAGGTTACGTAAAAACGGTATAAGCCACATTTGCTGCTAACAATTGGACAGCAAAATGTCATAAGTGTGGTGCACAAAAATTTTTTGTCCCGCAAAAACGCTGTAACTCACATGGCCGCTCAAGCTAGTATATCACGGACGATGTAACTAGCTTGTTGGTTTTTTCTACAGAACTTGATTTTGACGTAAATATAAATCGGTAAAAATTTAGAGTTTTTGTGCTATTTACAGCCTACCAAAATCGATGTCGACCAAAAATAACAGGCAATTTCAACGCTGTACAAAATTTTCTAAGCGTTGTAGAGCTATGGGACTCGGACCATTCGACGCAGAATTTTTTTCTGATTACGAATATGCAATAAAAAAAATTTGACACTGGTGTCAGTTACAGCGTTTCCGCTTTCCAGCGTCGATATGTAATCAATGTTTCTCGAACTCTTCTGGAGGCTGAAATATTACATAGTTTACTTTATGACTTCTATAAATAACAGAAAATTTATTGGTCACGTGATGTATATACATAGTTATAGCTGCGCGCTACGTTCGCGCAACCCGACTGAACTCAGTAATAAACGAGCATCGGTTATAAGCGGTTGTTTCTCTCATCCACAAACATCTCACTGGCGACGAGGATGGGATCTTTTCACCCCAAATATTATAGCGGTCGCTTCTTTTTGAATCTGGCTATAGTTCCTCTCACTAGCCGTCAATGACCTTGAGCCGAACGCCAGTGGTCGTTCAGTACCGTCATCAGCTAACTCTGAGATGTTTGTGGATGAGAGAAACAACCGCTTATAACCGATGCTCGTTTATTACTGAGTTCAGTCGGGTTGCGCGAACGTAGCGCGCAGCTATAACTATGTATATACATCATTCCTCTGCACTAATTTTGGAACCTGATAACAAACGATAAACATACATTAACCTTAATATACTATTTATAAAAAACACCATAGTCTATTGGTTTTCTTGGACGTAACTGATGGCGTGTCAGTGACGGACCTGCATGAGCAGGAGACGCCTCAGCACTATTAATAGGCTGTGTCGGAATTGGCGACCTACTGATCGGATCGCAAGCAGGGGTCCCTCGCTCACACTCCTCCTCGCAGTCGTCCCACTCCTCTCTATCCTCATCATTAGGATGATTGTCTGCCACGCCCGCAGCCTGTCTATCCTGTAGTAGCGCAACACTCCCGCGCCCCTCTCCATCATTGACTACTAATTCATTAGATGTAGTTGGGTGCGGTAGTGATTGGTAAAGTGGCGGTACCACTGGCCTAGTTTCAGGTTGTTGAGTTGGTGGCGTCATTATTGGTGGCATTTGCGTGTGTGGCATCAATTTTGGTGGTAAGTTTTTCTCTTTATGGTCTTTATTTTGGATTAATTGATCTACATGTCTGATACAAGTGACATTATAATTGTTTACATAAACCTTATACATTCTTTTTCCGATTTTTTCTTGGACTACTCCCGGTTCCCAGCTTTCCTTCCTTGCACTGTACCACCTAGCCCAAATAGCATCTCCTACTTCAAAAAATCTACGATTAATACTAATTGTTTCTTCTTGTTTCTTATTTTCATTTTCCGTGGGTAAAATTAAATCCAACCGTGTTCTTAATTTCCTTCCGAACATTAATTTTGCAGGAGTTTCTCCAGTGGTACAATGCACGGTGTTTCTATATTCAAATAAATAGCCTAGTAATTTTTCATGTACAATATTTTGTGCCGAACCGTCTTTCAACACACATTTTAGCATTTTTTTACAAATTCTCACTGAATTTTCGGCTTGCCCATTACTGCATGGGTGATAGATCGGTGAGGTCATATATTTTATACCGTTGTTGGAACAGAATTCTTTAAATTCTGCGGAATTAATTTTTACATCATTATCAGACACTAATACATTTGGAATACCGAATATTGAAAAAATACGTTTAAGTTTAGAAATTAGTTCCTGTGTAGTAGTTCCGTTATTCATGTGTAGACACTCTAACCATTTGCTATACGCATCAACTATAACAAGATATACTCGTTGTCCTACTGACATGTAGTCAATGTGGGTGCGTTTCCAGGGCCCTAAAACCCGGGGCCACGGCGCAGGGGCCTCACGCGGCGGGGCCGCTCGAACACTGAGGCATGTGTCGCATGCGGCTATACACTGCTCAATATTTTTATCGATATTTGGCCACCACATTCTACTACGAGCATTACTTTTCATTTTTATAATTCCAAGATGGGTACTGTGTAATTCCTGTAACATTCGTTCTCTTAGTGTTGACGGAATTACGACCTTATGCCCACGCAGTAAATAACCGTTTTCAAGTTGTAGGTCAGTTCTACACTTAAAATATGGCAATATTGCCTTACATGTTATTTTGCGAGGCCACCCATGCTTCATATATTTAATTATGGTTTTCAGCGTTTTGTCTTCATTCATAGCTTGTTCTATGTCATTCAAACAGACTGCCTTAGAGCAAGCGTCTAGAAATTTTATCGAACAATACGTATCGAATTCCTCATCGCTCTTAGTCCTAGTTTCCTCTAAGGGTGCACGTGAGAAATAGTCTGCTACTATATTGTTCGCGCTAGACGTATATTGTACTTCATAGTTGTAGGCCGATAAAATTATCGCATATCTCTGAAGGCGCAATGCCGTCGTGATCGATATGCCGGTTTTATTATTAAAAATAGAAACCAGTGGCCTATGATCCGTTTTAAGTACGAATGGAATACTACGACCGTACAAATATTGGTGGAATCTTTTCACCCCAAATATTATAGCGGTCGCTTCTTTTTGAATCTGGCTATAGTTCCTCTCACTAGCCGTCAATGACCTTGAGCCGAACGCCAGTGGTCGTTCAGTACCGTCATCAGCTAACTGTGAGAGAACGGCACCCAGGCCGGCAGGCCCCGCGTCCACGGCCAGCACAAGCTGGGCGGAGGGCTCGAAGTGCGCCAGCACGCGCTCCGAGGCCAGCTCGCGCTGCACGCACCGCATGGCGGCCCGCTGCCGCGGCCCCCACTCCCACTCCGCTCCACTACGCAGTAGCTCGTGTAGTGGATTCATTATGGATGACGCATTCGGTACAAAATTCCTGTAGTAATTAACTACACCTAAAAATCGTTTTACTTCTGTAACGTTACACGGCTCGGGTGCATTGATGATGGCCGAAACCTTCTCGGGGCAAGTTCGTAACCCGTTCTTGTCAATAACATAGCCTAAATAAGTGACACTTTTTTGAAAAAATTCACACTTCTCTTTTTGCAATCGTAAACCCGCACCGCTCAATCTACTTAAAACTTCCTGTAATCTTTCCAGGTGAGTTTTCCTATCCGGGCCTGTAATGCATATATCATCCAACCAACAGCTCACACCCTCAATGCCTGAAAGGAGGGTTTCTATCGCTTTTTGGAAGATAGCTGGAGCGTTGGCTAGCCCATAAACTAAGCGAGTGTATTTATATAGACCCTTTTGAGTATTTATGGTAGTAAGCTCCTGCTAGGAGTCACTTAACATAAATTGGTTATACGCATTTTTCAAGTCTATTTTGCTGTAATGCATACCACCTCCCAACTTAGCGAAAACCTCTTCAATACGGGGTAAGGGGTATTTTTCCACTATAAGGTCTTTGTTTAATGTTACAGAATAGTCACCCGCTATTCTGACTTTTCCATTTTCCTTCAGTACTGGTACTATGGGTGTGGCGTATTCAGAGTGATTAACGGGAACTAATATACCCAAACTAACTAGCCTTTCTAGCTCTTTTTCTATTTTCTCTTTCAATGCAAACGGAACGGTCCGAGGTTTAAAAAATTTTGGCACCGAATTTTCTTTTAATTCTAAGTTAACTTTAAACTTGTTAAATGATCCCAATTCATCATTCCACAAAACAGAATACCGTTCCAACAACTTGTTTACATCATTTGATTCGCTTGAAATATTGTTTATTTTCGTTGTGAACGTCACACCGAACGCAGACATGAAATTACGGCCCACTAATGGTGGTCCACCATTTTTAACGACAAAAATTTTTATATTTTTTGTTATTTTGTTAAATGTTGCATCTACTTTGAAGTATCCTAATGGTGTAATTTTATGTCCGTTGTATAAACACATTCTCATATTACTTTCAAATAACTTGTAATTCAAAAACAAACTGTTGTATAATTGCTCTGAAATTACAGATGTGCCGGAACCCGAATCTAATTCCATAGAAATGTTATTTTTCCCTAGAGTTATATTTAATTCTATAGGCTTGTTAGTCACATACCTTAGATTAAAGTTTTGGCATTCCTCGCAATCACTTCCCTCGCACTCGTCATCACTTATTTTGTTGAGGCGCGGGCACTTATAATTTTTGCTACGACACATTTTTTTTAAATGTCCTTTTTCACCGCATTTTTGGCATTTATAACCTTTATAACGACACTTTGATTCACTGTGATTTTTCATACCACACACTTTACACATCGCGGTCTGGAAACTCGATTCGTTTCCGACTCCGGCGCCGCCGGCTCCGGGGCCGGCGCGCGGTCCCGCGCCGCCGCCGCCGCCGCGCCGCGAACCGTTACCGCGGTTGTTTACGCCTTCGCGCTCGCGTCCTGCGTGGTAAATTTGCTCCTCCTTGATTTTAGGCACAAACAGCTTTGCCGTCCTTGCCGATGCCGCTTGTTCGGCTATTTCCAATACTCGTTCAATTGTCATTTTAGCAGGATCTTGCTCGAACAACTTATCGCGTTCGGGACCGGAGTCCAGGCCTAGGACGAAGCGGTCTGTAAGATTCTTCTCCAAAGCGGTGCCGAAGTCGCAGTAAATTGCGAGACCTCTTAGTCGCGCCGCCCAGTCGCTCAAAGTTTCGCCCGGACTCTTCGTCGCCCCGTAGAATTTCGCTTTGTCCGCATATGAACATTTCTTGTCTTTGAAATGTCCGTCAAGTAATGCTACAAGTGAAGCGTAACTTAACGTATCCGCATCGGAAGGGTACGCAAGATTACGCACTAAACGGTACGACTCGTCGGATAGATGAGTAATAAGGATTGCACTTTTGTTTTCTTCTTCCACTTTGTTTACTTTTAGAAACTGTCCTAATCTACCTTTAAACAGTGACCATTCACATGTTTTGTAGTCGAAAATAGTCAAATTTCCCAAATAGGACATGTTCCTTTTTATTTTTTTTTCTCGCGTAGGTAACCGAAAAACTCGTCAGCCAGTGAGATGTTTGTGGATGTTTGTGGATGGTCACTGTTTAAAGGTAGATTAGGACAGTTTCTAAAAGTAAACAAAGTGGAAGAAGAAAACAAAAGTGCAATCCTTATTACTCATCTATCCGACGAGTCGTACCGTTTAGTGCGTAATCTTGCGTACCCTTCCGATGCGGATACGTTAAGTTACGCTTCACTTGTAGCATTACTTGACGGACATTTCAAAGACAAGAAATGTTCATATGCGGACAAAGCGAAATTCTACGGGGCGACGAAGAGTCCGGGCGAAACTTTGAGCGACTGGGCGGCGCGACTAAGAGGTCTCGCAATTTACTGCGACTTCGGCACCGCTTTGGAGAAGAATCTTACAGACCGCTTCGTCCTAGGCCTGGACTCCGGTCCCGAACGCGATAAGTTGTTCGAGCAAGATCCTGCTAAAATGACAATTGAACGAGTATTGGAAATAGCCGAACAAGCGGCATCGGCAAGGACGGCAAAGCTGTTTGTGCCTAAAATCAAGGAGGAGCAAATTTACCACGCAGGACGCGAGCGCGAAGGCGTAAACAACCGCGGTAACGGTTCGCGGCGCGGCGGCGGCGGCGGCGCGGGACCGCGCGCCGGCCCCGGAGCCGGCGGCGCCGGAGTCGGAAACGAATCGAGTTTCCAGACCGCGATGTGTAAAGTGTGTGGTATGAAAAATCACAGTGAATCAAAGTGTCGTTATAAAGGTTATAAATGCCAAAAATGCGGTGAAAAAGGACATTTAAAAAAAATGTGTCGTAGCAAAAATTATAAGTGCCCGCGCCTCAACAAAATAAGTGATGACGAGTGCGAGGGAAGTGATTGCGAGGAATGCCAAAACTTTAATCTAAGGTATGTGACTAACAAGCCTATAGAATTAAATATAACTCTAGGGAAAAATAACATTTCTATGGAATTAGATTCGGGTTCCGGCACATCTGTAATTTCAGAGCAATTATACAACAGTTTGTTTTTGAATTACAAGTTATTTGAAAGTAATATGAGAATGTGTTTATACAACGGACATAAAATTACACCATTAGGATACTTCAAAGTAGATGCAACATTTAACAAAATAACAAAAAATATAAAAATTTTTGTCGTTAAAAATGGTGGACCACCATTAGTGGGCCGTAATTTCATGTCTGCGTTCGGTGTGACGTTCACAACGAAAATAAACAATATTTCAAGCGAATCAAATGATGTAAACAAGTTGTTGGAACGGTATTCTGTTTTGTGGAATGATGAATTGGGATCATTTAACAAGTTTAAAGTTAACTTAGAATTAAAAGAAAATTCGGTGCCAAAATTTTTTAAACCTCGGACCGTTCCGTTTGCATTGAAAGAGAAAATAGAAAAAGAGCTAGAAAGGCTAGTTAGTTTGGGTATATTAGTTCCCGTTAATCACTCTGAATACGCCACACCCATAGTACCAGTACTGAAGGAAAATGGAAAAGTCAGAATAGCGGGTGACTATTCTGTAACATTAAACAAAGACCTTATAGTGGAAAAATACCCCTTACCCCGTATTGAAGAGGTTTTCGCTAAGTTGGGAGGTGGTATGCATTACAGCAAAATAGACTTGAAAAATGCGTATAACCAATTTATGTTAAGTGACTCCTCGCAGGAGCTTACTACCATAAATACTCAAAAGGGTCTATATAAATACACTCGCTTAGTTTATGGGCTAGCCAACGCTCCAGCTATCTTCCAAAAAGCGATAGAAACCCTCCTTTCAGGCATTGAGGGTGTGAGCTGTTGGTTGGATGATATATGCATTACAGGCCCGGATAGGAAAACTCACCTGGAAAGATTACAGGAAGTTTTAAGTAGATTGAGCGGTGCGGGTTTACGATTGCAAAAAGAGAAGTGTGAATTTTTTCAAAAAAGTGTCACTTATTTAGGCTATGTTATTGACAAGAACGGGTTACGAACTTGCCCCGAGAAGGTTTCGGCCATCATCAATGCACCCGAGCCGTGTAACGTTACAGAAGTAAAACGATTTTTAGGTGTAGTTAATTACTACAGGAATTTTGTACCGAATGCGTCATCCATAATGAATCCACTACACGAGCTACTGCGTAGTGGAGCGGAGTGGGAGTGGGGGCCGCGGCAGCGGGCCGCCATGCGGTGCGTGCAGCGCGAGCTGGCCTCGGAGCGCGTGCTGGCGCACTTCGAGCCCTCCGCCCAGCTTGTGCTGGCCGTGGACGCGGGGCCTGCCGGCCTGGGTGCCGTTCTCTCACAGTTAGCTGATGACGGTACTGAACGACCACTGGCGTTCGGCTCAAGGTCATTGACGGCTAGTGAGAGGAACTATAGCCAGATTCAAAAAGAAGCGACCGCTATAATATTTGGGGTGAAAAGATTCCACCAATATTTGTACGGTCGTAGTATTCCATTCGTACTTAAAACGGATCATAGGCCACTGGTTTCTATTTTTAATAATAAAACCGGCATATCGATCACGACGGCATTGCGCCTTCAGAGATATGCGATAATTTTATCGGCCTACAACTATGAAGTACAATATACGTCTAGCGCGAACAATATAGTAGCAGACTATTTCTCACGTGCACCCTTAGAGGAAACTAGGACTAAGAGCGATGAGGAATTCGATACGTATTGTTCGATAAAATTTCTAGACGCTTGCTCTAAGGCAGTCTGTTTGAATGACATAGAACAAGCTATGAATGAAGACAAAACGCTGAAAACCATAATTAAATATATGAAGCATGGGTGGCCTCGCAAAATAACATGTAAGGCAATATTGCCATATTTTAAGTGTAGAACTGACCTACAACTTGAAAACGGTTATTTACTGCGTGGGCATAAGGTCGTAATTCCGTCAACACTAAGAGAACGAATGTTACAGGAATTACACAGTACCCATCTTGGAATTATAAAAATGAAAAGTAATGCTCGTAGTAGAATGTGGTGGCCAAATATCGATAAAAATATTGAGCAGTGTATAGCCGCATGCGACACATGCCTCAGTGTTCGAGCGGCCCCGCCGCGTGAGGCCCCTGCGCCGTGGCCCCGGGTTTTAGGGCCCTGGAAACGCACCCACATTGACTACATGTCAGTAGGACAACGAGTATATCTTGTTATAGTTGATGCGTATAGCAAATGGTTAGAGTGTCTACACATGAATAACGGAACTACTACACAGGAACTAATTTCTAAACTTAAACGTATTTTTTCAATATTCGGTATTCCAAATGTATTAGTGTCTGATAATGATGTAAAAATTAATTCCGCAGAATTTAAAGAATTCTGTTCCAACAACGGTATAAAATATATGACCTCACCGATCTATCACCCATGCAGTAATGGGCAAGCCGAAAATTCAGTGAGAATTTGTAAAAAAATGCTAAAATGTGTGTTGAAAGACGGTTCGGCACAAAATATTGTACATGAAAAATTACTAGGCTATTTATTTGAATATAGAAACACCGTGCATTGTACCACTGGAGAAACTCCTGCAAAATTAATGTTCGGAAGGAAATTAAGAACACGGTTGGATTTAATTTTACCCACGGAAAATGAAAATAAGAAACAAGAAGAAACAATTAGTATTAATCGTAGATTTTTTGAAGTAGGAGATGCTATTTGGGCTAGGTGGTACAGTGCAAGGAAGGAAAGCTGGGAACCGGGAGTAGTCCAAGAAAAAATCGGAAAAAGAATGTATAAGGTTTATGTAAACAATTATAATGTCACTTGTATCAGACATGTAGATCAATTAATCCAAAATAAAGACCATAAAGAGAAAAACTTACCACCAAAATTGATGCCACACACGCAAATGCCACCAATAATGACGCCACCAACTCAACAACCTGAAACTAGGCCAGTGGTACCGCCACTTTACCAATCACTACCGCACCCAACTACATCTAATGAATTAGTAGTCAATGATGGAGAGGGGCGCGGGAGTGTTGCGCTACTACAGGATAGACAGGCTGCGGGCGTGGCAGACAATCATCCTAATGATGAGGATAGAGAGGAGTGGGACGACTGCGAGGAGGAGTGTGAGCGAGGGACCCCTGCTTGCGATCCGATCAGTAGGTCGCCAATTCCGACACAGCCTATTAATAGTGCTGAGGCGTCTCCTGCTCATGCAGGTCCGTCACTGACACGCCATCAGTTACGTCCAAGAAAACCAATAGACTATGGTGTTTTTTATAAATAGTATATTAAGGTTAATGTATGTTTATCGTTTGTTATCAGGTTCCAAAATTAGTGCAGAGGAATGATGTATATACATAGTTATAGCTGCGCGCTACGTTCGCGCAACCCGACTGAACTCAGTAATAAACGAGCATCGGTTATAAGCGGTTGTTTCTCTCATCCACAAACATCTCACTGGCGACGAGGATGGGATGGCTGACGATGGCTGATGATGACTCTCATATTTGTTTAGTTTAAAACGTGGACTACAAATACCTCGCGCAGGGTGACAAAACGTTCTGGGAACTTTTAGATACCTACAAAAAACAGGACTTTTCTTATAAATTACGGATTCGATTGGAATTCTTATATACCAACGTAAACAATATTTTAATCCGTAAATAGTACCTATCGTAACACTAAAAGAACGGCGAGCTAGTCATCGAGTGAGTCGGTATAGGAAGTGCCGTGGAGATACAGTGGTCATATGTATACAGATACATAACCTCTAAATATTTAAATAAATACCTAAAATCCGACTGCTTTTGCTTATTTAGCAGTCAATGTAGGTAGTCAAAACTTGCTAAAATTAAAAGAACTTATCTACACTAATATTATAAAGAGGAAAGATTTGTACCTATTATTGTATGTTTGTATGTTTGTAATAAATAGGCTCAAAAAGTACTGGGCCGATTTAAAAAATTCTTTCACCATTAGAAAGCTGCATTCACCCTGAGTAACATAGGCTATATTTATTGCTAGAAAAGATTAGACGTCCACCCGTGCGAAGCCGGGACGGGCCGCTAGTATAAAATAGAGTGCATGCACAGATACCTATTTATTTGGAAAAGAGTAGGTATTCCAATATATCTTCACAAATCTATTGGATTTGTGAAGTAGGTAAATAGGTGGGTATTTGGAACTATCAGCAAAACGCATTAGAGCGGAATAAATATACGTACTCAGTACGTGATTAATCTTGGGCGGAATTAATTAGTGCGACCTTCATACTTAGCGGTTCACATGTTTGGCCAAACTATACCAAGGCCTGGGAAGCCGCGGTGGTTCGGGGGATGAGCGGTAGCGGGAGACCTAGATTAACGAGTTTCGTACCTCTGATTTGACCCATAATTACACCATCTGGTTCCCGATCGAAATGATGACGCCTTTGGAGATCACAACCCGCATAAGTTGCCAGCTCCAACCCTGGAAGGTTCCGCCTGGCTTGCACCAAAAAGTATATAGGCTTAAACTTCTTTAGTGAACGCTATGTCTCTCGCGCTGCTCATAGCCTCATATTTATGACTGTGTCAGCATCATATTTAAACATTAAGCTTAAAAAACTTTTGGTGCAAAAAAAATCTGCCGTAGTCCTTGCCTCTTGGTGTGACGGTTAACCATCGTAGAGATACTTTTATTATCAGATTGATTAACCAAAGATCGTTCTAATAGTTTTTGATCAATGATATTATGTACAATCTTTGATGTTATATTATTTTGATGTGCGCTGTGCGGTTGTTATCATAATTATATCCACAATGAAAGTCTTGCGGCTTACGTTCACGGTGGGCGATCTTATTCCGTTTTAGTAAGCATAGTAGCAGCAATACCCCAACAATGTTAAATTGTTGTTTTTTATGAAAGGGTCAAAAGTCTAGAACGCTTGTATGTTTTTCAGTTACTGCACCGCCCTTGTTAAGTTGTTGTTTTTTATGAAAGGGTTAAAAGTCTAGAACGCCTGTATGTTTTTCAATTACTGCACCGCTCTTGTTTTACGTCTTATACCACATGAATAGGCTGCCATTTCTCATCACGGCCTTCCTCGTGACAAGGGTAGCTTTGTTCGAGATATAATGGTGGGAACCATTTACCTGGAAAATGTACCTGGATGGCTCATGTCGTTGTGTTATGTACTGAGCCTATTTTTTACGCTGTACCAGCATTTTTTTACGGCTATGTTACCTACGTAGTTACCTAACTAGTGTTGTAGAGGTGGGAGTCGTTAGTTTGTGACGTCGGCATCGCGTCGACCTATAGTTAATTAGGTAGATCTGTAGGTAGATTGGAGGTTATAGATGTTTTTAGTAGTAATTATAGTACTCTGTGGCACAATGTACATGATACGAAATTGAATGAGTGGATAGAAAGTTAACAGCAAGACAATTAATTTTAAATACCTAATAAATATCATGCATGGGTATTATCATTATTCCACAGATAATCAAGTAGCTTATAAAGTACCAGAATCTAGGAATAATGGCAACGATACAGAATACATACAATATTGCAGGTAGAATATAACATCGACTCGGGTGCAAATATTCAATCATCATACAAATATTTGCCCCTTACGGTATTGAAACCCGCGACCCTCGGATACCTGGAAAAATATTGTACCTTTGATTCTTTTTCTTTCGTTTTTCCTATAAGTCTACTTAAATTATTCTCACAAAATTTCAGTTAAATATTTCACTCATTCCTCTCACTTAACTTTCGCAACAAACACTTTTGGAAACAAACTTATCTTGTAAACTTGCACAAGGACCCTCGCAAGGGTTTCTGAGACCGTTTCATTTATTTATCTGGAAAAACCTTTGCTCTATCTAAACAAGATAGCAATAAGGTCAAGGGGGGGTACTTGAGACGTTTCTTTACACAAGAAAACTGTGTCCCAATTTTTTTTTCGCTACAAAACATTTTGTTATTTGAAATTGGTTCTGGAAGCTTGGCTGTGTGCCATGCCCATATTTTCCCAAAACTCGGTCAATATAGACATGTAGTTACTATCTCTTGTTCTCTATTCTTATCTTATCTAGAACATCTGCATGATTTCAGTAATCAACTATTAAATATTCACCCTATTAGGTAGTAATGCGGCAGGCATTGCCGCTCCCGAATCGGCTTATATAGCCACGAACGTCGGTGTCTTAAGCAAACAGACGCTGTTTGAAACATCTATTTAGATGAAACAAGGCCCATGATGATGATGATTAGGTAGTGTGGTGAATCCAGTTTTCTGTGAACTAATCCGAACTGAAAATTTTCTACAACAGTAAAAAGCCATCTTAGCTTTTATGGTCTTAGCCTTCATTTTGTCATAGCACATCTACATAATGAACTTCACTTCATACAAATGGGAAAAACTGACAAGAAGAGGTAAGCATGTGCGATACTGAGTAAGTGTGAATAAGACAGGAATACACCATATTCTGTAGTTTCTGCCAAGCTTCCTACCAAGGGGGGTAAGGAGGTGTCCGTTATATAATCTTTCTTATACCTATTATGGTCGTAGTCTGGTAAAAACTACGATATTTACTGTTTGCGGTTACCTACGCACTAGCTAGACGATGAATTAGGTCACAACGTTGTGTCACGCCGTCACGCGACATGTCATGGATACGCGCGATGCGACGGAATATTCCAGATTAATACATTATGATCAGAGTACAAACACTCATACATACCAAAACGCGGTAAGAACCCGTTAAAATGTTTAATTCTAGAGTACAAACACTTTCAGAATGTCTCGTTTCGTAAGCCTTGTATATTTATACAGAGTGTAAACTTAAATGCGTTACATACAAAGGGGTGCTTCAGGCCATCGGGCTGAAAAATTTTCCTGGTTATAGACACGTAATATAATAAGACTATAGAAAAAAATCAACATTCAAATCGCGAAATAAGGAACTTATTTTCCATAGAAAACGTCAATCACTGCTCGACCCTAAATGGGAAAACAGATTTTTTTTCGCCATTTCAATAATGGTCCCGTAGTGAAAACTTGTTCAGTTTGGTGGCCTCAAACGCCCTGTTTAATATCCAACGCATTTAATTTTACTGGAAATTTATCATTATCCTTTTAACCACATACCTACTCTACCCATCA
The DNA here is from genome assembly GCA_922987775.1 of Agonopterix subpropinquella. NCBI lineage: Eukaryota > Metazoa > Arthropoda > Insecta > Lepidoptera > Depressariidae > Agonopterix > Agonopterix subpropinquella. Next base: position 7,433,379 of record OV277700.1, read on the forward strand.
ATCTGAACAACTTTTACTATGGGAGCAAACCTGTCAGAATAAAAAAATCTGCTGCTAAATACAATTATGTCGTGTCAGACATTGCAGTTTAGTATGGAACAGCAGATTTTTTTTCGCTTATACAGTAGGTTTGCTCCCATAGTAACAGTTGTTCAGTTTGATGGGTAGAGTAGTTTTCTTACACCCTGTATAGCCCAAGTCTCTTATTTGATAAATTTTTGCTCGTCGGCAAATATTTGTGTTTTCGTTCGCTACCTACGTCTACGTGCCGTGGATTTGGGCGTAAGATCTTTGCGAAGGAAAATATTTTTTTAGATATCTCGTCTTATTTTTCCAATCAATTCGCCTCCGCCTCGGTTATTTTTACTTACTTAGCTATATCTTATTTAGATTTAATCAGTCGAATGGAAACTATTTCATTGGTACTTGCTTAAAAGCAATTCAATTCAAGCAATTTCAAATATTTCAATGTAGGCTTCAACAATAAATAAATATTTATTTTAACAATTATTTTAACACTATATTGCACCAACACGCGGACAAATTGATAAATAAATACATAAGTAGAAAAGAAATAAAATTCTTTGCAGTGTCAGAAGTCACATAATATGCCTCAAGTAGAATTCTAAGAACTGATTCTGTTAAAAAAATGTAAGATGTATTAGTAAATGTAAATGTATGTATGTATGTGATGTGTATGTGTATGTCTGTTCTGTTCGAAATAGCACAACATGGCTGTAACATGTTTAAAATCAATAATATTTGAAATTGATTCTGTTAAGTAGGTAATACCTACCTAAAATTGTCTTTTTTGCGTTCACTGACCTAAATACTTAAATTAGTTATCAGTGGTCTTTGATAGGTACGAAAAATAGAGAACACAGTAAAATGAAAACTACCTATCTACCTACTGAAAAGACATAATAACTGTTAATCCCCGCACTGTAAACAATACGATAATTAAATATAATTTAGGTAGGTACCAATTCATCTCTATATACAGCAATTTCCAATCCTTGGCCAAGTTTTTTTTTATTATACAGGGTGAAATTGATATCATAAGCATCCTTTAAAACTAAGAGTACCCATCAAACTGAACAACTTTCACTATGGGAGCAAATCGATCGAAGCAAAAAAATACTAAACTTCAGTGCCTACTCTACTCTAATGTATGCAACAGCTGATTTTTTTTTTGCTTCGATCGGTTTGCTTCCATAGAAAAGTTGTTCAGTTTGATGGGTATTCTTAGTTTTAAAGGATGCTAATGATATCAATTTCACCATGTACAGGTACATAACTTATATATGAAGAGTGGATGGAACTGGCTCAGGGCAGGGATGCATGGAGGATAAAGAGAGAGGCCTTTACCCAGGACTGGGATGAAATAGGATAACGAAAAAATAAATAAAATAAATAGATAGGTAAATGTAGGTTGCATTCTTTCAATCTTTTAATTTAGATCACGTCCTAACAGTTTATTGCACTAGAAAAGCTAATGTTATTTTAAAGAAATAAAAATTCTAGACGTGAGTAGCTGTTTCTACGGTTCTACCGGTCTAGAGTGTACACGTACCGATATAAATTAGTTTTGTCTGAATAGGAAAAAAACCACAGCGACAGTCACGGACGGTCGGCAACGGCATGAGGCACGTGACCCACGCGAATAATAAACTCAGGATGTCCCTATGCCAACCGTACCTACAGAGGGAATATTTATAGATGTTCAAAAGTAGGAAAAAACGTGTTGACGGATGCGAGGAGACAGGTGACGGAATAACATTGAAAAGTGTTGTTATTTTTGTTCTGAATGTTATTTTAGTTTAGTTAATTTATTTCTACATGTATAAACGTAAGTACGTACGTAGACTAGATTAGAGACGTCATTTAAAATGCCAGGTTAACAGTAGTCGAAGTCGACGGGACCGTATAAGATTTCCGTACATCTTGTCATACAATAGAGGGGTAGGCCGAGATTATTGATCTCCACTTTAGGCGGTTCTGAAACACCTCTTTTGCATTCATAGTGAGCTACCGATGTGCAACTGTGAAGTACAGTCAAGAGCACATCAAGCTTTACACTTGCAGTTCGATTGTAACGCTTATGGCGCACTAAATAAGAACGGTACAAAGTCCATAGTGTCAAGCTTGACGTGCTCTTGACTGTACCTGACCAAACCATTGTAGTAAATGAGTGCACTCTATGCCACCGTTTCCGGTGGAATCGAAGAACTCAATAGATAAACCCCGCAAGCGGAAGACTCTGAAACACCTTGACATCGTAACCGTATCCAGATTTAAGAAGAACGAAAAAAAAAATCTGTATAGGGAATAGGAACACTCAAATTTGACTAGATGCTACAAAGGCACTTTTTTAAAGTAGTAATAGTTTACTTTACACACCTTATATGGGTTAGTGATTCCGTGCTTCGGATGGCACGTTAAGCCGTTGGTCCCGGCTACTATCTCTAGTGGTAGTAGTCGTTACATAAAAACCACGTCAGAGGCCGTAAGGCGATCTGAAAAAACTCTGACACGAGGGCTCTGCCCACACGATAAGAAGAAGATGGGTTTACCACATCTCCCGATTGTGAAAACTGTGGTGTGTGTAGTTGAGTACGTCTACCATATCCTGATAGATCGTGTGCGGAGATGAGGCTCTCAGAGTCTCAGAACCAGAAGACAGGCGTCCCACAGGCTTATTGCATTGGCTACACCTACCTCGGCTATAAAATGTCCATCAAGGATCACGTACCTCAGTAGCCCTACTATTTTACTTAAATAAGGCTAAGAGCTCGTCTAATGTGCATACAAATAAACATTTAAAAAGTATTGATCGATCTAATAATGAAATCTTTGAACAAATCGTGATTTAAATAATAGATTCGAGAAATGCTGAGGAACATGGATTCTAAGTAGCGCATCGATTCATTTCCATTAATTCGATGCGAATGCCACGTGTTTAAATCGATTTGTTGTCCTTTCTTGACGCAAATCAGCAATTGAATATGGAAACACTTTATTGCTAAACTTTATTTCTTTATCAGACTTGTATTGTAATAGCATGGTTGATTATAATATTATGTGTAATTCCAAATGCATCTACCGATAAATTTTAACTGGGTACCATGACTTTTCAACACCGTGCCGTGAGTCCACGTGTAACGAACGGCTATTTCTCAAGCTGAGATTCACAATTGAAATTAGAGTGTGTCAAAAGCCATATTATATATTTTTTACCCTTTTCCAATGAAAAAACTAAAAAGAATAAAAAATATATATATTTTTGACTCTACGAAGGGGAGGGGGGGGGGGGCAAACTGGCAGGGCACAATACAACCTACTCGAAATAAAAAGCAGCGTTTAACTCGGGTGAAAGTAACCAATTTCACATCGTGTGACATGGGTGTCTTTCATCCCTTGGGAACAATCTGCTTTGCGAACAATACTAACAATAACTTCTCTATTGTCCACAGTGAGACCAAAGATGCATATTGAAGTGCAAGTCGCCCTAAACTTTGTCATATCGTACCTGTACAACAAGCTGCCGAGGCGGCGAGTTAATATATTCGGAGAAGAGCTGGAGAAAGCCCTAAAGGACAAGTTCAGGGGTCATTGGTACCCTGACCGGCCATGCAGGGGGTCTGCGTTCCGATGCCTGAAGACTGGGGGCCCGCTGGACCCCGTGCTCGAGAGAGCAGCGCGGGAATCCGGTGTACCGGTCCGGGATGTCCTGGAGCATCTCCCGCGGGATCTCGCCGTCTGGGTTGATCCAGGTGAGGATCTTATCTTTAACATTTGCAAATAGAACATCATCGATCATCATCATCATTATCGTGACAACCGATAGATGTCCACTGCTAGACATAGGCCTCCCCCAAGGAAAGCCACAATGACCGGTCCTGCGCTGCCCTCATTAATTGATTTGTGGTTTAATTGCAAGCAAAGGGTCGTTATGTAGGTAACACTGAGAGCATCGCTGGTCCTTTGTTTTCGCCCCAAGCTCACCCATATACGCATAGATATTAGATAGGTACCTCCGAACTTATGGTATTTTCTTTTCATTCTCATTCAATGCAGGTTTTCTCACGATGTTTTCCTTCACCGGCGAGCTAGTAAATGATAAAAACAACCGTACATAAATTCCGAAGAACTTAGCGGTACAGGCCAGGAATCGAACCGCCGCCTCGTGATTTAAGCGCTAGCTCTCTTCCGTATGGGCTATCATCGCTCTCATCCAATGGGTTCCCGCAACCTTCACCAGGTCGTCAGTTCACCTTGCCTATCCATGCTGCCCTTTCCGGTACCCGATTGCCACTCGAGAACTCTTCGGCCCCATCGCATCGGCCATTTTAGTTTAGCAGATCATTGGCCTATGATAGGCTATCCTGGTTCTTCTGCGAATCTCTTCATTCGAACATAAAGTCTTTGGCCAGACAGCCAGCAAGGAATCAAAAGTATTAGCGCGTTGATAAAAACTAGTTTCTTGTTGAAAACCCCCCTTAATATTTAACTTTTTGAAATTTGTATTATTTGTTAACAAATCCGCCGTAATAACGCATAATTTGAGAAAATTTCAACTATCTAGCTATTACGGTTCAAAAGTTACAGCCCTAAATAGGTAGGACAGACGGACGGACGGACGGAAGGACAGACAGACAGACGGACGGACGGATGGACAGGCAGACGGACGGACGGACGGACAACATAGGCTTAGTAATAGGGTCCCGTTTTCACCCTTTGGGTACGGAACCCTAAAAATCACCTGGGTGGTGACAGTAGTCGCTAGTCGTTACTATACCTTGCGCTAACCAACAGAGTACACACACATCCTCTGTCGTATTCGTATTTACCTACGTAGAAAGTTGCATAATAATTATGCTAAGTGGACGAGACGAGGCCATAGCCATAGTGAGGACGAGAACAATAATAATGTTTCTACTTGATCAGACTAGATGTAATCGGTAGATACCAAATCCTAATGGAGTCCTGTTTACTATCGACTCTTGAAGACCCGTTTGTGCTACCATACCTACCATACCGGTGGTATACCCTGGTTATTGATCACAAATAACTTCACTGAAGTCTGAAGTCTGCTACTGTTAAAAACGAAAAAAATACGCGTCGAATTGAGAACCTCCTCCGTTTTTTGTTTTTGTTTTCGTCGGTTAAAAAAGGAACTGAAACTTCAAAGAATCTTAAATTCTTGACTGGTCTAGTCATGTCCATGTCCTTTTGGGAAATCACAACTGCATTTCTTTTGCCTCTTCAACATCACAGTTCATAATTTATAACCTGTTCCATAAAAAAATACCGGTACTCATTGGTTTCTGATACCTACAATTTATTTGATCCTTTTTAAGTACCCGTCCATAGGACCTAATTTGATGCGTATATTATTCACCTTTCAATCATTAGGGGGAGTCAAGAACAAAACTCACAAAATCCTGTTTTTTTTACTAACGTCAATCTACTGACACTCTTCTGATATACCTGTACAACAAGCTGCCGAGGCGGCGAGTTAATATATACGGAGAGGAACTGGAGTGAAGATAGCCCTAAACAACAAGTTCAGGAGTCACTGGTCACTGGTACCCATAATCGGCCATGCGGGGGTCTGGGTTACGATGCAGTAATATAATGTGGAAATTCGCAACATTATGTTACTAAACTATCTTCTTTTAGACCTCAATATCTAACCGCACTAACAGTAATTCATCTTCTTGTGGTGCCATCTCCTATCGGAGGTTGGGTATCATTTGGGCCGTTCGGATCTCGGAGACTGTCGTCGCCCTAAATGGTGAGGTGGTGTTCATACCGAGACATTCTCACAGGTTCTGGGGTTCTGATCCTGGTTCATATTTAAGACCTCAATGAACCATATTTAGGCAAATAAATGGGTTCTATTGTCTTCTATTCTTAAGCCGTCCGTCTTCTACCAGGCATCGGGAACATCACAAACATCGTGAACATCAGCGTTTATTAATATAGACCTTGTTTTGTATTTTTCAGGAGAAGTTTCATACCGCATTGGAGAGAAGGGCGCAGTGAAAGTCCTATTCAGCAGTGATGAGAGAGCCGCTGATGAGCGGACCGATCGAGAGGTATGATGATCTTATTATGTAGAGTTTACTCGCGACTTCGTCCGCACAAATTATACAGGGTCCTTCTTAATATGCTGACACTTTTTTAAGGGAATGATCAGACTATCAAACTGAACAACTTTCTCTATGGGACCAACATCGAAAAATAATATCAGCTATCCTATACCAACATTTGGCTCGAGTACGTTTGCAGTTTTGTACGGAAGAGATGTTTTTTTTTTCGCGATTTAGACGTTTGTGCCAATCATCCCCTTAAAAAGTGTCGGCATATTAAGAAGGACCCTATATACTCACGCCACTATCCCACAGGGGTAGGCAGAGACTACGGCTTGCCACACACTACGATTCTGACACACTTTTCACGCCTCATCCACTTTCATACATCTCTTCATGCATTTCCGTCGGTTGAGGGTGCTACGCACTTGTTCTTTTGAGTAAAATGGATTTTCTCAGGGATGAATCCGATTTAGATTAACTTGGAAGACGCCGAGCAAAGCTGTTGCCCATTTACTCACAATTAATAAACGACATTAGTTGGCAACAGTACAAAACAGGTGTCAGTACAAAGCAGTCGGTTATAAATTGTGACAAGTGTTTGATGGAATAATTAAAACGAAGTGCAATTGTTGCAGGTGACCCGCGCGTTCAACCCCGAGGCGCAGTGCTTCCGGCCGGTAGAGCCCGCGGCCGCCCCCTCGCCCCCCGCGCCCGCAGCCTTCTCCCCGGCGCCCCCGTTCCGCGCGCAGCCGCTCACCTTCACCACCGCCACCTTCGCGCAGACCAAGTTCGGCAGCACCAAGCTCAAGACGAGCAGCAAGCGTGCGAACCGCATGTCGCCCACCGAGTTCAGCAACTACATCAAGCAGCGGGCCGTGCAGCAGCAGCTGGCGGCGCGCGCGCTGTCGCCCGCCGCGGACCCGACCGCGTACTTCGTGGCGCGCCGCGAGCCCGCGCCCGCCTCCGCGCCGCCCTACCCGCCGGCGCCCGCGCACCTGCTCCTCGCCAACTGAGCCGCGCACGCGCGCTAGCCGCCCCGCGCGACCCGCTCATAGAGTCTTTACTTTTTTACGAGAGAGACGCGCGCCGCGATTTATTTTTTTATTTTCCGCGGGGGCGTCCCGCGCCGCCCGCCGCTTGTGATATCCGTACGATTTTCCATAACTTTTTGTATTCTCGTTCGTTACGTCGATGTGTAAATTTATCGATAGGAGCAATAATCGGCCGCGCGACTCGCCGGCGATTTATTTTCGTAATATTATAATGCCGAGTCAAGTTTTTGATGTCTTCGTTCGATATCGATATATTCGTAGGATGTAAGGGAACGAGAGGCCGAACGGCCGCGTGCGCTTACGACGACGTACCTTCTAGAGCGAGCCTGTATACATACGTCCTCCGATCTAAGAAAAATACTGATATTTAAATATGTATACATAATATATATATTCGTACGCGATAATTGTCTAATTTTTCACGTGGAAACGAAAGGCCAATAGAGAAATTACGTATTTTTAATATTGAAATTCATACTTACTATAGTGTACTGGTATGTATTGTACTCGTATGTAATAAATGTTTGCATATCCGTTCGGACGGCGTCGGACGGCGCGGCGGGCCGCCCGAAGGCGTCGGAGATCTCACCTAGTGTAATCATCACTCGTACGATTGTACCCTTATAATATACATAATAATATATTAATAGGTTTAGCTACGTTTCAATCTAACAGTATTTTTTTAAGAAGATATTAGTCCTTGTGTCGACCGCATCGCGGCGGCCGGTCTTAGTCTATACGGTATACTTATAATATAATAATATTGTTATAAAAGACATGAATATGAATAAATGATAGAAAAAATATTTCTCAATTCATAAAATAACGGGTGCATGCAAATTCATGAAAATAAAGTACTATGTGTTATTTATCTTTTTTATATTTCACTTGGCAGTTGAGTTCAGTTTTTCAATGGAGTTGTAGTGTTCCTAGGTAGTGATAGCGGTATGCGGGTAGTTGAAACTTCAGCTTGTTGTTGTGTTGCGACTACGCATGCCAGTGGCGATGGCTACGGCGGTCTGGCGGGATGTCCCACCATCCCCCATCCACACTGTCACCTGCCAACTTGTGTTCGATGCACAACAATAACAAGTTGTATTATGGAAATGTGCAACTATTTTTTACTATTTTTATATTTTGATTTAGAATTAAGTCTAGTTGTATGATTTCAATACCTGTACTTTATGATACCCTATTAATTATTAAAATTATTAAGTACGTAATGTGTATATTTATATCTCTCGATTGAAAAACTGATGAAAATGCTACAGTATTTTGTAGATAAAATCTATATTGTAAGTTTAATAATACAACTTAGTATAATGAGATTTTTATTATAAAGATACTTTTTATTTTCTTTCATTTGTAAGATATATTCGATGGAAGTGTTAAAGATAATATAAAAATTTGCATAATAATATAGTAAAAGCGGCTCTCCATGTCCGCGAATATAATTAGTCAATAATAATTTTTCATATTGTTGTACGACTTTTTAAGTTTATATTAAAATGTTTTGTGCAATCTACTGCATTGTATCATTTCACCTCAAGCCCTTCAAATACTCTGATCAGAAGTGCGATTTTTGAATCTCATTCGCCGAGTCCAGCAGTTGAAAATGTCAAAATTACGGTGGAGATACACATCTTTCTACTGCTGATTTTACTTTCAAAAATCGCACTCTTGGAGTATGATTTTTGAAAGTCAAATCAGCAGTAGAAAGATGCGTATCTCCATAGTAATTTTGACATTCAACTGCTGAACTCAACGAATGAGATTCAAAAATCGCACTCCTGGGGTCTTATTGTGTAACTACCAGATTCAAAAGAATCGGAATCGGAATCGGATTCAGAATCGGTATCAAATCAACATGGTGTTTTTAGACAGTTCTTAGCGATTCTGTTTCTTAATATTTAGTTAATTAATTTCAGACAATGAATATGCTGATCACAGAAACAAAATAACCTAACTTAAATTTTGCCTAATACAGACGTCATAATCATAGTACGTTACATTCGGATTTGGAAACATCACAATAGCCCTACAGATCAATATACCCTGTTTGTAGCAAATAAATTATTGCTATTTCTATTTCAAATGTTTATATCCAATAAATCTGAATCTGCACTTATCAACTAGTGCAATGGGGTTAGAACCAATGAGTATTAATTTCAAGTTGACCTTGTATGATAATAATTTATATTGACCCTTAGTATTGACCTATGTATGACCTATGTAGACGTCAGTCATCACAACGTCTTCAATAACCGTTCCATAACACCAGACTGCGTAACATGACAGAGGTGAGAGCGACACAGGTCACTTCTAAACGTCAAATTGGCGGTTATCTCCATAGTATCTTACTCAAATTTGACGTTTAGAAGTGACCTGTGTCGCTCTCACCTCTGTCATGTTACGCAGGCAGATAGATAATGCATAATCACCTTATAATGAAGGGTATTGTTCTAATAATTTTGCTGGAAGATGCTCAGATAAAATGCGCGGACTACATTTAGCACTACATTATTTTAGTAGAATGAAAATTATTATCTGGATTGGTACTATCGAACAATTTTAATTATGCATGACCACAAATTACCCCCAATAGAAACCGCATACAAGACCGCCGATGCTCGCCACACATCTATGATTTTGCACTAATATAAGCAACGCGAGTGAGCGAGCTCGAAGTAGTGCGACCTTGAAATTGGCCAATCACGTTGCATCGTTTCGTCGCTACCCGCACCTACCGCCAAAAATTGTGACTTCGGGCGTGAATAAAATGTTCATCATGCGGCATCTATTCGGGGTAATCTGTGGGGTAATCTGTGTGCATGACCCACCATAGAACCTTTTCACAGCAAACTATTTGCTGTCACGTTTGAGAGAAGCTTACTGGCGTTAATACACGTAATCTTGACAAGGTTCTACAATGGGTCAATTTCAAATTTGTCGATTAAACATGTGTTATTTCCTAAGAACAAGGACCTCTTTAATCTTTAGAATAAAGAGATCCTTCCTCTTAGATGATTTCAGTTAAACTGTTGGAGTCACATTAATGTGTGTGCATGTGTTTGTGATGTCTTTGTTGTTACGTATTGCAAGTACGGAGCACAAAATCAAGTAAATGATGACCTGCTTACATATGAAGAAAAGGTTATAAAACCTAAAAAGGTGGTCTATAAATACAACTTAAATAAAACCATTCGATATTAATTAAGTCACTTTATTTATCAAACCACAAAGATGACAAAAGTAAACCTCATCTATGGACAATTTTTACTGGAACTAAGGCGTAGTTCATACAAATATCGAACAAACAAAAAAAAATTTTTTTTTGTTTCTATATGAAATAGATAAACAGCACAATAATGTATTTAATCATATAAAATGCGAGAATTACATTACCTACCTAAAATCGAATTCATTAATTGAGTTTTTCACTTTTCACGGCAATCGTTTGTTAATAAACGTGGGTTATTAGATTTATGAGTAATTTGTACGAACTGCGCCTTAAACGTGACAGGAATATTTGCAATTGACTATTACTTACACCTTTGATACAAGATCATCTGATGAATCTTGAATTAATTTACTAAAATGTCTTATTTATACATGCATAATAGGGTCACCAATAATATATAGAAAATGTACATTTTGGCTTTAAGAATTCCTTCATATACATCAAAGTTTTAGTTAAACATTTAAACAGGAACTACAGTGAAAGTCTCTGTACAATTTTCTTAGACGACTGAAAATAATAAGCAAGGTTTTGGCACTGGCTTATAATTGCTAGTTCGATCGAAATTATATTAATGTTTGCATATGCGATATAACAGACCTTAGTTTTAAAGTAATTGTCAAAAATCTTATTAAGGACAAATATTCACTACCTTAGGTACAAATAATTCGCAACTCGTAGGCCTGAAGCACACTTGAACCTTAGAAAAATGTTATACATTAGGTACTTCTGTACTGGATAATGTCATTACCATAGATGAGGATATGCCCAGTGATTGGTAAATTGTATAAAATATACACATGAAATTACTAAAAATAATCAGTACATTTTAATAAAACTTAAGACGACCCTTTTTCTTTTGCAATCCAAATCAATAACTCATTATAATTATGATACTAAAAGTAAATTAATAATATGCGTAGCAATTATTTACAATGATAAAGTAAAACTAAGTTATTTAAAATTAATAAATCGTTCAAGATCATTTCTGACCCATTTAAAATATCGATTTATATACTCATAAGTTTGAAAAAGTTATCTAATAGTCAAGGACATAGTTAACACTGGTTATGACTGATTTTGATTTGACTAAATCTTAAAATTTTGGCCCGTGATTCCAATAGGTATTCAAAAATAGAGAAATACTTAGATACATTACTATACTTAATTAATTTTATAATAACTATTCAAAAACTATGATAATAGTACAATAGTTACCTACACTACGTAGAAAAATCCAATTTGAGTCCACACAAAACTATTACAATAAATTGAATTATGTAACAGTCTTTTTGGTCACAATATGGAAAGAGGATAGTGTAATAAAATAACGTAATAAGTGAGCAAATACCTAAAACAAATGTAAAACAAAAATAAAATAGCTCACTAATCGTTAAAACACCATAATAACCAAGGAATGACAAACAATGATACAGCTATTATCATTTTTATGACAGAACAAGTATTTACAGAGTAGAAAACTTTTGAATTCACGTCTTTAGGCAACCAACACCACAGCAAGAATAATTCTTCTTAGAAATAGCCGCAAAATACTCCTTTGGATTATTTTGCTTATTATTAATTGCCACGGGTTGAGCCGTTTAAGGTGCGGATCAGTGAGCCATCTCTATGTGGCGCTGCAAGCTCTTCTTATTCATATAAAAGCGATCACACATGGCACAGGGGAACATTGCACTTTTCTCACTCTCGGCGTGCCTTGCCCGCGTGTGCGATGAGAGATCTATAGCTCTAGCGAAATAAACTTTGCAAATATTGCAGAAGTACTTGGTGGGAGTGGCGTGCATTGAGCGGTGGGCGATCAAATCGCGCGGCGTGGCTACTCCGTCGCCACACTGTGCGCAGGTGAACTCACCCGGTTGGCTTATACTTATGTTGCCGTCATCTTCCGACTCGTGTTCAGATTCCTCGCCATGGTGCCTTACTCGATGGGACCTCAACGCTTGTGCGGTATCATACTGAGCCCCGCAGAGATCGCATGCATGCATTTCATCATCCAATTGCCCAGTGGTAGAGGAACTACCTTCTCCGCCTTCATAATGCTTCTTCATATGGACCAACAAAGTAGATTTTCGTGTGAAACTTTTGTCGCAGACAGGGCAAAACACGGAATTGGGTTGATGCACTTCATCCATATGGCGCTGGTATGCCGCCCGTTTAGTGAATTCCTTGTCGCATATCGTACAGTATCGGTCTTCAAGTCCACCAGTTTGGTTATTTTGAAGGTCCATTTCGAATGAGTCATCTGAGCGCATCTTCTTATTTGGATTGACTACCGTGACTTCGACTTCGGGTGGCAGTCTCCTCTTAGTAGTGGTCACTGGGGTCGAATGTGTGACTTTAGCGAGCTGTGACGGATCGACGACCTCGTGTTTACTGACCTTGCTTGTCACTTTGTGCTGAGGCATCCACAGACCGGTATTATTGGCGGCCGCCTTTCCATCCGGCGATCTTAAATGCCAACCGCGGTGACTTTTCAACGCAGCTATAGATGTATAGCTCTTGTGACATATTTCACAGTCAAACGTTTGAGGTGTAGATGCGAGAGTTGATATACACTGATGGTTCTGCAATGCTAGCAGTCCAACAAATTGTTTCCCGCATGTGTCACAGGGGTACCGAGCCTGATAGTCCCCGCTGGGATCGACAGAGTCTTGATCGCCTTCGTATTCCATTTCCATATCTTGAGCTACTTCTTGACTTGCAGATTTACTTGAACCTTGGTTTGCGTTGTAACCCAAAAGTTCCCGTGCATGTGCAGCTTTCAGATGCTCGTAGAGTTCTAATGTAGAGTTTAGAGGTTTGCCACATATTTTACACATCTGAGCCGTGGATTTATGAACATTCTTCCTGTGGCGATAGTAAGACTTTTTGTCCGAAAACGAAATCTTGCAAATAGTGCAGTTAGACCTCGAGCCATCGCCTTGGGGCGCGTGCGCCTGCGTCTCCGAGCTACTGCTAGCACTGGCATTTATAACCCCGTGTTTAGCACGCTTATGCTTCCTCAAACTATCTCTAAACGAGAATCGCTGGTAGCAGATATCACACGTGTAGGTTTCTGGCTGCGATTGAGGCGTACTGTTTGCAAAGCTGGTGAAATTGAAGCTGTCAAACTGAGGTGTAGATAATATAGCACCATTTTCATCAATGTTATATTCATCCTCCTCGGTAGAAGCTTGCATAGTATTCTCCTCACTGTCATTTCTGTCATTAAGGAGATCAGCGTGCAAAACTTTCTTATGTTTCCAGATATTTTTCTTATGCATAAATCCTTTACCACAAATGTCACAGCAGTAAGGAGCATTAGGTACGTTACAATTTGGTTTGAAAACGAAACCTTGTTGTGCCATATTGAACTTTTGAATTGGCTTACCAACTATCTGTGGTGCGAATCCTTTAGGTTCACCCGGCTTCCTGTTAGTGGTAGGAACTTTGGCGTGTATACGCATATGGTTGGAGTACGCTTGACGGCTTTTGAAAGACCTGATACATATGTCACAGTAAAACTCTGAATCTACAGCAGCCTGCGGTCCGGCACCCGGGTGTACTTGTTGCACGTGCTCAGATAGTTTCTGTGGAGTACTGTAAGAATTACTGCAGACACTGCAAGGATAGAACTTGACACGCAAGTGTGTGTTCTTGTGTTCAGCAAGTTCAGAAGGTCGTAAAAATTTCTTATCACATTGGTCGCAGTGATGAGCGACTTGGTTATGCTCAGCTACTTGATGGTCAGTCCAAGCGTCTACCGTTTCGAATATGGCATTACATTCTGTACATGAGTAATGATATTCTTCTGCCTCTTCTTTCACAAGTGACATGTCTGGCTCGGTATTTTGAACACCAAGGCTCATACCAGAATGTTGCAAAAATATGTGGTTATCTAAGTCAGCCGTTAGTTCAAATTTGAGATCACAATGCTTGCAGAAATGGGGTTTTTCTTCATTGTGAATAATTTTCAAATGTTTTATCAGATTCTGATAAGTGGCGTTCTTTTTTCCACAATAAGGACAGTCGGTTGGTCGTCCATCGACGCATTTGCTCTGACTATCATGGTCAAAGCTGCCGGCGTGTACAGCTAAAGCGTGGTCATTGAAAGCTTGCATATTTTTGAATTTCTCTTCACACAAATCGCAAGCAATAAAAACTGTACAGTCACCATTACGAATGTGTTTTTTCCATGTGGCCTTTTCCTTAAACCTGGAGCCACAGTGAACACATGCAAGCGGTACCATAGATTGACCATCTTCATGAACATTTAGTACATGCTTCATTATAAACTGTTTTAGCTGGAATTTCGCTGGGCACAATTTGCAAGAATAGGATCTGGCATTCAATATGTCTTTGTACTGAACCTTAACGTCTTTGGGCTCGTCTTCGATAACTATATCGTCGGTTATACCGTTTTCGTTGTAAATTATTTTCCACAAATTCGTACATGTGTTGGATCTCATGTGGCTGAGTAAAGCTCCAATATGGCCAAATGTGATCACACAGTTATAGCATGTATGTTTGGGGACTTTGTGTCCGTTTTTCTGTAAATGTTGAATAACTGCTTTTCTACGAGGGTGTTCTTTATCGCAACAGAGACATCTTTTGGTGTTAATCTGTTCGATGATATCGCGATTTTTTAAAATAAACTCCTTCTGAGTCTTTGTTACATATACTTTATTAGGGTCAAGTTCTTTGACAGTGTCTTCACCGTCTACAGTATAATTGGGATCTACTGTTTCATCAACATCTTCTTCCTCGTCTTCGTTAATTTCACTGTTATAAGAGTTGGTCTGCATATCTTCATTAATCTCAACAACCGGAGCAATACCCATCGGTGGGAGTTCCTCGTCATCTTCTTCATTTTCGTCTTGGTTAACATCTTGTTCTTCATTTTCATGTTCTTCATTTTCATGTTCTTCATTACAATCTTCGACTACTTTAGCCTCATCATCAACATAATCATCTTTGACGTCGGCATGGTCGACTTCTTCTGTATTATCACCTTCGTCTTCGATAGGCTCTTTGTCATCATTTACGTTGTCATCAACGTTGTTTTCACCGTCGTGTTCCATTTTTTCTTCTGTGTCGTGTTCAATATTCTCCTCCTCTTCAGTTTCATTTTCTTTCTGACGAGCGATCTCTATTTCATTTTCAGAATCCATGTCAAGTGTATCATAGTTCTGATTATTATGCACTTCACCATCAACTTCATCGCCTTGTTGCTGGTCGTAGCCATCCGGCTCAGATAAGATAGCTTCAACTTGGAAAGATGCTATTTCCGGCTCAGATATCAATGTTTCTGGACTTTCCGGAGCCGAATTGACAATTTCAGGTTCAGAAACTAAGACTTCCGGTTTTGAAGTTAGCAGTGACTTGAGAATTTGGGGTTCTTTCTTTCTTATTTGCAAGTCTTTCAATGCTTTAATTCGAAGAGGGTACGGCAAATTGTTTTGTGGTGCTTTAGGTTGTTTTATAGGTATAGGTTTCGGTGGGGATATTATTTTCTGAGGCATTATTCTTATCGGCCTTGCCTTTGGTAGGAGTTGCATTTTATGGCTGATGGGGTTGGGCATCAATCGCGCTTTAGGGTTGAATGGATTTGGTCTAAGTTTAGGTTGCATATGTGAATGTGACTTTTTGTGAGTAATTTTGTTAGTGTATCTGTCAAAACTATGGGCGGTGAGTTCATGTCGCCTGGCGTTGTGTGAGTATCTATACGTACGGCCGCAGACCAGGCAATCCTTGGACGCCAACTGCTGAATGCCTTGACGAGATTGTAGGGTTTCTCCAGTAGGACGCATAACTGTGATAGACACCTCTGGCATGTTGGGTACTTTTGAAAATGATGGAGCAGATTCGTTCATCTCTTCTTCCGCTTCTTCCTCATCTTTTTCACTCTCCAACCCCTGAAAATAGCAGATAATTAATTAGCATTTATGTTTAGATTTAATGTATGAATTTACTACACTACATTACTCACACGCGGCAATACACCACGTCCGATTTTTTCTTCTGAGTCGTCATTTGCACAGAATACCCTATCTATGCGGGGGTACCTAAACTACCTAATAAAAATATTAATCTTATCCAAAAGCCTTTGCTACTCTACTCCTACTACTTTATGAAAACTTACGAAATTGGTTGTATGTAAAAAGTCTATAAGTACATGGAAAAAATCGGACATGTATCCAGTGTGAAGGTACCAAAACGCGCGTCGCGTGCTACCCCTCCCCCGCCTACGTCTGTACCCCTAGGGCGCGCCGCGCACGAAGTTGACGGCCTATAGTTGTGTGCTTCAACTTAACGCGCTTTGGGCCTTTCCATTAATTTTACTTTGATTTAATAATACAAACTGTTCCGCTGCACTCATACTAATCTAATAATGAGCAAGCTACTGATGACAACGGGTCTTTCCATGTTCCAGCCAGATTATTCAATTAGTTTAAAGTATTTAATCAGCTTCAATAAAAAGAGTCCCTATCTCACATTTAAAGTAGGTATTTATGAGAAAGCTGGATTAATTAGACAGGGTGTAAAATTAAATACGATGTTCAGTCGAACAGGGCGCTTCAGACCATCAAACTGAATCAACTTTTACTCCGGGATCAATTAAGAATTACAGAATTAAGATCTTTACAATTATGAAATCGCGGAAAAACCCAGCTGTTTCATACATTTTGGTCGAGTAGCCACTGGCTTGAAATTTCGATTTAAATTCTATTTTTGGTCTCCCCGCAATTATCAAGATAATATATTTTTTTTTTATTATCAGATAATTATACAAGCTTATTCTTTGTTTTGAGTGAAATTACTAACTAAAAGTTCTAAAATGGCTTTTTTTTTGCTTTAATACTCTCGTATCCAAACCAAACACATAGTTTTCGGCATTATAGTTGCTTTATCACAATGAATAACAAATACCTAATTGAGAAAAACAACAGAAAACAGTAAGAAAAAAAATCCTCATAGGAAAAACAACGGGTTGCACTCCAGGAGTGCCGGCAGAAGTGAAAACTAATAGATCTAAAGTCTTACGATCCCGTGACGTCACGGTCCTGACGAGAGTTTACAATTTTTTACCCATCCCAAAATCTTACGTCTTACGAAGTTTCGACTTGTCTGTCGGTATTCTATCGGCTACACTACGGCGAATGTGCCCAGGAGTTACATGACCTGATTCCACCATCCCCCTTCCATCATCGTACGACAAGACGTAGTGCGAGACTGCATCCATACGTTGTCGATATTCCAACAATCCGCACAAATAGGTTCGCATCCTCTTTTATAATGAGAACCGGTAAGGTTTGGAACTCTCTCTCCCTGCGTCTGTTTTCCCAAGCAAATACAATCAGGATATTTTTAAAAGAAGAGTAAATAGGCTTTTTCTGGGCGAGCGCGCTACATCCTCGGCTTCATCTACACTTTCCATCAGGTGAGCTGAAGCCAAGCGCAAACCCATTATGAAATTAAATGAAATTAAATTTCGATCAGGTCACGTGACGTCACGGTCCTGATGCGAGTTTAACATTTATTACCCATCCCAAAAAGTGCACAACGCCGCTAAAGAAGCTTTCACTTCAAAATTATTTCATGTTTTTAAGCTTCTTTTTTTGCTAATCTTGATCGTATACACATGGCGTGACTAACGCAAGCTTTTTGTATTTCCAATCAGTTTTATAATTATCGTAATAATTATCAATTATAAATAATAATTATCGTAATAATTGATTATTTTTATTGTAGGTATAATTTATTTATCATTGCTATGCGACGAAAAAAAAATTAAATAATTTTATTTTTATTTTATTAGTTTGATGGTCTGAAGCACCCTGTTCGATATGAAACGCATTTATTTTTTTTTCTAAATTTTTTTTTAAATATTATACAACAAGTATTAGTTTATTTTTGGGACAGCTTATTTTTAAGCATTATTAACCCTACCACTACGAATAATAAACAAGCCCTACCATTACAGTCATGTCATGACGTTTCATAAATATTTTGATCATTATTCAAAATGATTTCGAACTGTAGCCGTAGCCGTGTGCGTGTGGTTTCGCTTAAAAGGGACCACCCCATTTCTTCCCGTGGATGTGGTACGGCTACGAGGCGACTAAGGGATACTTATTCCTAACTCTTAGTATTTGTGGGCGAATGCTTAGCCACCTATCACCACTTTAAACGTATTTTCATCAACTCCTCAATATGCTAACACTGAGCCTTGTTGCAACTGCATACAATCAAGATATAGGGTGAGAGTCCTTCTTAATATGCAGACACTTTTTTAAGGGGATGATCAGACCGTCAAACTGAACAACTTTCTCTATGGAACCAACATCGAAATTGTGAAAAAAAATTATCTGCTCGTCCATACAAAACTGCAAACCTACTCGAGCCAAATGTATGGGACAGCTGATTTTTTTTTCGCGATTTCGATGTTGGTCCCATAGAGAAAGTTATTCAGTTTGATGGTCTGATCATCGCCTTAAAAAAAGTGTCGAAGGACCCTGGCCCTGTATCCGGACTTTCGATTTTCCATATAACGCGACCGTTTCGGTCCGAACGTCATTGTAATAGAGTTGATATTGGAACGAAAACGTTCACGCAATTGCGAAGTCCGTAGGTAGGGGCCCTGTATATCGTGGTGGTCGTAAGCACTTTAATATTATGTACTTATTTCAAATGAACAGTAACAAACTGCTCTCCAGTTTGGCAGATAAGTAATGTAGTAAAAGAGTAAAACTGTATTCTGTTCTGAAAAAAAAAATACAATACCCTAGTTTGTCACAGAAGCTCAAGTGTTCTTAAAGAAATAGGAACAGCTCAAATGTAATTCCATTTATCATGCACATAGTTTCTGAACTCATTGTCCATAGGTCATTGCATTTGTGATTTTAGTAGGTAGCTTAATTATAATTATACTGTATCGTACTGAACTGTATTGATTTATTACCTTCAATGTGCTAAAAGTTAGCCTTGTTACAACTGCAAGACAGCTGATAGTTGTAGCAATGTTTCTGACCACCCCTAAGTGATTATTGTCGTGAGTTTATGTATATACAAGCGTTAACCCGCTACTTCGTCAGCACAAATTATATACCAGATTTTAAGTCAGATTAATTATCAAACAATAAATGTTTCATCAAAATCGGTTCAGTAGTTCTTGCGTGATGCTCGATCAAACAAACAAACAAACAAACAGACAGACAGGCAAAATATCCAAAAATTGGTGGGAATCAGGGACACCTAAATAAAAACCATATCGTAACTTTTTTTTTGTTAATATCTTCAATGTACAGATACACTTCTGTTACAGTTTTATAATAGTTTAGATTAGATGATATTTATACTGTGAAAAAACAACAGTCAGCTTTTAAGGTTTTATTTCATTCCCTTCAGTAAACACACTTTTCATGTTGATTTTATATCAGTAGACAAATAAACATTTTAATGATCGATTAAATTGTGTATACTTGTCAGCAAATAGTGTAATAATTAGGTATTCCAAATCAAAATTGAGGTAGGTAGGTCATTCCAGGCATGAAATTGTTTAATTCCGTTTTTGTTTACATCTGTCTTTCTTATGGGAAGAATATTATAATGTATCATGAATGATCCATATACTATAACTAATAATCTCAGTGAAAAAAACTGAAATCCGCCAAACCAATCCCCCTATACAGGTTGTAACAAAACACACTAGTAATACTAAGGGGGTGCTTCAGACCATCAAACTGAACAACTTTTAAAACGGAGCCAACATCCACTGTTCCATAGATTTGAGTCAAGTCGGTGCTGCAGTTTTGTTTGTATGAAACAACTGATGTTTTTTCGTGATAGCAGTCTTGGCTTGGCTCAATAGTCAAAGCTGTTCAGTTTGATGGTCTGAAGCACCCCCTTAAATATTACTATATAGCGTGTTTCGTTACACCTGTACTGTAATGCCCTGAACACATAAACATACGCACACACACTACCATAATCCCAGTAGGTCAGAAGCATTACTACGAATACAAATACACCAAAATCATTTTTTCATTTAAGCATGCAGTTGTAGCAAGGCTCATCTTTAGCACACTAAGGAGTGGAACGCACTGCCTGCGGACCTGTTCCCTGAGCAATACAACCTGGGCCTCTTCAAGGCAAGAGTGAATAGGCATCTTTCTAGGTAAGCATGCTACATCTTCGGCCTCATCATCACTCAACATCAGGTGAGATTGGGGTCAAATGTTTACCTATCGAACATAAAAAAAAAAAAAAAAATACACTAGTGTGCTGTGTGTGTGTGTTGTCTGATACTAGTATCAGAATGAGAAAAGAAACCTTATGCAAGTGTTACGACACCCACAGGAATAAATGGTGGTCCATTCTAAGTCTGAATCACACGGTTCTCTTTTCTGTTGAAGTGTGCCTAACAATAAGCTTTGGTGGTCCCATAATGTTACTATATCTTACAGGAGTAGAACTGACATGAGTTGTCAAATGAAACCGTGTTTGGGAACTTACTGGCTGGGTAGAAATTCGAGCTTGTGTGTATAATTCTGAATCTAATGTGAAATTGTGGATAGTTTAATGAAATAGAGTCAGATGTATTTCACAAAATTATCTACGATATCACTTTAGATTCACAATTATTCAGAGCTTGAATTTTTACCCTGCTGATAGGTTCCCGAAAATAGTTCTATTTGACGACCCGGTTGGTGTAATGGTTACCACGCTGGACTGCCAAACCAGAGTCCAGGGTTCGAATCCCGGTTCGGTCATGGATGTTATATGTTCGTGTCGTTGTTGTATGGTTTCCATATTAAAAAGCCTATAGTGCTTAACTTCGAGTCATTACAATGTACGTGCCTGTGAGCATTATTTATTTATTATCGCCTCACATCACATATTTCTTTCTATTACACAGTGGTGCTGCCAGGTACATCTCACTCACTCAGCTGTCAGTCTCTATTCCTGTTTCCTGGTATAGTAAGTTTATGGGTGGTCCAGTGGCGAGTAACCATGCCTGCTGTGCAGGAGACGATGGGTCGATCCCTGTCTATGCCGACTCGTACCAACAAGTTATTCTGAATTTATTTAGGATTTGTAACACCACAGGCTTTTCAGTGAAGGAAAACACCTGCATGCTTCAATTTCGATTCATGTATTCCACTGTCTATTATAAGATTTTATAAGTGACGACAGGCTCATTTCACTACCCATCACACTGGACAAGTTTCAGTACTACTAGTCAAATGTGGATGTCCAGAGTTTTCACAATATCTATTGACTACCCCTTTGGGGAATATAGTCGGGAGCATCATGCATGCATCTATCAATGAAATTAGTTAGTTTTATCAACTTAATTTTATTATATTTCATTCTATGCTGATTTCGTTTGTAAAAACCATGTAAAAACTGGCATCAAAATTTAAATAAATTACCTACCTTATAAAGTACCTACCAGAATATTTAGTTAAAGATACAACAGAAACTTCAAATTGAAGTGGCACATGAAATGTGTTTGTTTCAATAGATTATGACACACTGGGTTTGTAATCTTTACCTTATCACTCCTTGGCGTGAGGCCCAACGACGCCAAGATCGGTGGGCCTTCCGGCTGGTTTTTACTTGAACTGCCGGCATTCTGAAATTGAGATTAATTCTATATTATTTTCTTGTAGTTTTTTAAACTATCATTAATAAGTCAGTCGAATCACACTGAATAGTTGTAAGACTTGTAAGACATTACAAGACAATACAGGACTTCAATAAAACCCATTTACAGTACGCAAGCCCTTAGAATATTTGGATTGGATCGGATTCGGCTGTCGGATAAAATCTGTTAATATTTTTGTATGTAAAAAAAAATTGTCTGTCACAAAATTGAAGTCAACCTTTTGTAATGTATTAAATAGGCTTCATGTATGATTCAAATAAATTTCAAATAAATATAGTCTACATTTTATTAGGAAATGTACCTGTAAGGCATGCTTACAGGTACTTATCCTGAGGACAACTTTTTGAAAACCACCCATTTACTTTGAGTACAAAAAGATTGTCACTGGCCACGATCTTATTTATTACACAAATATAACCGATTTTACCCGACAGCTGGACCCTATTCTAAGTGCTAACGGACTGTATTTCATCTACATATTTGCAATACTCTGTAACTCTTCATTTTTTCTGAATTTCCTTATATCATTATAATGGTCAGCGCCTTATCAGTTCACATAAATTCCCAGTACCTACTCAATAGCTTGGCTTGACAACTGTTCAAACGTCCTTGACACCAAAACACTGGCTACATATCAAATAAGTGAAATGGTTTTGAATAAGAGCTCTATATTGACATCTTTGATGAATGACAAGGCTTGAGGAATCAATTTAATAATACTTTATTGCACAGACAAAACATACACTTGAATACATAGAAAGAAAGTCAAGGGGTACCCGGTACCCGGGTACAAATAAGGTGATCTTATTGATAAAATGTGGTTATAAAGATATTGATAACTAAGCATTACATACCTCTGAATCAGGATATGAACCATCAATCAGCACCCCATCATCATAAGCTCCATCAGACAAAGGCTCACTTTTTATTTTCACCTGAAAATGCATAATGCAATTTATGAGCACCAGAATAACAAACATAAATTGACAGCTCCAACCTCAAACCATCTTAAAAAACAAACCCACCTCTTCTAGTTGGCTTCCATCCTTTTTAATCAGAGACTGTAGTTTGTTTTGTGTCCTTTCACACACTTTCTTAAAAATGTGCCAGTTGTTGACATTGTCCATGCATTTCCTGCATACATTCGTTGGCAGGTCGTCATTTTCGGATATCTGAAAAGACACGTAATCATTGCATGAAGGCCGAAAGATGTGCGCATTTCATCAGAACGAGCGAGGCGTAACCACGCCTCGCGTATAGATAGCTACGCGAGGAGAAGCTAAGTAGGTAGGCGTAGGTATAACCGAGCGGCGGCGACCGGCTGCTCCTCGACCGAATAAGTAGAAGCGAGTCGAGAGCCAGCCAGCGAGCAGCGAGCCCCTCGAGGGTTAGCGCTCGATATACGCACACAGCTACAGCGCACTCACGCCGACACAGACGCCCGACTCGTTCGAGGGACGAGCAGCACAGGCCAGGTCTCGTCCGATAAATCAATACGCCCGATGCCCAGCGCGGGACCTACCTAGCGATACGCAGACCCCCTCCCGGCCAGACCCCCGGGAATTATCCCGACCCCTCATGATATATGCGATTCCTCGCCGGCTGCTCGGAATGTGACGCGACGCTGCCGCGAGCCGAGCGATAGCGGTGGAACATTACAAAATGGTGGACGATCTTACGACACCTCCACCTAAACGAGCGCTGCATGACATCGCGCGAACCGGAGCGGATGACGAGTTCTCACGTATAACGAGGGTCTACTTTCACTCAAAACTTCGAACTATCACTTATTTCACGTATTACTAACCTGAACGGACACGCAATCCTTGATTTTTGATGCGAGGACGGGAGGTTCCGAGTCATCCGAACTGGTGGTAGGAAAAATCTGAAGTAATTCGCCTCGAGATGACAAGCACAGTCTACAAACACGATCATAATTCACATTCATTGTAAATAAACAATATTCTGAAGCTATTAACACCATTCACAAATTCTAAAAAAGGGACGCCATGTCACCACGAGCACTTCAACACAAAGCACTGCACATCGTTCTAGCTTGAGCACGAAGCGGCTGATGATGAGCATGAGAAGTCGATAGGTTCGGTCGCTCGGGACGGCGGCAGGGTCGAGTCGCCGACCACCTGTCGTTCTGCGCATGTGCGCGTAAACTGACATCAGGCTGACCAACATGACGAACAAAAATAATGGCGGATTTCATAGATAACAAACCATTTGGTCGATGTTTTTTTTTAAGTATTTCACTTTTTCAACTATTTTATTTACTTTATAATTCGTCCAAGATAGCATGGTGATTTTGAAAGGTGGTTTTCGAGATTTCATTATACTTTTTAAAGCTGTTTAAGCCGTCAAAGCTTTATATTATAATACACTAAAAATATACAAGATTAATTAACATTTAACATAAAATTAAAGGGTTTACGGCTCAAAAATTTTCAGAAAGTAAAATAATCGCTTTAAAACGATCTGTCAAAATCACCATCCTATATTAGACAGACTATAATAATATTAATAATGTTGTAATCAAAAATAAAATATAGGGGTAGATAAATAATATAAAGCAAGACACAGAAACGCTACTTGACATCCATTCACACTTATGACAACCGCCCATTAGAATAAGTGAAATGTCAATAGTAAACGGAACCTTGAAAAAATCTTGAATCATTTTGTCACCAGACCTCCAGCTGGAAGACTCAGCTATTTCCTTACGTTAAGAACGAATTTTGCTTGAATTTGCTTAAAAAGTGGTGACATTTGTTTAACAGACGTAACAAATTAACGTCTAGTCTATCACTCTTATGGCAATCTGTGTGCGAGTGTAAGGAATAACTATATGTACATGTTTTTGTACAGTTTGATATTGGGTAGACCTGGTTGTAATGAGAAGTTTTCTGACAGGAGTGCGATTTTTGAATCTCATTTGGTGAGTTCAGCAGTTGTAAATGTCAAAATTACTATGGAGATTTCCACTTATGATTTATTATGTTGAACTACGTTTGACTAGCTAGAGTGCAATTTTTGAATCTCATACGTTGAACTCAGCAGTTGAAAATGTATGGAGATACGCAACTTTCTACTGCTGCACTGTTTTGACTTTAAAAAATAGCACTCCTTTAGTATGATTTTTGAATATCAAATCAGCAGTAGAAAGATGCTTATCTCCATAGTAATATTGAGATTTTCAACTGCTGAGTTCAAAGAATGCGTTTCAAAAATTGCACTCCTGATATTTCTTCCATGAAAAAGTTTCTAAATAAATGATTTGAAGATGATCGATTTTCTGACAGCACTTTTTTTTAATTTATTAATTAATGGCCTTTTGCTTGTTTTGAGCACTGCTTACCTCTACAATAATATATAGTCCCAAAACCAACTTGATATTAATCAACTGGGTTTTGGGAGTATCATAAATTCATAATGGGGTTTGTGTAGCTTTGTATGGACAAATGGCGTTTTTTTTTATGCGGCTACTTATAATTTTATTACGGTTTTGTAGCGTTACCTCAAATAAACAAGTATGATTAATGAAAATTGCTCTAAGTCATATCGGAGCCGAGATATACAGGTTGACATTGATATCATTAGCATCCTTTTAAACTAAGAGTCTACCCATCAAACTGAAAAACTTTTACTATGGGAGCAAACAAATCGGAGCAAAAATAATAAGCTGTTGCATTCATTTGTGTCACGTAAGGACTATTTTTTTTTTAAGTTGAGTGTAATGTCTTTCGCCAACAAACTGTTCTGCAGTTTGGCGAAATTTAATGTAATTTGTAACGTTTGTAATTCTGAAAATTTAAAATAAATGAAAAAAAAACGTAGGCATTGCAGTTTAGTATAGAACGGCTGATTTTTTTTGTTGCTCCGATCTGTTTGCTCCCATAGTGAAAGTTGTTCAGTTTGATGGGTAGATTATTGATATCATTAGCATCTTTTTACCCGACTGCGCGACGCAAAGGAAGGGTAATGTGTTTATCAGCCTATATATGTATGTATGTATGTATGTAAGTTTGTTCCTTTGTGGCACACTAGAGACCAAACGCGTGGGCCGATTTTGATGATTCTTACGTCAATCGATTTGTCTTAATCCTGCGAGTGTCACTAAAGACATGACAGTAATCACAATTAGGTATGGCGACAACCAGACGTCATACTGTAAAAAAAAAATAAAAAAAAATTGACCCACTATGCTAAGTGGGGTATCATTGAATAGGTATTTAAAAATCATCTTTAGGTTTCTCTTAATATTTTTCATTTCGAATGACCATTTAGGATCTATAACGATTTAAAGTTGGTTAGCAATCATTCTCAGTTAAATTTTCAATACTTACTTAATAACGACTAAACTTATTTGAATGAAGTTTTCACAAATGCATAGAGCTAAGTTTGGATTAACATATAGATTTTATTTCATCGCAATCGGTTCATTAAGTCAAAAGATTGGTTAGTAGGTATTTCTTGTTCGTGTAGTTTTAAGCTGATTGTACGTAGTGATTTTATTTAGGGGTAAATATCTAATCTAAACTATTATAAAACTGTAACAGAAATGTGTCTGTACATTGAAGATATTTACAAAAAAAAAATTACGACATGGTTTTTACCTGTCCCTGATTCCAAATCACCAATTTTTGGATTTTTTGTCTGTCTGTTTGTTTGTTTGTTTGTATGTTTGTTTGTTTGTTTGTTTGGGTGTTTGTTTGTTAGAGTATCACACAAAAACTACTGAACCGATTTTGATGAAACTTTTTCTGTTTGATAGCTTATCATCTGACTTAAAATCTGGTATATAATTTATGCGGACGAAGTCGCGGGTAAAAGCTCGTTATTAATAAATGTTACCCACAATATTTCATTTATACTGCCTGAACATCTGCGTCACCTCTCGTCTCCCTTTCCCCGTGTAATTTTTGCGAGGCCGAAGGCCGAGCTACGCGTAGGAGCGAAGCTCCGAAGCTTCCCCCCTGGAACCTGGTGGACTTGGTCTCCGGGATTAATTCTCTATGGGACCAAAAACGAAAACGCGAAAAAAAAAATTAGCTATCCCATACATTTGGAGTTTCGAGTAGGATTGCAGTTCTGTGTGGGACAGCTGATATTTTTTTCGCGATTTTGATGTTGGTGCTATTGAGAAAGTTGATCAGTTTGATGCTCTGATCATCCCCTTAAAAAAGTATCAGCATATTAAGAAGGACCCTATATAATTACAGTTCAAATAACAGTGTAGATACTTTCTTTCTGCAGTGAATCTAACCGTTGAAAACATGATTCAATTAAATTTTCTGGATAGAAAAGAGGACTAAAGCACAGTACCTATAAGAAAGAGTATCTATTACTACATACAGTACTGACACTCCCTTCCTTCCACCAAGATTTTACCTCACCCCCCCTATCACCCTCTTGTTACCCGGCAGTTACCTAAGAAGAAGATTTAAGGTTCAATTTCTTTGGTTTCGCATGTGCTCTGACGGCATGTCGTCAATTTCAATTTTTGCATTGTCCAGGCTGTGACCAAAGTGAGTTCGATTTCAGATTTATTTAGAAATCATTCGAGTTTTTTCGACTACTAAACATGTTGATGAACATAATCAAAACATGACATTTATATTGGAAAAGTCTAACTAGACTATATAAATTACATGCAGGTAGATATATCAGTAGAAAAGAAGACATGATTATGGTCAAAAACCGAAAAAAATTATGTTTCTGATGACCCCTACAAAACTAAAGGAATCGTTAAATATTTGACAATCGGGTTAGGATTTCGAGTAATTTTGCGAAGATTGTCAACGGATTAATGGGAGTATAAGGACAATTGAGTGGCCAGCTCTTTGGAGGGACCAAATGAAACCCGGAGAATTGCAACAAGCTGTTTATTTGGAATTTGACGACAAAGCTATTAAAAACAATGTCCCTGGAGTAGGAGTCAGAATCGAATCGACGACAGAATTCGATGCATTTCGAGTACAGGACAAAATAGAACGATAAGTTAAGTAGTTTAAGATCAGTAACGACAGGGAACTACTTTGGACCAAGCTGTGGTTGATTTAAGTTCACGCATTTTTGCGAAATGTCAAGCCTATGCTATGTAGCTTTGAGGCGAGTTAGGTCTATAGATGGATTAATAATCAGTAGTTTAGACCACCGCAAGCTACTTAATAATTCCCACGATATTAACTTCCTCTTTAAATCGCGAAATTTACCGCCTTATAAATTACGAGCTTTTACCCGCGACTTCGTCCGCATAAATTATATACCAGATTTTAAGTCAGACGATAAGCTATCAAACAAAAAAAGTTTCATCAAAATCGGTTCAGTAGTTTTTGCGTGATACTCGAACAAACAAACACCCAAACAAACAAACAAACAAACATACAAACAAACAAACAAACAGACAGACAAAAAAACCAAAAAATTTTGATTTGGAATCAGGGACAGGTAAAAACCATTTCTGTTACAGTTTTATAATAGTTTAGATAATCGTAACTAAAAAGTGTAAAATAAAAAAAATTATTTAAAAAATAAAAAAACCCGACTGCGTAAAAACTGAAAAGAAAAAAACAAGTTCAGTAGTCTAGAATTCAGTTAAGTTATATTGAATAACTACACCTTGAAATAGTTTTTTGATCGATACACACATAAAACAAAAAATATTAAACTCTAATGTGGAACATCGTGGGTTTAACAGTCGGGACCCATTAAAAATTCTAGACCTAATTTTCCCAATAATGGGTCCCGACTGTTAAAGCCAAGATGTTCCACATTAGAGTTTAATATTTTTTGTTTTATGTGTGTATCGATCAAAAAACTATTTCAAGGTGTAGTTATTCAATATAACTTAACTGAATTCTAGACTACTGAACTTGTTTTTTTCTTTTCAGTTTTTACGCAGTCGGGTTTTTAAACTAAGAGAGTTTAAAAAGATGCTAATGATATCAATTTCACCCTGTAGAGGGCGGATTTTTTTGGACGGGGTAGTAGGGTAGGTACCTTAACCGTTGTAGCTACAGGAAAACGTCAAAAAAAAGGCTATCCTTAACTTTTTGAAAAATTAAGACCTGTATTTACAGATTTTAAACAAAATGTACTGTCAGCAAGAAAATTGACAATTTACACAAAACCTTTTTTTGATGCCAATCGATTCTGTTCCTGATGAGGATCAAAAAACTCTATGGGACCAACAGGTCAGCGTACTCGAAATGACAGAAATCGCAAAAAACGATTCTCGTACATTGACCTTGATTTTGATGTCTTTGAGGAGTAGGAGTTTCTTTTCCTGCGAAATCAAATTGTTTTTGCAATGCAAAATGTAATGAAAGTTTTATACAATTTCTGACATCTCTAGTACTCTAACCTTAGTTGGTCTAATACAGTGTTTTGATCCTTATAAGAAAGAGGATCGATTCGCATAATAAAAAGTGTTTGAGTAAATTGCCCATTTTCTTGCCGACAGTAATTTTTTTCAAAATCTGTTAATACAGGTCCAAGTGTCTTAAAAAGTTGAGGACATTCTTTCAAGAAAGTTGTCCTGTAGCTACAACGGTTAAGGTACCTGCCCTACCAACCCTTCCAAAAAATGCCATCCTGTATATCTCGGCCCCGATATTACTTAGCTATATGTGCTTCATAGTAAGATTAGTTTCCTTTAGTGTATCATCTAAATCACACAACTTTCATCAGTGGCCGCGAAAGTAGAAAACGACGCCTACTCTACGCATACCCCATTAGTATTGAAAACAAAAACTTATTTATTTTGAGACCAAATTGCGAGGTCTCGAAGCAAACTTGAATGCGATCGACAAACAAACAAACGCTCGTAAACAAATTATATGCAACGCGACTCAGATTAATATGTACGAGTATATTGGTTATACAGGGTGTAAAAAAACCCTAGCAATACTTAAGAGGGTGCTTCAGACCATCAAACTGAACAAGTTTCACTATGGGGCCAACATCGAGAAAAAATAAAAAAAATCTGCTAGCCCATGGCCCATACATTTTAGTCGAGTCGGCCCCATACTGAAAGTTGTTCAGTTTGATGGTCTGAAGCGCACCCTTAAGTATGTATTACTAGGGTGTCAAAACACCCTAGTAATACATACTTTTTGTTACACCCTGCAGATATGTCAGTTGCCTGGGATTTTAGCGTTACCGCTTATTAGCACCAGGGGGAGCCACTTTGTGAAATAAATTGAAAAAGACGGTTGGCCGACGCGAGGATCGAACTATAGCCATCTGAATCTTGAGTTGGTTTTGGCTTGACCACTAGACCAACGGTGAAGTGTAGCATGCTACCGCACCAGTTTAGATACGAACCGAAATTCAACACATAGAGCTTCGATACGTCACCGATAATAGATGTCGGAAGCTGTCTATGGAAAATCAGCACTCTACTAAGTATGTAGCTCAGGGGGAGGACAATCGCCTTTTGATGGATATTTCCGATTCAGTTTGCATAGAAAGTGCTGCCGATGCCGTCTAGAAAATATCGACGCAGAACTATGAAAAAAAAAACGATTTTTTTTTGTCTATGTACACACGGCGACACATCAAGCTACCCAAAACCAAAATAAGCTGGCCGCGCGTCGCCATAGTAATGTATAACGTCACGCGGCCAGCTTATTTTGGTTTTGGGTAACTTGATGTGTCGCCGTGTGTACATGTCAAACAAATTGACAAATTCACAAAATGGCTACCTATCTTGCGTAATGTTGTTTGTTGTTTTCGTTCAATTTCGTGCCGATTTAGTAATGTTCTGGAGTTTCTGTTGGTCTCTAACAAATGTACAGATTACAGGAATAGTAGGGATATTGGAATTTCTCTGGATCGGTGCGGGATTGAACGAAAACTAGCATTCAAAACAATAATATCTATCGGTAGATATAAGTAGGTTTGGTTATGGATAGTATTGGTTGAATTATTGTCAACTCAGAAAACTACTTATCCAATTCAAATTATTTATTACAATGTCGATTGGGTTTTAACGACTATCTTAATCTCAAGGATTGTTTTATACAAAAACACATTCGAGCACCCGATTCGTGACCACAGTAACATACTTGCAATACGACTCTTCCTCTGAAAATGTTTCAAACCTCTGATTGCCCTAGCCTGCTTTGGCTAAATATGACATAAGTTTCGGCGCCAAATTTAAAATTTAATATTTATTCTTATGTTGGCACACTGGCGGGAACTTTGAACTCTTTTTTCAAGTTTTGTTGCTGTATTTTATTTATTGTTTGAGCGACAAAGCCAAATAAAGTCTTAACTATATTTTATTGACAATACTTATTTATTGTGGTAACTTTAATGTTGGTACGCAAAACCAGGTAGATATTCTCCAGCAGCGATTAGCGATTACACTTGCAGTTGGTGGAGCCCGATTTCAGCATACATTGCCTGATTTGTTCTCTCTATTTCAAAGTGTAGCGGTCAAAGCAAGCAATGTAGACCACATCGGGCCCTGCATGTAGTGTTAATGTAATCTCTATTATGTGTTGGCAAATTACTGTAGTTTTGCATCAAATTCGCTGTTTTCATAGTGTGGTGAGTTGTTTAGTTTGATGGTCTGAGCTAGGGAACTCGTAAAATTATAAAGTCCTAGGTACACACGGCGACACATCAAGCTACCTATGCAAATCCAAAATAAGCTGGCCGCGCGTAGGACTTGTATAGCTTGATGTGTCGCCGTGTGTACACTGTACAGTCATGTGAACAGGAGTGCGATTTTTGAATCTCATTCGGTGAGTTCAGCAGTTGAAAATGTCAAAATTACTATGGAGACGCGCATTTTACTACGGCTGATTTGACTTTCAACAATCGCACTCCTCTAAATCAGTAGTAGAAAGATTTCAACTGCTGAGCTCAGCAAATGAGATTCAAAAATCAGATCTAACTTGAACTCAGCAGTTGAAATTGTATGGAGATTTCTGCTGCTGAAAATCGCACCCCTGGAGTATGTTTTTTGAATATCAAAACAACAGTAGAAAGATGCGTATCTCTAATAGTAATTTTGACATTTAAGAACAGCTGAGTTAAACGAATGAGTTTCAAAAATCGCACTCTATAAGTAAATAATACAAAAACAAGCATTCTCAGATAATTCTTTTATTTTATCACACAAGCAACACTTAGATTATATACCACCTCAATAGCAGATGCAGAACAACAAAAATGTAAGTACCTACAATAACACAGATTTTATACCTTAGGCGAATACATTATTAATTAGGTATTTATACTTGTTGTTCCAGCTTTAAATAATTATTGTGTTATTAGCAGTTTTTATTTCATAATTACATTACAATAAACTGACAAAATATTTTAATGAATGTGGTTTCTGTACTTTATATTTGAAAAAAGAAGAACCTATTTTCCTACCATGGACTTAGGTATAGACAATACCTATTTCCAGCTTCCTGCTTTCTACCCATCATACCTTATCCAAAAAGAGCCATCATCGAACAATGTATTGTTGAAGTTTAATACGTAATGAACAGTTTATTAATGAAATAATGAGTTGTAATTTAAAACATTTTATTCACGAATTCCATCTATGTTGGTCAGTAATAGGTATTATTTCACATTTTGCCTGTTTGTGAGTTATTAATGTAAGAGTCCGTCTCGTTTAGGCAAAAATGTATTGTAGGTAATACAAACCGTGATCTGAAATAATACCACGCACGCCACAAAATAATCCAACCTTGTCATTGTACTTAAATATGAGATAAACTACCTATTCAATATTATAATGGACTTAATATATTTCTCGGAAAGTTAGGTAGGATCATCT
The DNA here is from genome assembly GCA_922987775.1 of Agonopterix subpropinquella. NCBI lineage: Eukaryota > Metazoa > Arthropoda > Insecta > Lepidoptera > Depressariidae > Agonopterix > Agonopterix subpropinquella. The sequence continues at coordinate 7,466,248 of OV277700.1, forward strand.
TTGTTTTTTTTTTCATTCATCAAAAATAATAAATTACCTACTTATAGTTTTCGAGGATTTTTCACCAAAGTGTGAGTTTATTGGCTCTTTTTGGCATAACTACGTCCAATTATTAGGTAGGTAGATATTTGTGCATTATATACAGTACGAAATAAGTTAAACGTTTAATTATAATTAATGGTTTGAAAGTTGCATTGTGCAGCACAAAACGAGCCATTTCTACAGAATAGAGATTACATTGATGTTCATTTGATACGGATTCTGTAGAAATAGGCGGTTCTCTGTTTTGTATAAAAATATTGATAAGTATTAGTAGTGCTCTCAATTAAGTACTTCAAATTAAAAATGTTTCTCACTTTGATATAATTCATATATAATGTATTATCAAATTATCATACAGGTTGAAATTGAAGTCATTGGCATCCATTGAAAATAAAACTCTATAGAAGTACCTAAGCCTGAAAACGCAAAAAATTTAAAATCAAATTAAAGATTGAAAAATTCAGTCTCAACAAACCCCAAACCCTTCCAAACCGGGGAAGTGCGTTATCCAATTTCGCTACCGAGCCCACTAGCCAGAGAACGAATTTTTCAATCTGTTGCGTCTTGAGGGGACGTGAGCGACATCTACTGGCAGCTATTACAAACTAGCCAGAAAAAATAAATAATATAATATTTTGATACGAAATAGCACAACATGGCTGTAACATGTTAAAAATCAATAATATTTGCAAAAAATTTAATCAACAATTTATCACACTCGACTCAAATGTATCCAGCTGAAAATTTTTTGCGATATCTGGGCCTAAATTGCGCAATTTTATACGGTTTTGGTTCGGTTTTGGTTTAGTTTTGGTTTTGATTTGGTTTAGCTGAAGTAAAAAAGCTATCGCGATATTTTTTTCTACACAGTTAAATCGCACAATACAGAAAATTCGATCGAACGGACATCAAACGTTACGCCAACGTATCTTCCGAAATAAAGCTAAATCGTTACCTTTAATATAATTTTCGCGATACGAATTGTGCATAACGTAACTTTTTTGGTTGTGGTTTTGTTTTGGTAGTATCGTTCAAACTTAGGGCGATTGAGGCCCAGGTTTGCTCCCATATTATAAGTTGTTCAGTTTGATTTGTAGAGTACCTATTAGTTTAATTAAATGGATGCGAATCCTTTCGATTTCACCCTGTATAAAATGTATTAAGTATTTAGTTGTTATTATTACGTTAAGTATATTATTATTTAATATATAATATAATATTAATTACATTTCTCAATCAAGGTACAATTATGATATGGTCCAGGGCGTAGAGACTACATAGGTCTAGGTTATTGGAGAAAATTACATTTTCATAAACATTGTAAAACTACTAACAATCATACAAGTATGCTTATATTTTACTCGAATTATGCAGGGTGTAAAAAATGCGTTACAAATTCAAAGTGGTGCTTGGCTTTAATAAACCATCAAACTAAACAAAAAACATATTTTTTTTCGTTTTTCTTAGAAAAAAAATGATGTTATTTCGGCCCTAATAATAGTGCAGCATACATAATAGTGAAGCGCCCATAGTGAAAGTTGTTCCGCTTGATGGTCTGAAGCACCCCCCCAAAATTATGTAGGTATCGCAAAGTTTACACCTTGTACAGTCAAGAGCACGTCAAGCTTGACACTTTGGACTTTGTACTGTTCTTATTTAGTGCGCCATAAGCGTTACAATCGAACTGCAAGTGTCATTGATGTGCTCTTGACTGTACCTACTTATAATTTTTTTGATTACCTAGTCTAGAGTCCAATAAATATAGGTACATTTTTATTTATTAAAATCATGAATACGAGTTTCATTATCTTAAAGATTAGTCAAAGTAGGTAGGTACTTTTTTAAAAAAATCATTCGAAAGTCTTTGTTAGAGCATTAGGTAGGTAGGTTAGGATAGGGACCTCCTCCGGTACAGAACAGAAGGTAGGTACAACGCAAACCCAAATCGTTTATTTCCTATATTCAATTAAATTCAAATCGACTTGTTCAATTCGTCGTTAATTTATCGAAGTTGATGTAGAATAAATAAATAAATAAATAATATACTTAGGTACCTCAATACCTGCCCAAGTGGCACAAGAGGCTGTATTGTATAGCAGCAGGCTAGATGTACACTAAGAACTATAAGCTGCACAAGCAAGCTGAATAACAGCTGTAGAGCATGCTCTACAGACCTTATATTTTATTGCTAATTTGGGCACAAATTATACAGCTTTAAGTTCACAAGCCTGCACAATAGCTGCACCTGTGTGCCACTTGGGTGCCTACCTAATAAAATCCCTAAAACGTAAAAACGTTTAGGTAATATAAGTAGATATAATACTTTGTGTATAGGCTATTGTTTTAAGAATTATCTTTACAAAATTAATAACACAAAAGAAGGAAATCCATCCTCTATTAATGGACCGATTATTCAACAACACTCGCCACTATAATTTGAGCACGGAAGAACTTCATAAAAGTTCAGATAAGTGTTCCTATTTCAAATTCTGGCGCGAAATCTTCGGTTCTATTTACGAACACGTCGGACACGAAGACCTTTCTTCTTGCGTTGGATTCGCGCGCACCGCAAGCCTGGAGGGGTCGACCGGATTCGCTTTTGCAACTAGAGATCGTGCCACGTGAGCGAAGGCAGCTTCTACGTTCAGTCCGGTTTTCGCTGAGGTCTCCATAAAAGATACTTGGTATTCTCTAGCTAGGCGCTGCCCCTCCTCCCGCCTCACTGCTCTCTCTAGGCCGCTGTCAGATTTGTTACCTGGAAATTAGAACGGTTAGGAAATTGCCGTTATTCAACTAAACCCTTAAATGGTAGGTGGCTGGTGGATTCGAACGGGAATTTGCTTGAAAGCAGGCAGTATTCCACAGAATAACACATAGGCCTGGGATACAGAGATTTCCAAAAAGAAATTAATTGTAAACTAACTTGATTTTCCTTTTAATTGTCGAGTTAACTATTATACTCCATTCAGGAATTGGAAAGACAAAATGTAAATAACGATAATACCAGTGTAGAAAATACCATCTCGAGACGGAAAAAAATGATAAATGATATGTTAATTTTGTATGGAAAATAATAGAGAGATAAATATAAAGCTGACGGTTTCTAAGAGAATGATCAGATCAGATCATCAGACCATCAAACTGAATAACTTACGTCAACAGTCGAAATCGCGAAAATGAATTGAAAAAAGAATTTGCTGTTCCAAACAAAACTGCAATCCTACTCAGCTGATTTCTTTTCGCGATTTCCATGTTCGTCCCATAAAGAAAGTTTTTCTGTTTGATGGTTTGATCATCCTCTTCAAAAAATGGCAGCATATTTAAGTTGGATCAGTGCAGTACCTAAGTTTATTAAAATATCTTAAGAGGTGCATAATGTAATAACCATGGAAGGTGGATCACAGACTGTGAAGACCAAAAAGGAACCTACCTGTTAGGTACTTACTACCTTGTGCAGCATATTTAATAGGTATTTCTCTAACAAGAAACTTACCTAAAAGCATAATAACGACGTCGTCCTGTGCATACTCTCGTATTTCGCCTAGCCACGCTCGAATGTTGTCGAAACTTGTCTTGTTAGTCACGTCGTATAGTAGTAGAAGTGCTGCGAAAATACGAAGAGGACTGAATTATTTTGTAAATAACATGTAACCTGACCAGCTGTCAGGTTTCAAGTGGACAGCAACGTAGTACACTAAGGTAGTTATATGTATAGGGACCATACATTACAGATACTGCTGAAGCTGGACAATGATGTATTAAGTATGACAGACACCTAACCACTACCACTTATGTATGGCAGTGAGTGCTGGGTTTGGCAGAAGAAGCATGCAAGTAAAATTAATGCTGTTGAAATGCGTTCCTTGCGAAGTATGTGTGGTGTCACGATGAGAGATAGAGTGAGAAATTGTGTAATAAGAGATCGATGTAAATTGAAAGAAGATGTTGTGACAAGAATAGAGAAAGGTATGCTTCGTTGGTTTGGTCATGTGGAGAGGATGAGTGACAGCAGATGTACGAAAGAGATATATGTTGCTAATGTGAGTGGAAGTGTCGGCAGAGGGCGCCCTCGTAGGACGTATGCTGATCAAATCAGTTGCGTCCTACAACAAAAAGGGGAGGAGCGGAGTACTCGAAACCGACGGGCATGTATGAAGAGATGTATGGATGTGCATGAGGCAAAAGAGGTATGTAAGGATCGTAGTAAGTGGCGCGCCCTGGTCTCTGCCTACCCCACTGGGAAAGAGGCGTGACGTTATAGATAGATACCTACCCAAATTATTAAGTATCGTCACGTATACGTCACGTTTTATGTGTCGAAACTTTTAGGCAGAAGTTAAAAAGTACCTAAGCGTATATCCGATTGAGTCATGTTCCAGGGTCAGAACGTCACAAATATGCCACATATATTGGTTACATTTGTTTGGTTGAGAGGTACCCTACTTTGTACCTATATTTATATTCGGTGCACCAAGAGTAACTACGAGAATGACGAGTGACGTGACCATGACGTGACGAGACTGACGATGACGTGTAATAAATAAGCAATAGTACAAAAGGTGGCTCCGATGGATTTTCATTCCTATGTCCGTCCTCAGACTTATATGTGCTCAGGGTTAGGTTTCAAGCTACAAAATTTCATAAAAATCGGTTCAACAGTTTGCCGTGAAAACCTAACAGACAGACAGATGGATGTTTGGTGTAGTTAGCTATAGTACCCACCTACCATAGAATCGGCACCAAGAGATCAGGCAGGATAATCGAAACGAACAAACATCTCAGCATGCATGTGAGCGGTTCGGTGTGGCCAAATCGAGTTCCACACGTGTGCGTGATCCGGTTTGACGTATGGTCTGCGGTCTAGCGTGTGCTGTGCGTGTATGTGCACAGGAAACGGGTCGAGGCCACGTCTTGACTGGCTCAGTTGTCGTATCTCAAAACGACAATGGTAGTGTCAATGGACACTGGCAGGCAAAGACTTCTATTGAAGTCTTTGCTGGCAGGCTTGTCTTTAAAGACAAAAATTTAAAAGAAAATTCGAAGAATTGCATTGAATTTGGTACAAGTATATTCCTGCATTGATGGTACCTAGGTAGTAAGTGTAAGTAGCACACCTTGGACAGTGCTGTCATTTCATAAAAATGGGAAGAATTGAAATGAAGAGGTAAGCATTGTGCGATACTGAGTGAGTGCGAGCGAGATAAGAATACGAATTTGCGTAGATTTTACGCCACGATCCTGCCAGAGGGGGTCAGGTGAGAAATCGGTGGGAGGCAGGGAGTGTCTCCCTACTATAACTATAGGTAGGTGTACCTACCTGTAGTAACTAATAGACTAGATACCTACTGTTATACTGCTAAGTACCTACCTATTAAGTTGAGAAACTTTCGCAAATGAGCTAGTAACTTTTATTATGTCTAAAAGGAATTCATTTAGTTTAGTTGGATCACTAATCCAACACGTTAAAAAGATACAGACAATATATTTAAAAAAAAAACTATATAGGATTGTGTTAAGGGTATCAGAACACAGATGGCGCTGTAAGTTCGATTTGACCTGGATTTGACAAAAATATAAATGGAAGTGTCATAGTTATTGTCTTTAAAAAAAAATTGGTAATAGCCATATTAATAATTACCTAAGTAGATATCGACTTCTGTGATTAAATAAATGTGTCTTATAATCATAAAATTAAGGGTAGTAGGTACTAGTATTGATAAAATTACCATGTGCGTCTCTGTAGTACGCGTGGGTAACGCTGCGAAAGCGCTCTTGTCCGGCCGTGTCCCAAATCTGAAGTTTCACCTTGATGCCATCCACTGTCACTACCTTATTCTGCGAACAGATGGCGCCAGTTGTAAATGTGCAAGGCAAAGAATAAACTAAACTTACGGTAGATTAGATTACTCTGCGGTTAAACTAGGTTATTTATTTTTATATGTAAACAAACAGTGTAGGTAATTTATTTATGGAATCGGAAAATATGCCATCAATAGGTTTTATTATTTATTTATTTATAATTTTGGTTGTAAACTACAGTTAAGTATAGTTTCCCCTTTTTTTAAACCTGTTTTGTCCCACTGCTGGGAAAAGGTCTCTCCTCTCTTCCACATCTCTGTTCGGTGCTACATCCTGCCACTCATTGCAGTAGGCATCCAGCTCGTCGCTTGCCTCACGACGGGAGTCGAGGGAGTCGAGGCACAGAATATCTAAGAGTACAACAGAAGGCTGACTATCTAAGAATAGGTCGAGGCAGAGGCAGAGGAAGACCCCGGAAAAGTTTTCTCTTAAATAGAAAGAAAATGCCAAATGAAAGTAAGAAAACTTTGGTAAAAAACTAAAAATACTAGGTATAACACCAGCTACCTAATGTAGGTACCTACTAGGTAGGCTCTAACCTAACCTAACCTAACCTAGGTAAAGTCGTTTACCCACCTATCTACCTAGCAATAAAGAAACTAAATAGATGAGTACAAAAAAAAAACCTATTAGGAAGGAAGGTGTAGGCTGTGGTTAGGGTTGCCAACCGTCCCGCGAGAGGCGGGACGTCCCGTTTCTAGATCCTCAGAGGATGCGTCCCGCTTTAGATGTGTGCGGGACGCCTATTGTCCCGTTTTCTGGCTAACCTTTATGGCAGAAGTAGTTATGAGCTCAGTTGACTCAGAAGAAGTGAAATAAAACTTTATTTAGTTTCTTCTCAAATTTTTACATTTTTATTTCTTTTTATTTTATGCTTAAGTTCAAAGTTAGAATCTATTCTTCTAATTTTTCTTTCATGTCAGCATGAGCCATATCGCATGGCTATTTATTCATGATGTACTACCCGTTTGTTTGGAGTTGGCCGTCGATGACCGTTACAAAATTTCGTCAAAGGCACATTAATTGGTCCCGTCGACAAAAAATAATATAACAAGCAAATAAAAATTTTAAATTAAAAGCGATATTAGTGATCGGGACGGACGTGCCGTACGTGGTTGCGTTGCTAAAGGTTATAAAATTGCGTTTCATAGGGTCTCTTAGGGGTGCGGTACGGTGAAGCGGGAAGGGAGGGAGCGGCCAACTCGAAGCAAATGACTAGTATAGGGAAGATTAGCCAGCTAGTAATTGTAGTAACGAGGCTGACTGTCCAAGGTGTGCCTGACGTACCAACACAGGTTTCATTAAACTGCTGATTCCTGGCACCCCATGGTACTAACTTTTATGTTTGTAAAATCATTTAAAAGTTTACTTAGGTAATTGACCGATTTTCATTTCTGATTCGAATGCTCCTTAAAGTTTGATGTACTTATTATTATAGTTTAGTTGTTTATGTTATTGTAATAATCAAAAAGAACCGAAAACAACAATTTTTCTTCAAATCCTCATTGTTTTTTCGACTTTTTATACTTTGACAGCCGGGTCCCGTTTTTTTTAGCCACGTCCCGCATCTTGATTGCAAATATCCCGCTTATCCTTGTATTAAGGTTGGCAACCCTAGCTGTGGTGTAGGACCTAACCTAAATAAGTTGCTTACCTATGTAGAGGTATGGGTAGACTACCCATTACTACCCAGGGTAGTAAACCTATTTTACTTCCTCAAATAACAGTCTGATCTGTAGGTAGGTAAGTAGGAATAATAAGTAGGTACCTGCTACCTGCATACCCACCCGCCTACATTATTGTAATAATAACCGTCTCGGATAGAACTATAAATCAAAACTGCAAAAACAGGCCACAAAAAAAATTACACCATTAATAAGTTGTGCAACCATAAATCACTCTACCCGAGAGAAGCCGCTTCAATCACAGCTGTCATGAAGCAAGGGGCGGGAACGGAAAAGCGCGCCAAACTTAAAACACCAATAGCGTTGCGCTAAATCAGCCGAATGCACCTGTGACTGGCTAATTTGAACTTGGAACCCTTGACGGTCATTGTTCTTTTTGCATTAATATAGCAGTTTAAAAACTGCGTGATAAAAAGAAGTTTTTATAGTTTTTAATTAAACATAATGTAATGAGTCGAAAACAAATTTTGTCCCATACAAAAGTTCAAATCAGCCGATATTATAGTTGTGTAGTTTCATTGTAGTGAATACGCCCTTAATAGGTTAGTACCTAACTAATTAAAACTTAGGTATCTACCAACTACGAGATTTAATCTACATCTCCATTAATTTATTATTGTAGGTACTTACAAACTAATAATTTTAATCGGGAACACAGCAATTAATAATTAACGTCCTACCTAAGGGTCTAGAATATACAGGGTGTAAACTTATTTGTACGTGATTTGATTTTATTTCATTGATGGTCCCATAGTGAAAGCTGTTCACATTGATGGTGTATGCCTGTGGATCCCACAAGAATACAAATACTTTATATGATTATTTATTTATTTTATTTTATTGTAAAACCAACAGCAAAATAGGTAATACAGTAGAGAGAGTACAAGAGTATAAAGCAATAAAAAGCCAATTACAGGTTTTCACTGAAAAACTGGTTTCCTTACTGGCTTTCTCTAAATTACACACGGTACAGTCGGTTGCAGATTTAAAGTATTTTTATAAATTTTCGGATTGATAGGCATTTCACATCACATGTGTTAAGCTTGCTTCCAATCGCAAACAATTTAAGGATAAAGGACTTTTAAATATGAGGGTAGCAGAGAGTTTCTAATGTGAGTTCCCTATAATAACATACAAGATATTTTTTAAAGGGATGCGACCGTCCGTTAACCTGAAAAACTTTCTCTACGGAACCAACATCGAAGTCGCGAATAGATAATCTGCTGTCCCATACATTTGGGTCGAGTCAGTTTGTAGTTTTGACAGCAGTTTTTTTATAGCATCATATTAAGTTGGATGTTGTATGTATGTAAATATTTTGGTACCTAATAGTAACTCAAAATTTCAAAAAGTAGGTAGGTACAAATAACGGAAAACACCGAAGTTGTTAAAAGGTTTTCCCGTAAGCTTGATGTACCCGGAAATCGATGCCAACGGTGGAAATGTAGTTTCCGGCGAGGAACGTGCCGTCCCGGAAGCGCACTAGCATGCAGGTCTTGCCGACGCCACTGTCTCCGAGCAACATCACCTGTTGAGCAGAACACTATTATGATATCAACTAGGTAGGTAGGTATATTTAAATACATGTAAGCATGTATTAGGTACAGTCAGCAGCAAAACTCAATGAACTCTACCGAAATTAAAAATGGAATAAATCTTGAACAAATCAATAATTTTTCAAAGTTACAGGGTCCTTCTTAATATGCTGACAATTTTTTAAAAGGATGACCAAACCATCAAACTGAACAACTTTCTCAATGGGACCAACATCGAAAATCGAGTTGGTTTGCAGTTTTGTATGGAACAGCATAGGTTTTTTTTTTCGCGATTTCTTTTTTGGTACTATACAGGTTTTAACAAAAACACCCTAGTAATACTTAAGAAAATGCAGACCATCAAACTGAACAACTTTCATTATGGAGCCAACATCGAGAAAAAATAAAAAAATCTGGTGTCCCATACATTTTTAGTTGAGCTGGTATTGCAGTTTGGTATGAAACAGCAGATTTTTATTTCGCGAATTCGAAGTTGGCTCCATAGTGAAAGTTGTTCAGATTGATAGTCTGAAGCACCCCCTTAAGTATAACTAGGGTGTTTTGTTACACACTGTAAAGAAAGGTGTTCAGTTTTACGGTCTGATCATCCCTTAAAAAAGTGTCAGCATAATTATTAAGAAGGACCCAATACAGGGTGTTAGGGTAAACAGTTGCATTGCTTTATCGAGATGTAAGCAAAAAACCAAAAAACGGGATGGTTTTTCGAGTGCGATTTTGGAAACTGACAATGACTTTGGAGTTCAATGGAACTCAGCAGTTGAAATGTCAAAATTACTATGGAGATGTGCATTTTTCTACTGCTGATTTGACTTTCAAAAATCATACTCAAGGGGTGCGATTTTTGAAAGTCAAATCAGCAGTAGAAAGATTCATCTCATATGATTATATGCAATCTCCATAATAATTTTGACATTTTCTACTCCTGAGTTCAACGTAAGACTTTAAAAAATTGCATTGCAGGTCTTTCGAAGCTGCTAACTTGGCTATTATACGTTACGGGAAGTGGTCCTAACAATATATAAAAAAATCAGAACTAGACGTTAGTTTGCGTTTTTCTCGACTTCTAGTGTTAGATATGAGTGGTCGGAATAGGTAGTGCTATTCAGGGTAATGTCGCGAATATTTGTAATATTTGTATTTGATTCATGGGTGTCTGTATCTATACAGGACATACAATTTTATGCATTTTATATTAAACAGTGTGCACGCCCCGTATAGATCGAATGGGTTGAAAAGACCCATGAATCGAATACAAATATTAATATTCATCACACAAATATTCGCGACATTACCCTGAATAGCACTACCTATTCCGACCATAGGATATGACTGAGCTATAACTTATTTGGCCTCTTTCTTTGCATGAAGAAGGTGAGACAAAAATGAAAAAGTTTGGGCATTGGGCCTCGCTTCATAAGGAAATTGATGCTCTGGTCGATAAACATCCTAAGCCTTTCACTAGTTCGTAACTATTCTCGCCCGTTAGAAATTAATCAGTGTTTTAAGTAGGTAGGTACTAGGTAGGGGAGAGAAGGTACGATTCGTACACTTTTTACTCTAAGCCTTATAAAATAAAATCTATTAGCTATTTCAAAATAACTTCAATGCCGATACCAAACCTATATATCTGGCTTTAATAATCGTGTAGTTAAGATTTGATAAGAAGCAGCATGGCAGTGCTAAGATTATTTTTTTCAAAAAAATGGGAAAATATACGAAAGCCCTTTTAATCAGTTTTGTAGTATTTTTTCAACACTTGTCCAACATAATATTATAAAAATGTATTTTTCTTCTCTAACTTTATCAGTATAAAGGTTCTTCGTTAATGTATTTATTTACATAAAACTGGATTTTCAGAAAAAAATATTAGATACGTATAGTACGAATGTACCCCATTCATAACTGTACGAAGGTACCCCAACCCAAACAATCAATAAATTAATTCGAAATAAAAATAGCCGTTAACGTTACCCTAGAATAACTGATTAAATAATAAACCAACCCATCAATTCATTAACTTTAAAAAATACTTTTAAAATGTGAGCAAAACATTTTAGAGCTAAGTAATTTTAAACGCGACTCAAAAAATTACTTTTGCGGAGCGAAAACACGTATCAATCTGTTCCAACGAAGTCAGTGGCCACTTTGCTGCTCCACTCCGTGTGGTGAGCCTATGCATGTGAGCGGGAGTTTTAAATACGAACGGGTCAACGTATTGCATAGGGTAGATATCACCACTGTACGAATGCTCCCTCTGTATGAATCCTACCTGCTCTCCCCTACCTGCTTATCTACCTATCTTATCTATACCATTGCAACGAAGAAGGGCTTACAAATGTATCTATTTCAAATATAATGTAATGTAAACATTATCTACACGCACGTGATTGATGTACCCGTGATGTAGGTAAGTAGGTAGGTACTTCGTGCGTTTGTTTCATTCAACATTAAATAAAATTACTATAATAATACCTACCAAGTGGCGACGGGCTCATTTCCCGTCACACTGGACAGCGTTTCGGTACTAGTGAAACGTGGATGTTCTGAAGTTTCAGAATATCTCTGACTACCCCCTCGGGGATTATAGTCGTGAGCATATGCTATGCTATACTATGCTATGTTATGCTATGGTATGCTATGGTATGCTATGCTATGCTATGCTATGCTATGTTATGCTATGTTATGCTTTGCTATGCTATGCTATACCTACCTAAACGCGAGACTTCGTCTATTAAATTATACTCGTATTTAGATCGTGAACCAACGAAGTTTATATTTTAGATTGATTACTACCTACTTTGTCCGGTTCGATATCCATATTTTGTACCATAACATAACTTGCCTGTTTTGAGATTTTCGACCAATAGCTGTAATTTTATATACCAGTTAGGGTTGCCAACCCTACTATATAATATAGTATCCTACTATATTAGGGGCCCTACTACTATAATTCTGAGAAAAATATATAGTAGGCAAAACTACTATATTTTGATGAGCAAATAACTTATTCAGAATTTAAATATATTGGTACTTAGGTCCAATAAAAATGTCCAATAACTTAACATTATTTTAACAATTTTCTTTCTCTTCATAAAATTTCTTCCATAAACAATTTTCTACTAAATATACTACTGAAAAATGACAACAAGTTTTTCTAAAGTCAGATTTATCTATTTTTTTTTAGAAATTATATTATTTCTTTATCGAATCCAGCGACTTCTGCGTTTACAGGATGCATTATTTTCTATAACGAATACGAAATAGAGAAATGATTGAACTTAAGGTTCTTATTTTTTTTGCGTCTTTTTGGTTTATTCTTATTTTTTTGAAAAAAAGCAAATTCGAAAAATACTTACCTACTATATTTTTTCTTATTTTTCCCCGATCTACTATATTTTTTCGGGCCCTAAGGCTCGAAATACTATATTTGGACTAAAAAAAGTTGGCAACCCTAATCCCAGTCTAAATTAGAAGGTTTACCAAAACATGCACAAAAAGATACTTACCTTCCCAAAGACGTCATATTTATCCTCCTGCTTAACTTTCTGGTCCCAGGGTTCAGTGGGCGACGGAGGCTCACTGTGGGGCATAACTCCTTCTTGTTCACTCTTGTCATCTTCTTCCCTTGCTTCTGGAAGATTCCTTGCCCAAGTCGGCCGCACCCTCCCGACCACCACTCGCTTCTCCAGTTGTCTATTATCTACGGCGTTTGGATTCCACATGATGTATTACTTTTTTGTCCTTTTATTTAGTATCCTTTATTTTCTTCATTATTCTCCTCCATTCAAATCGCTGTTTGCACAACACTTATAAGAACAAAATTGATGCTTGAGAGTTCTTTTGAATCCAATAAGAATCTATTTTATAGGAAGATAACAAAAATAAATCTAAATATATAAAAGAAGAAACTGACTGACTGAATGACTGAATGACTGACTGACTGACATATCAACGCACAGCCCAAACCACTGGGTCTAGAGAGTTCAAATTTGGCACGCAGGTTCCTTATGAGGTCGAGGGGTGCACTAAGAAAGGATTTTTCAAAATTCCTAAGGGGGTGAAACGGGGGTTCAGAGTTTGTATGGGGAAACAAGATTAGTTAGACTATTTTATTCGAAACTTCACAGGAGTACTCCTATTAATAAATGGGTAAACACGTGTTTCAAGTTTTTTCAGAATTCAACCCCTGAAAGGGGGAAATAGGATGACAATCTGAAAATCGAGATTGGTAAGGTTTGTATGGTTTATCGGGTCGCTGATTACGAAAACAACAATGATTTTAAAATCTGACGTGGTGGACGCGGAATACCATCATCCCGTGTTGGGGTGCGATGTGGGTGAAATGTCTAAATATCATTATGTGTGTCGATTTTATGGTTTTTCGGGACGTTAATTGGGGATGAGTAGAGTGTGAGTAGGGGGTGACGTACGGGGTGACGTAGGGAGTAGATAAGGGGTGCGAAGGGATGCATAGGGTACGTAGAGGGTACGTAGGGGGTGTGTAGCGGGTGCGTAGTTAATGCTTAGGGTGTGTGTAGGGTGTACGTAGGGGGAGCGTAGGGATGCGTAGGGGGTGCGTAGGGGGTGCGAAGGGTGTGCGTAGGGGGAGCGTAGGGGTGCGTAGGGGGAGCGTAGGGCGTGCGTTGGGGGTGCGTAAGAGGTTGAGTAGTGGGCGCGTAAGTGGTGAGTAGGGGGTGCATAGAGGGAGTGAGTAAGGATGCGTAAGGCTGAGTAGGGGGTGAGTAGTGGGTGCGTACTGCGTAGGGGATGAGTATGGGTGCGTAGGAGTGTGCAGGGGGTAAATAGAGGTGAGTAGGGGTGCGTAGGGGGTGCGTAGGGGATGAGTACGAGGTGCGTAGGGGGTGAGTAGGGGGTACGTAAAGGTGAGTAGGGGTACGTAAGTGGTGAGTAGGGGAGCATAGAGGGATGAGTAGGGGGTCTACTTTCAGAAATCACAAAAACAATTCAGTGCCACAAAAAAAACATAAACAAGTCGTAAGTCCACGCGTACGAAGTCGCGGGAACAGCTAGTATAAAATAGAACTTTACTGCAACTAGAAGCTGCTGACCTTCTCAATATTCTGACTGTTTTAAAGGGATCGATTAGGCCATCTAACTAAACATCTTTCTCAATGGGACTAAAATCAAAATCGCGATAGAAAAATAAGCTGTCCAATGACTTTAATTCATTGGTTGTGCCTTAAAAAAATTCAACCTTTTAAATGTATGGAACAGCAAATTATACCTATTATAACTAAGTATATCGAGATTTCAATTTTGGTCCGATCGAGAAAATTGTTTATAAGTAAAACGAAACTAATGTGCTTGTCTGTCAAATTATCTTCAAATCTACTCTATACAATTTTCTTCTTTCTCGTGTGAAGTGAAGGTGATCACTGATCATACTATGTCCTTCCAAAACCAATGTGACTAAACTAACCGAAGCCGACCGAGTAGCCTGTAGTGTGAGAAAGGACAAAAAATAGGCATGTTTATATTTCTTCCCGAAAAATAGGAACGAAACGAATAGAAATCTACGCACCAAACCGCGGGCAATAACAGAGTGTCCTGCTACCTACTAACTAACAAAGGACAACAAATCTATATATTTAAATATAGGTTATACCTAGGTAATCTAGGTATATTCCGTGTACCTTGTCCAAGCAGTCAAAAGTAGGAAGGGAGTCAACTAACCCGAAATGGTGTCATAAGTATTAGGTTGGGTTGTTCAGTTTATTCACTTTTATGTAGGATTTAGTTAAGAGTTGATGCTTATTGAAATTAGAATAGTAATAACTACCTACTCCCATCCCTATCCCGTAGTTCGCATAGATTAAACTGGAGAAAACATAGGAAACTCAGCGTTTTTGGACTGGTCCCATGCCTTTAAGCTTTTATTTGGTTAACCACACGATAGCCTAGTCCTATTGCGGTTTTTGGTGAGGGTCATGTCAACTCTGCAACTATTCGGCTGAAATTCCACCATCGCCTGAATGGACAACATTTATCCCATCAAAAACATTTCATGAAAAAAGTAGCCAAGACTACTTTTACTCTTAAAAAGTTATGAGATCTCATTTTAAGCCAAGTCTTGAGTCAGTGTTCATCTCGGTCTAATAAAGATAGCGCTTGGCCGACATCCTCATGTCTTGTAGAGCCAATGCTCATCTTGGTCCTTATTTTGTCATTCAGATTCTACACGAGATGACGATGACGGCCAAGCCCTAACTTTATTAGACCGAGATGAACACTGACTCAAGACTTGGCTTAAAATGAGATCTCATAACTTTTTAAGAGTAAAAGTAGTCTTGGCTACTTTTTTCATGAAATGATTTTGGTGGGATCTCAATTCTTTTTGTAGATTACTCTTGGTTTTTAATTATGTACAATAAGCAGATCCCCAAATATTACGTACCCCTGCAGCACCCTTGCAGTCTTTGCTTGCTATCCACGATACTAATTTAAAATCAGCAAATCCATGAACAACACAGTTTACGTAGGCAGTACCCCTGCAGCATCAGAACTGAAGAGTTAGAACCCGAAAATTATGCAAAAATTGAGAGGTTTCTCAAGTATCACGGTTTAGATAGGCAGTACCCCTGCAGCATCAGGACTGAAGAGTTGGGACCTAAAATTTTAAGACGTAGTCTCTGCTTGATACCAACAATACTTATTCAAAATCAGCAGATTCTCACATCTCTCTGTTTAGGTAGGCAGTACCCCTGCATCATCAGGGTTTGAGGATCGAAGGTTATAATGGACATTTTGTTATAGTACCATGGGGACTGAACACGTATACAAAGTTTCATGAGAATCGGCTAAGTAAAACTAGTACAGTTGGTTCCAGAACCTTTCTACCTACCTATACATCCCCACCCCCCACTTTAAGGGGTTGGAGGGGGAAAATTACAAATTTTTAAGTTTTCTGATTAGTTATACGCTAAACCCAGACTGCATGACAAATTTCAGCTTTCTAGGACTTCGGGAATCGGGAAGTACCTGTTAGGTTTTGATGATCAACAGTGAGGTCAGTGAGAGTCAGTAAGTGACGAAATCCACGAAGTTTGCGTATTAATAAAATCAAAAGTAGCAGGGCTATAAATATTAAATTCAGTATATTTTATAAGAGTGACGACCACATGCTGTCCTGAAAATTTGAGCTCATAGGTATTATCAAGACCGAAGTTATGAGCGCTCAAAAATACGAAGAATCTCTTCGAAAAAAAAAGGTACGGTACTGCTCCGCTTTTTTGACTCGTCTTGGCGCACTACCGTGCCCCCAGATATTTATGATGAAAGGTAGGCACCAAAATTCGAAAACCGTTGGGAGATTATGTGATTAAAAGCTTATACAGGGTATCCCATAACTCAACGTCAAGCCGCCAAGAGGAGATAGGTGAGTTTATAAAAAACGAAAAATAAAAAAAATAGGTAATTAAAGTTTGATAGTTTTCGAGATTTTAATTTTTTTTTACATTGGAAAAATCGACACCCTGCGCTCGACTTTTAGATAAGTATAGTAACTATTTGTAAATTTTTTCATGAAAATACCTCCTTGTTACGCAAACCTGAATAATTTTTTCAGTGGACCCAATTCAAAGATAAAGGATTAGTGCCATACATTGTTAATGTGTTCGGCATGCGGTAGATCTGTCAGGTAGGGAAGTAAGTAGCCACCTCTGCTTGATGTTTTATTTATTTATTGATGTTATACGTTATGATATTTATTGATAATCTACTAACATAGTTTATAAGTTCTCCAGTACCTACTAACATTTTTTGTATGGACTATTATGTTGTCTGAAATAAAAGATTTTAATTTTTTTTATTTTATTTATTGTTAAGAAAAAACCTTCTTCCGTCAGGCTTCTGCGGTAAAATTGTTTCCTTTGGTATTTGGCAACTTTGCGACTGTATATAAAATGTATGGCGCTAACCTGGCAAATTAATTCGAAAATTTGCTTATTTAATCAAGTTTTCAAAATTTTATTGGATTTGGCACAAAAAAATTATTTTTTTACCGCTAAATTTTTTAACCTTTTTTTATAATTTTTAATAAAAACAGTTGATTAAAAAAATGTACTTAAAAGACTTATGCTAAGCCCTAAGACCTAAATTGTTGTCCATTGTCACCTATTACTACCACGAAACAATCATGATCATTAGATCAACAAAGGATCAACAACAGGAATACCTGTCTCTTTCCCTCTACGGCTACCTCTGACCATCATTGACTCTGACCTTCACGAATCTACACTATTACGTCATACTATACTACTGATTAGTCGAGGCACTCATGTCAATATCATTTTAGTTAAGCTCGAAGCGAGCAGAACTATAGTTGTCTTTGATTGTACTTTTTTTAAATAAACACTTACAGAGTTAAAACACGAAGTGGTTAAAATACGGTGTGGTAGTACTTTAAGTAGGTACCTAAATGAGTGTGTAATTTAAGGTTTTAGTGAGAAATACCAGTAAAATAATTAATTTTTAATCACGGTTTCTGAAAGTAGGTAAGTAATCGGGTATGTTATAGGGTTATCATTATTTTCGAGTGTAATTGAAAAATTGACGGTAAAGTTGTTGTGCCGATTATCAAAGCACAGGATGTTAGTTACCATTAAAAAAGACAAGACACAGTGTTATATTTTTAATAGTCCTAAAACAAACGTTTGTGCATTTTTGCTTCTAAGGCCCGATTCGACCAAAGGCGAGTAAATTTTATTCTTAGATTAAGTCACCGGTTACTCTACAGTAAACTGATTTTGCGTTTTACCAACCCTAAGCCTGCCCTAAGCTTACACCGAAACTGATGAAATGTCAATGTCACATAATAAAAAAAAAAATCATAAAAAGAAACCTAACAAATTAAAACTGTATAGCCTCACATTGCAATAAGTACGGATACAACGACCTCTTTCTTTGGGTGGATTATAGATCCGTTCTTTTAGTATGGGTTTAGGAAGTATGAAGTTATTTCAGGGTTGTTAAATTGTTTCTTGTATAGTTACTCTTCTATAAATGAAAGTTTGGTCGAATCCAGCCTTAGTCTTCTTACTTATTAACTTAAAATAATGCTTAACAAACTGTACCTAAACACAGTAGGCCTTACCTGTAAACTGGTAACTACGGTTTACCGGATAATCCGGATATCAAAAAACTTATATCCACTTTTATACCATTGCAAAAATTAACTGTAATGTTTTATTTTTAATTCTTTATTGCCCGGTTACTTGCGTCTAGCGCGGCAATTCTGGTAATGTCAAGTAGCTTTATAAATCTTATAACCCAGTAAAATTAGATAAATCAGAAGAAATAATTTCCGGAGTTTTGAAACTTTTTTTAAACGTTCCTTTGGTACGTAATATTGAAGAAAAAAAAAAGTCCTGGTGAGGGGGGGGTGAGCTCGAGGAAGGGGGGGGCTCTAAAGGTGACTTTTTTCAGTTTTTCGCTTATTTCTTGAAATCTAAAAGTCGTATCGAAATACTTTGTATAGACAAATTATACCTAACAAAGTTTCCTACAAAACAAGTGGTGTGCATTTTTGTCATAGGACTTAACCTTTGAGGGCTACGGGGTCGAGAATGTAACGGCATTTCAAAAATTATGAAATTTGTATGGCGACCCTCATGAAAGTTGAAGATAAAAACAAAATGATTTCATATTCTTAATCAGCAGCCCCAAAAACCCTCACATACAAATTTTCAGTCCGTTCGGGGAACCCTTAAAAGCTGCATTGGCGTTTGAAATTTCCATTGTAGCCATCTTGGATATCGCAATTTTGGATTTTTTTCACCGCCAACCAAATCTGACCAGGGTCCTCTATGATATTTGTTCGAGGTCCATAACCCTATCTGTCATAGTTTCCGTGGGCCGTTGACCTCATCCATCAGGAGTCGACCTTCCGAGGAAGTCAAAGTTTTCCCTGTATCACCAAGGCATCCATATGATGATCCCCAAATGTCATCCTTGTACCGTAAGGGGAACCCGGAGATAAATTGGAGGTATCTGGTTGACCCCCCTCCCCCCCCCCCACATAGATATTAGATAAATACCCGTATAATTGTTCACCGGGTTTGCCCCATTCAACGTATAGTAAAATGATTTTAGGGATCATCATAAAGATGCCCTGGTGATAAAAATAATATTTCGACTTCCTCAGAAGGTCGACTCCTGACGGATGAGGTCAACGGCCCGCGGAAACTATGACAGATAGGGTTATGGACCTTCAACAATTGTCATAGAGGACCTTGGTCAGATTTGGTTGGCGGTGAAAAAAATCCAAAATTGCGATATCCAAGATGGCTGCCATGGAAATTTCAAAAGCCAATGCAGCTCTTAAGGGTTCTCCGAACCGACAGAAAATTTGTATCTGGGGGTTTTCGGGGTTGCTGATTAAGAATATGAAATCATTTTGTTTTTATCTTCAACTTTCATGAGGGTCGCCATACAAATATCATAATTTTTGAAATGCCGTTACATTCTCGACTCCGTAGCCCTCAAAGGTTAAGTCCTATGACAAAAATGCATACTACTTGTTTTGTAGAAAATTTTGTTAGGTATAAGTTGTCTATACAAAGTATTTCGATACGACTTTTAGATTTCAAGAAATAAGCGAAAAACTGAAAAAAGTCACCTTTAGAGCCCCCCCCTTCCTCGAGCTCACCCCCCCCCCCCCCCTCACCAGGACTTTTTTTTTTCTTCAATATTACGTAACAAAGGAACGTTTAAAAAAAGTTTTGGAACTCCGGAAATTACTTCTCCTGATTGGTATATTTCAGCTTAATTTTACTGGGTTATTAAGTATAATCACAGTATAAGAAAGAGTATCTATTACTACATAGTATAATTCTATAGTCAAAAACAAATTAGAGCATTGCAAAATGCAAACGACGAGCCACGTGCAAACCCGAGAAAAGAGTAGTTGAGCCCGAGAGAAGAAGATAACATGACTGTGACCTCCCAACGTCAGACTTGAAGCGCGACTCTCCACCTGTAGTCAGAAACAAGCTACAATACCAACAACTTTTACATTTCTATCATATTCTTAAAATTAGACTCATTGATATAATTCGAATACAAAAATACTAAAGGGTGTGGTACACCAAACCGTGTTCAGGCTTATCTATCATTAACTCATCTGTAAACACCTAGCAAAAATCTTGTTAGCGCAGAAGAAAATTTATACAGGGTGTACAATAAAATGGGACAGCTACTTAAACGGGTGCTTCAGAACATCAAACTGAACAACTTTCTCTATGGGACCAATATCGAAATCGCGAAAAAAATATCTGCTGTCCCATACATTTCAGTCGAGTTATGTTTGCAGTTTTGTATGGGAGAGCGGATTTTTTTTTCGCGATTTCGATATTGGTCCCATAGAGAAAGTTGTTCAGTTTGATGGTCTGAAGCACCCCTTTGAGTAGCTGTCTCATTTTATTGTACACCCTGTAGATAATACGCCATTGCCCACACCCCTCATCTCCGCCACATTTGGTCATGTTGTTATTATTGAGTATGAGTAGTGTGAAAGACAGAAAAACTAAATAGGTTTTGGATCAAGTTACCCAAAGTAACAATTTTATCGTACCTAACTAAGTACTTTCTTTTAGGATGGCAAGAATACCATGGATCCTGTTCACGATTTCCATGACCCTAGGCTTCACCGAAGCGTACAAGATACTCATCATGTTCCCCTTCCCCGGCAAGAGCCACACCATTCTGGCCGAAGGATTAATAAGGCCTTTATTAGAGGCCGGACATGAGGTCAGTGAAACATTATAATTAGATAAACAAATGAAGTTCAATCAAATACTCATAGAGAAAATAACGCGCTCCCCTGGGGTAGAGATGTTGTATCGAACTGTGCACAGATACTCAACTGGGCCTGATGTCATATCATACACATCCAGCGGGAAGTAGCGTACTTAAATGTTAACCCTCCCCTCACCCGTTTTTCACCCCCTTTGTTGGCGACAACATTTTCTATAGAAACAAGCCGATATGCCTAGAGATGTTGTATCGAACTGTGCACAGATACTCAACTGGGCCTGACGTCATATCATACACATCCAGCGGGAAGTAGCGTATTTAAATGTTAACCCTCTCCTCACCCGTTTTTCACCCCCTTTGTTGGCGACAACATTTTCTATAGAAACAAGCCGATATGCCATCTCTTCTTACTCTATGCAAATACTTATTGATTGTTTATTGTTTCAATGCAATACTTGCAGATTACATATATAACACCGTTTCCGAATGAAGATGCCCGCCCAAATCTGAAGCAGATCGATATCAGTGAAGTTTTGGACACATTTCCCTCTTGTACGTAGATATTGTGCTTTATTTTATTATGCTTGATAACCAATTAATAAAATAGCTCAAATTATATTTAATGCCATCTCTGTTGTCCACCGGAATCCAATGCGGAAACACCGGAAGTGCCCTGCATCCCTGGGAGCCGGTGGGGTGACCCGGGGAGGGGGGGATACTAGACACTGTATTATTGTAGTAATTTAATTTTATACAATTGTGGTTAAAATTAAATGTTTATAGTTCGAGTTTATGAAACGCATCGGTATACCAGATCTTATAAAATCAGTTCCAGGAGAAAATAATATTATTATTTGAACTCTGTTTATGAAGTATTTCGATAATATTATTTATTTACAGCTGATCTGCTAAATCTTACAAAGATAGTGAATGGAGAGAAGAACCATGATTTAAACGCATTTTTCAATACATTATTGAACCTATCCAATGTACTATATAATACTCCGAACATGCAAAACTTACTCAACGACCCGACTCAGAAATTTGACCTGATTATCATCGAATGGATGATGAGCGAGCTTCATGCAGGGTAATTTATTGTTTTTAATATTTCACATAGTTTTATTACACTACTTAACACTTACTTCAGCTGTTCATTATTGAAGGGGCATAATAAATTCTACAATGCAAAGAATCACTGGGTCGAGTCTTGTCTGTTTAACTCTTCTTAAAAAACTCGATAACAAAGAATAATTATTAGGTAGGTATACAATGAGTTTCAACTCAAGTCTTTACTATAAAACTTATTCTTATTATGTCCTTGCAAAAAATGTGATACAGAGTGTATGGAAAAGTATGATTATGATTAACCTTAAGAGCGTTTAGAGCGCTTACAGACGAGCGACAGGTTGTCTGCGACAGCTCGCGACAGGGTCGCGCGACCGTGACGTAGGTATAGTCTGAGAGCACAAGTCTTGTTCTTGAGAGATTTCAGTTTGAAGACAACGGAGGCTAAAAAATATCATGGTTGATATTTCGGGTTTTCATAAGTTTTTCGTAGATTTTGGATTCTTTAGATAATAGATAATCCAGAATTGATTATCTTCATCATCAAGTCCATAAAATATTACAGACTGGTAAAAATAGGGCAATTATAATATACATTATTATAGTTAATTAGTTATGATATAATACTTAACACAACACTAATAATTATAACACATAATATTATACACATAAATAATTATAAATACGTATACAGACAGGGTGTAACAAAACACCCTAGTAATACTTAAGGGGGTGCTTCAGACCATCAAACTGAACAACTTTCACTATGAAGCCAACATCGAAATCGCGAAAAAAAAATCAGCTCTTTCATACAAAACTGCAGTACCACCGTCTCGACTCAAATGTATGGGACGGCAGATTTTTTTTATTTTTTCTCGACATTGGCTCCATAGTGAAAGTTGTTCAGATTGATGGTCTGAAGCACCCCCTTAAGCATTACTAGGGTGTTTTGTTACATCCTGTATAGGGTCCTTCTTAATATTATGCTGACACTTTTTTTTTTCGCGATTTCGATGTTGGTCCCATAGAGGAAGTTGTTCAGTATGACGGTCTGGTCATCGCCTTAAAAAAGTGTCAGCATATTAAGAAG
The DNA here is from genome assembly GCA_922987775.1 of Agonopterix subpropinquella. Classification (NCBI taxonomy): domain Eukaryota; kingdom Metazoa; phylum Arthropoda; class Insecta; order Lepidoptera; family Depressariidae; genus Agonopterix; species Agonopterix subpropinquella. Next base: position 7,489,320 of record OV277700.1, read on the forward strand.
GACCCAGTATATAGGATGTTACAAACTACCAAAAAAACTGTTTTGGATATGGAGGTCTATCTCTCAGACTATACAACACTACGTCACGGTCGTCAACTGTCGCGCGACCCTGTCGCGAGCTGTCGCAGACAACTGTCGCTGGTCTGCAAGAGCCCCCACCACATACTGGACTTTCGATTTTCGAAATATCGAGGCAGGTTCGGTCCAATCCGAATCTCATTGTAACATAAGGGGGTCTTAGCGTATAATAAAGCCCGATGAATATAACAGAAGGTTTTTTTTTTCTAGATTATCAGCGCTATACGACTGTCCATACATTTGGTTTTCAAGTGTGGAGCCCCATTGGATGGTTACTCGTTTGATTGACGAAGCCCTGCATCCTGCATACAGTGCTGGTATGATTTCCTCCAACATTCCTCCTTTCACATTCCAGCAACGAGTGGAGGAGTTGTTCAGTCAAATAGCTTTTACGCTTATCAAGAAATTGTAAGTTGAAGCTACTTTATTTCATACATTTTCAGTAGGGTCCTAAAGCAGATAAGTTTGTTTTTAGTGTTCCGTACCAAAATTGGAAAAACGGTACACTTATGGAATCAGCTCGGTGTCTGTCCGTCCGTCTGTCACAGACATTTTTCTCAGAGACCGTAAGACATATGAAGTTGAAACTCGGTACAGATATAGAAATTGGTGGTCCAATATCATAAATGAAGTAAAAAAAAAGATAAATTTTTATATTGGGGGGCAATTTGAGGAGTAAAAAAAGGGTAAATAAAAAAAAAAATTCTACACTTTGGTGTGGGGTATCAATCGAAAGCTTATGAAAATACGAGTCTAAAAATATACTTTTCAAATTTTTTATAAAAACTTTGTTTAACAAAATTTTCAATTCAATCCGAGAAATTGCTGTCCCCACCTCTATTTCAAAAAATATAGCTATGTAAGATCTGAAAAAAATCATAAACATCAGAAATAACGTGTAGATGGCGGGAAAATTATCAGGGTGGCTCTAACTTGGATTGTTTTTTCCTATACCCAAAAAACTAACACCAGTGCGACCAGTGTAAAATGATCTTCAGTAACTATGTGACCACATACTAAGTAAGTGTCAATTTATAGTGGTATTATCAATGACCCATGTTAAACAACTGGTAGTACGGAACACTAATTGCCCGAGTCCCGACTCGTACTTGGCCGGTTTTTTTCATAACATTCTAATAATCATTTCACTTCCAGCTATTTATCGCCACGTGAAAGTGCCAAGTATGAAGAAATATTTTCTCCCCTCGTGGCAAAGAAGGGCAAGACTCTGCCGACGTTAGAAGAGATAAGTCACAACGCTTCTCTGATGCTGGGCAACTCGCATGTTTCTATGGGGCTTGCTACACGACTGCCAGAGAACTATAAGGCTGTTGGAGGATATCATATTAACACTAATGTACCACCTTTGCCAGAGGTTAGTGAGGAGTTGAAATCTGATAACGAAACATGTATTGTTTACATAGACGATTTATGATGAAAACGTAGTGATTACTTGCTCAGTGTTATGATGATAACGTCTTTGTTGACGTATCTATCTGTCAACAGGCTTCATCTAGAAGAGTGGGGTCGGATGTAAGTAGTGAACCCAAACGTTCTAAAGGTCCGATCACACGTAAATCAGTATACCGTCGGCTGTCGTTATAAGTGTAAATCTACGTGTAAATATAATTTGGACATGAAAATCACCGGTGACAGGCACCATGTCTTTCCAATGAAGCCATGGGGTTATTAGTGACTGGCAAGCGAAACAAGTTTATGAACTTCAATGGAACTCATTAGACATCCAAAACCGATATTTTATTTTAGTTTTACCAATCGAATCGGATATTTGCATCAAAGAAAAGAAAGTACACTTAAGTATTATAAATATGAAAATTCACAACAGCAGCATCTCCGTTTACTAGAACTGAATTTAAAGAAAACTTTTTTTTTAGGATTTACAAAAGTTAATGGACAATGCAAAACATGGCGTTATTTACTTCAGCATGGGGTCAAATTTGAAGAGCAAAGATTTACCTGACGTTATTAAGAAGGGTATCTTAAAAGTTTTCGGAGGTTTAAAGCATACAGTTATATGGAAATTTGAAGAGATAATGGAAGATTTGCCGAATAACGTTCACATTTTGAAATGGGCTCCACAAACAAGTATATTAGGTACGTAAATACTAAATACCAATAGTATAGTTGCATATAGGCTACACGTCCATTATGCAAAATGAAAATTCTTTCGAAAGAGTGTTTCTGAAATATTAATTTAAATACACGATTTTAACATTTATGTAGAACCAAGTGAAGCATGATAAGGAAAATATATAATGGAATACACCTATTAGAAGTTACGATACACTTTCTTCCATAATTATAAAGGTGGACTTCCGATGCCAGCGGCCGATGCGACTAACGCGCGCGTCTGACGCCAGGTTCTGTCATATATGACGACAGACCTCACTTCCGAGGTCAGCGACTGACGCGTGCCTATTGTGCAGAGTGTTATCACTTTAGGGTATTTTCCCCGAAATTTAGGGTATGTTTTTATGTTTTGGTGTTTAAACAAAACATTAAAAACACAAACAAAAAAACCAATACACATTTTAATAAATAATATTTGATTGATTGACAGATTGATAGGTTTAGAGAATATATGAATGCAATTTTTTTTACAGGGTTTATGATAAAATACATTTTTGGGTGTAATTAGAGAACCCTTGAGTGGCTTTTTAACCTGTACATGGATCGCTGTCTAGCTAATAATTATGTAGGCAAGAGATTTTTCGAAAAAAGAAAAAGTAGATTCAAGTGGCTCGATAGATGGTGTTATCGCTACGTTGAGCGACCTTGCAGATAATAAAATATAAATAAAATAGTTAAAATTAAGCAAATTTTCGGTAAAATCTTCGTAATATTTCTGGCAAACATTCTTGTTCTGCGTGACGTCAGAGCATAGCCGCGCGCGGCCGCGGCCGATGCGATAGACATTGGCGGCGGCGCCATACGTTTTCATAGTAACTAGTATGGCCGCATCGGCCGTCGGCCGCGAGCCGCGCGCGTCAGACGCGTCGACCGCTAGCATCGGAAGTCCACCTTAAGAAAAAAATTTCGATGAACAAACATTTTCTTTTTAATTACATTTTTGAAAAATTATTGTTTGGTATCACGATATTTTGGCAGTAGTATTACAACTGCCATGATCACGGGATGACGGGATATTTAATTTGAATTATTAATCGTGAAACTCTCCAAAACTAATTGGTTCCTTCATAATATTTTCAGCTCACCCTAAGTGTGTACTCTTCATAACCCACGGTGGTCTACTGTCAACAACTGAGACAATTCACTTTGGAGTGCCCATTATTGGAATACCTGGTTTTGCTGATCAAGCCACAAACGTGAAAACTGCCGTGGTTAAGGGTTATGCCAAGAAAGTTGACCTCGCTTGGGACATGGCTGATCATCTTAGAGTCGCAATTGATGAAATCTTGACCGATCCGTCGTAAGTAAGCTTTCCTTTAATCTAATCAGCAATGTCGTAGCCATTTACCTGCATAACAAGCCATAAAAACCTTCGGTTCGGATACCAAAAACTAAAATCCCGAATTTTTTATCATAATTTTAAATTGATCAACCTTTTTATTTGAAAGTCTTAATAAATATACCAATAATAGTTAATTCAATAAAAGGTTTACGATTCTTGACTTTGAAAACCAAGAAGCAGTTTATTTCGACAAAATATTAATTCTTGAGAAACATTTCTTACTTTTGCTTTAATTTAGTAGGTACACTATAATATTTTCATACGTACTTTTTAGGACCTGTTTCACGACTTCAGTAAGTTCTTGTTTGCTTATCAGAAAGATGGTTTGACAAAATGTTAACATTTTAATTGAACTTATTTAATTAACTTTTCAATTGAAAAAGCCTCTGCCTAAGTGGTAAAATCCACGTCATACGCCGTAAGGCGGTCTGAAAGAACTCTGACGCCAGGGCTCACACGATAAGAAGGAAAGAAAGAACTGAAAAGGTTTGAAAAAAAAAATCACACAAAATGCGTCCAACAATCAGTCACATAAGCTAACAAGAACTTACTAAGAAGTGGTGAAACAGACCCTTAGAGTAGTGTTTATTTTCGACATTAAATACATTCCCAGGTACACTAATAAAGTGAAGGAGCTCTCCTTCATTTACCACGACAGACCAGTGACTCCCTCCAAGGAGATGGTCCACTGGACGGAGCACGTCATACGAACACAAGGCGCACCACATCTGCGCTCTCAAGCTCTCATGCTGCCCTGGTACCAGAAGATGTACATTGACTTACTTCTGCTTGTAATATCAATATTATTAATTTTAAAAGTTGTATTTAAAAAGTTATTCTGCTCAAAAAAGAAAGTTACAAATCAAAAAAAGAGGAATTGAAAAAAAAAAATTGAGGAATTTGATGAAATGTCTCAATGTTGTACCTGGGCCCTGTTTAATAAACGTTACAATTGTAATTTACAATTACAATTCAGGGTACATTGCTGGTTACTATTGACGCTAAACATGTAGTAGGTAATGTGTCACTAACATTATCAGCAATGTACCCTGAATTGTAATTGTAAATTACAATTGTAACGTTTATTAAATAGGGCCCTGATAACGGTGCTGAATAAAGTTATTTGGAGTAAACAATATTTTCGTTTAAATCCCAGCATGTCGCCCATTTACCTTTGTCAAAATAAAATGACAACCTTTCAGGAATACAACGGCAACGCTATAAAATTATCTAAGCAAATACATTTTATTTGGTCATAAACTCCCTTTAAATATCTATGTAGATAATATATACCTAGGTAATCAGTTAATTAAAAATCACCGTTGTCTTAATCTGTATTGTTTACTTAATATTCGCTAACAGATCATTAAGAGATTATCCTCATTGAAAAGAAGCTCCCTTTGAGCGTAAAAGGAAAAATGAAAAATTCTGTAAGTATAATTATGTTAAATTAAATCTCGCTATTCGTAGCGTAAATATACCTAAACTAAACAAATCCGAATATAATTTGAAAGCCAACCTTTCCTTTGATATCCCATAGCCTACAGTACAGCTTCCTTTTGAACAGACATTTAACAATGTTTATCTTTGCCTTTTCAGTTTTGCTATAGGTAAGTTTCTGCAACCCAATACGTGTTTAAAACGATCGTGAACTCATGGGTAACTAACTGGCTATAGCAGTGCGACAACAATAATAGTTATACAGGGTGTTTGGTGCATCGTTGGCCAAATTGAAATGGTGGATAGGAGGGGTCGTTGGTTATCTCGCCACGTCCCCAAAAAAAATTCTCGCATCATGGATTTTTTTTGGTGAATTTTTAGGGGTTTTCTCAAAAAAGTCCGAAAGTCCACATTTAAGCTTGAATAAAAAAAAAGTTGTTGGTACAACCCCCAATTTTTTTTTTATATGAATGTCCTATGCTTTATGGTTTTACTAAAATTTAAATTACATGGATTTGACCTCTAGTTTTTTTTATTGACCTTAACTTTTTTTGAAAGAGAAAAAATAAAATGTTTAATTCAACTTCGAATTACAATTAAAAAAAAACTAAAAGCGCTCGAGATCTTCTGATTTTTCAAAAACTTTTCTAGTCTATCCTCTTTCTAACGATATGCCATATACCAGGACTTCCCAACCAGTGGGGCGCGCCCCCCTAGGGGGGCGTAGTGATATCGTAGGGGGGGCACAATGCGTTTACATTTTGGACAGAAAACTCCAGTTAACCACGTAAATTCCACTCATTTTAATAATTAACTCATTCATTCAGTTACTAATTTACCCATTCGTTTGTTGTTACTGACATGTTCAGGCTCAACAGGTCTCAGATACCTGCACCTTTCCAGCTGCGCTTGTCGTTATTTTAATAGTAGGGGGGCGTGCAAAATATTCCTTACTATACCAGGGGAGGCGTGACGCAAAAAAGGTTGGGAAACCCTGCCATATAGCATGAAATCCGAATAGCAAACGACAACTCCTATCCACCAATTCAATTTGGCCAACGTTGCACCAAACACCCTGTATCTATTGTGTCTTGTTGACTGCCCACAAACGCGTTAGTACTATAGGTAAATGCCTTAGTTTTTATTAGTACGAGTGAATAGGCATCTTCTGGGTTAGCTCGCTACATCTACGACCCCATCTTCATCCTGAGGACTGGATTGAGGTCAAGAGCAAACCCATAGTTAATAAAAAAAAAAAAAAGTTATCTATCTGTAACTAAAAGTTGTGGCCCGACGACGCCAACGCTCAACCTAAAAAATTTCGCCCGCCTAGAAAATATATTGGCCAGCCTCGCTAATCGCTTATGCTGACACTTTTTAAGGGTATGATCAGACCATCAAACTGAACAACTTTCTCTATGGGACCAACATTAAAAGCGCGAAAATGCATCTCGATTTGCGTCTTTACGAACGAAATCTTCTACAAGTGTTTGGAATATCTTAATTGGTTACAAGACGGTGGGGGATGGCTGTTGCTTATTGCGTCAATCGCAATCGTCTTTTTATTAATTGTAGGTAATCTTCGTAATATCTATCTGTGCTAGGTGCTACCATTTGTAGATACACAGTGCAGTATAGGCCCGGACTGGCCACACGGCCATTATGCCCGGGGGGCCGCTGGCTGGTTAATACAGGTTCAATACTTGATATTAAAACACTAAACTACTAGACATTGGCAGAATTGCCGCGCTAAACGCAAGCAACCGGCCATCCATAATACATTATCCTTGATGATATCCTGAGATATACAGGGTCCTTCTTAATATGCTGACACTTTTTTAAGGGGATGATCAGACCATCAAACTGAACAACGTTCTCTATGGCACCAACATCGAAATCGCAAAATAAAAGTCAGCTGTTCCATACAAAACTGCAAACCGACTCGAGCCAAATGTATGGGACAGTTTTTTAATTTAGCGACTTCGATGTTGGTCTTATGGAGAAAGTTGTTCAGTTTGATGGTCTGATAATCCGTTTAAAAAAGTGTCCGCGTGTTAAGAAGGATCCTATACAGGGTGTACAATAAAATGGGACAGCTACTCAAAGGGGTGCTTCAGACCATCAAACTGAACAACTTTCTCTATGGGACCAATATCGAAATCGCGAAAAAAAAATCCGCTCTCCTATACAAAACTGCAAACTTAACTCGACTGAAACGTATGGGACAGCAGATTTTTTTTTCGCGATTTCGATATTGGTCCCATAGAGAAAGTTGTTCAGTTTGATGGTCTGAAGCACCCCTTTAAGTAGCTGTCCCATTTTATTGTACACCCTGTATATCTATGCAGAAAACCTTAACAGAAAAAAGACTTAAATTTTTGCAATAATATTTTAAAATTAGAATAGATTATTACAAGCTGTAGCGGGTATGTCACAGATTATTTAATAGTTACTACGTAATGTACTTAAAGTTTTCTCGTTATCGAGAAGACTTAGGTATATCTAGTTAGGTACTTACCGAGTTGCTTAAATAGGTATCTAGTTCAGTTTGCTTAATGTAACCTCTAAGAGCATTCATCTCATCCGTAAACACTAAACGCAACAGTCAAGGATCGTTATAGTATATTTACAAGGCAATTTAATAAAATGTTTCGTATTCTTGGCACACCTACCCCGTACCCTTGGTATACCTGTGCAACCTTCAATAAGGAAAAGCACAAACTGATGAACTGATGAGGATGAGATTTGCTGGAGCAACATTTCGGGATTTCTATATTTGAATATTCGCCAATAATTTTTGTAAGTTATTAAAACGTGCTTGTGCCCGCGACTTCGTCCGCATGGATTATCCCTGTAGGAGTCTATTTTCATAAAATGCACCCCTACCACCCTTCACAATATTTCATGTTTTTTTATCTTCAGCTGTTTAGGCAATGCGTTGTCTGCCTGTCAGTGATTCAGTTACGGAACACGTTTATAAATAAGTATAAAATTAAAAAATAAACAAGACGAAATCTAATCACATAATGACTTCCATCATTAAAAATTTTAAACAAGTGTGCAATATCAAATAATACACGCCAATTAGTTAAGTTGTGAAAGACTGCACACGTTACCATCAACTAAATCGTACAGTTAGGCAATAAAGGATCATACGCTAACATCACTGCACTTTAAAATGGCGCGATAAAGTGACGTGTAGCCCGTACACTAGACGGCGGGTAACTATGTAAAAGCCGGGCAATTACCTTACTTTTTTGTTGCCATTTTGGAGCGCGGGCAACGTATCTACTTATAAAAACAGCTTAGCAGTTAGGTATATAATATATACGAAACAAATGTTGTGAGGTAAAAAAACGGCTCAGTCCAATGATCAAAAGAATGTAGGTACATACATACCAAATAGAATAATCGAGTCGAAGAAAAACGGTTTTCTGATTTTGCTATTGATTTTCACGACAAAACCAAAAGGTTCAAGTAGTAGGATTTTGAGTGGTTTTGGGGAAATTGTGAAAGTTTTCCAGTAAGTAGGTAAGAAAGTTTAAAGGAGCTTTGTGATAACAACATCTCTGTTGATGGAAATTCTTTTGAAGCTTTGATCAACAATTTGTAAAGTAACTAAATTAGGTAAATAATTATTTTAAGATATTTGAAAGAATTTTGCAGGAAAAGAAAGTTTTTTTAATTATTGTTCAGGACAAAGGGAATCTTTGTGCAATGTGAAGATCTATTTTTACGGATTGTGAATAGTTTATTGTTTAAATCACAGTAATGTTTCGTTATCCAGCCTGTTGTAGAGTTTCTGGCCGCATCTTGTCTACAACGAAACACCTTCCGACGCGGTGGTAGAGACTTTTTGTGTTTGAGTTTATCATTATGTGCTTAAAAGCAGAAAAATAAAACCGCCTTCAAAAAAACTAAAAAGTTAAAAAATTATATTGCAGCCGATGACTTTTTCGTTCGCATGAAAATTAATTTGTTTTATCGAAGTCGCTGTCAAGCCGGTACGATTCGCGACAGGGCTTGCATTAGTTTTTAGGCTTGGCTTAAAACAAATTAATGTTCTTATGTTGCGAACGAAAAAGTCATCGGCATCATAATTTTTTTACTTTTTAGTTTTTTTGAAGGCGGTTTTATTTTTTGTAAAAATTTTGTTTATTTCACAATTTTCAGGGGCGAATTCATTAGTTCGACTAAGATATCAGTTATACACGCAAAGGGTACTTGCTTTAAATTTTTGAGGAGATCTATTGTATAGTTCCGAAGCGCTTCATCAGATATTCACCAAATTAAAATGGAACCATCTCGAGGGTAAATCCTTCAGAACTAAAAAAGAATCACCCAAATCGGTCAAGAAATGTTGTAGTTATTACGATTTTCGAAGGTTCCCCTCGATTTCTCTGGAATGTCATCATCAAATCATGGTCATCACCACCCTTGGGATATCTCCTTTCTAACAAACAAAAAAATCAAAATCGGTTCATAAACGACGGAGTTATCCGCGAACATACATAAAAAAAAAATTAGGTCGAGTCGAATTGAGAAACCTCCTCCTTTTTTGAAGTCTGTTAAAAAGACTGCAAATCGAATCATTGCGAAGTTTTTAGTTGTTACATTATTTGTTACCAAGTTTGTTAATTGAAATCACTAGGTACTAACATCTTTGACTGGCATAGCCTTCAAATTTCGTATCGTATTTAAATTGATGTAACATAAATAAAACCGGTCAAGTGCGAGTCGGGATACTACCGCACCACCACAGAACACAACATTATTAACTTAGAAAAAATTTTTTTTTGTCCGGGACCTTTAGCGCTAGACCGACTCACACTTTGGCGGTTTTTAGTATTTTTTATTATTTTGTAGAGTTAGCTCTATAATCACACAAAGTTTAACGCTTGTATGTATTACTGTTTTTACGATAGAGCATGAAGAAAAAACGTTGATAAAAACTAGTTTCTTGTTGAGAACCCCCCTTAATTTTTAACTTTTTGACATTTTTTAATTTGTTAACAAATCCGCCGTAATAACGCATAATCTGAGAAAATTTCAACTATCTAAAAGTTACAGCCCTAAATAGGTAGGACAGACGGGCGGACGGATGGACGGACGGACGGACGGACGGACAACGTAGGCTTAGTAATAGGGTCCCGTTTTCACCCTTTGGGTACGGAACCCTAAAAAAGACCCTGGTAATATTTGATGGGGTGAGAGTGAGACTCCAATGTATGGACTAGCAAATTTTATTTATTTTATTTCGATGATGGCTCCATAGTGAATATAAACGCGTATAGCTATTATTCTTTGATAATGGTGAGTAGGTGCCAAAATATTTTTCGGCACGAACGCGAATTTTGTTATGTAAAATGTATGACAAGATAATATTGTTACTCCCGATTTACCGAGGAGGGTAAAAGTGTTCAAAAGAGGTGATTCAATTTGTTTCCTGAATACTACGTCGTCTAACGAGCTCTCTCGTTTCTCATAAAGTTTGCTTTATTTTAAGGGTAAGTTATTTTATTACACTAGCTGGTTCTTAGCAAGAACATTGTATAATACAACATGTTTGGTTCTTAGTAGTAGGTTTTGATTGCGACTTTGTCCGCGTGGACGTGCATACACGGAGAAAATCTAGGCTAAGAACTATTTCTATGCCATGTTTTATCAAAAGCCGTTTTGTATAATGGAGTAGTTCAGCAACATTTTCAAACTTCATAATAATTTAGAAATAAGTAGGTTAACAGTAGGTAATATTATACTCGTATTCGTAACGTTTCTAACGTTGATCTTTCTTAGTATGTCATATGCATTTGCGATTTCGAAGTGAGCTCGACAGAAAAGTTGTTCAGTTTGATCCGATCATCCCTTTAAAAACCTTTCAGCATAATTCAACGGACTTTAGAAATCAAGGTTCGTACAGAATAGTACATTACTGCAGCGGCCAGCAAACGAAGCATTGATGGACGAACGTGTAAATGTGGGCCGAGGCGAAGAAATAGATTTTTATTTAATTTTATACATGGTGAAATTGATATCATTAGCATCCTTTTAAACTAAGAGTCTACCCATCAAACTGAACAACTTTCACTATGGGAGCAAACCGATCGGAGCAACTAAAAAATCGGCTGCGTCCCATACAATGCCTACTCAATTCAAATGTATGCAACAGCCCAAATGGCACATGTAGCATTATAAGAGACCACTTTTGGTGTACACGGAAACTAAAGGCTGTATAAGATGGTGTTACAATGGTGTTAACAGCGCTGTTAACACCGATATAACTCTTATTTGGGCACAAGTTATACAGCCTAAGGTTCTATATTGGAATTATAATGGGCCACAAGGCATTATATCAGCTGCTTAACAGAGTACAAGTATCCTGTTATACAGACTAAGCCATTATATTGGGGTTACTGCTATACTTAAATAACGCTTGAGGTTCTACATTATACTTCTAGCATCAGCAGAGTGTGTACATAAAAACCAGAATTTATTTTATTAGTAGAGTTAAATTCTTTAAATAAATTCCGTGAGTGTTGGTTATTAATGGCGTGAAGTGAAGTTTTATTGAGAATTTGTGATAACCTAGTTAAGTACACTTTTATAATATTAGCCTGTGAAAACATTTGGGAATACAAGTTCATTGTGAATGTTTATATGGTTTTATAGCAAATTTTTTACGCGCCTCGGAAATATTTCGTTTTTAATTAGAAATATTGTGAAAATAATTACACGTCAAAATATGTGTACATTTTTTGTGTCTGATTTACATTTAATCATACAAAGTTTTATTTTATATTATAATAAATATGTGTTTTACGTGTAAATAAAAGCAGAAATCATTAGTAAAAACATAAACAACACCATAATTTTATATATCATATGGTTTAGGTTATAAAGTTATAATAAAATGGCGCTTTCTTAAGAAACCTATGTGAACTCTTATAATCCTGAATTAACGACTATGGCTGTACAAGAGTACACACCGGTTCCTCTATAACGCTTATTGCAGTAAATAAGAGTTCAAGTGAACCAATATGCAGCCTGTCGGCTTATATTAGTGTTATTATGGTTCACATCAACGCTAAAGCCATTCATGTGAACTACTTAAACGCCATTATGCAGACTAAAGCAATATAGTGGTATTTTCTGTAGCCATTTTACTGCCAAATGCTGTATTTCTGAGTTACAAGAGTATCTCGGAATACCTTTGGTGTTCACGAGTGCTAATATAACACCTTTAAGCAGCTTTGAAAAAGAGGCTAATAACAGAGTTGAGGTGAACCAATATAGAACCTTAAGCGTTAAATCACTCTACGTGTACACCACTTTACTGCCAAATGCTGTATTTCTGAGTTACAAGAGTATCTCGGAATACCACTGGTGTTCACGAGTGCTAATATAACACCTTTAAGCAGCTTTGAAAAAGAGGCTTAATTACAGAGTTGAGGTGAACCAATATAGAACTTTAAGCGTTAAATCACTCTACGTGTACACCACTTTACTACCAAATTCTGTATTTCTGAGTTACAAGGGTATCTCGGAATACCTATGGTGTTCACGAGTGCTAATATAACACCTTTAAGCAGCTTTGAAAAAGAGGCTGAATAACAGAGTTGAGGTGAACCAATATAGAACTTTAAGCGTTAAATCACTCTACGTGTACACCACTTTACTACCAAATGCTGTATTTCTGAGTTACAAGGGTATCTCGGAAAACCTATGGTGTTCACGAGTGCTAATATAACACCTTTAAGCAGCTTTGAAAAAGAGGCTGAATAACAGAGTTGAGGTGAACCAATATAGAACTTTAAGCGTTAAATCACTCTACGTGTACACCACTTTAACTCTATTGGCTGTACAGTAGTTCACATTGACTCTTTTAAGATGCTAGCATTACAGTGGTATAATTCTACACCTTTATACAGCAACTAGCGGCCCGTCCCGGCTTCGCACGGGTGGACGTCTAATCTTTTCTAGCAATAAATATAGCCTATGTTACTCAGGGTGAATGCAGCTTTCTAATGGTGAAAGAATTTTTTAAATCGGCCCAGTACTTTTTGAGCCTATTCATTACAAACATACAAACATACAAAAATAGGTACAAATCTTTCCTCTTTATAATATTAGTGTAGATAATCATATTTTACTGCCCCTATAATGCTCTTAAGCAACCAATGCGATATAGGCTGTAAGAAGGCATTTTTGACAGCTGCTCTAACTCTGATCCCGTTACAATAGTATCCGTTCCTGCTCTTATAATGCTATTATAAAGACTAAAGCGTAATAAGCAGCTCTAAGTTCTCAGTTGAACCCTATTAAGTGTTAATTAATGCAATAAGTTCCGAGTTACACCAAAAGTGGTCTCTTATAATGCTACATGTGCCATTTGGGAGGTGATTTCTTTTTTGCTCCGATCGGTTTTCTCCCATAGTAAAAGTTGTTCAGTTTGATGGGTACACTCTAAGTTAAAAAGGATGCCAATGATATTAATTTCACCCTGTAGTTTGCCTTGGCTCTAAAGAAAAATTGGCTAATAATGCCGACTCGATTCAAATGTATGCAACAGTTGATTTTTATTGCTCCGATCGGTTTGCTCCCGTAGTAAAAGTTGTTCAGTTTGATTTGTAGACTCTTTAGTTAGTTTACAAGGATGCTAATGATGTCAATTTAACAGATGCGTTGAATAGCGAATGTGATGAAAGGCAGTTGCGTGTAATTAATATTGTGTAGAATCGCGAGTAGGAAAAAACGCGAAGACTGTGTGGAATAGAGAATGTGTTCAATGGCAGTTGTGCGGAATCCATATTTTATAGTAGAATCACGAATAGTATAGGAAGAAAAGCGTTTGTCAAGACCTTCGATTAATCCTCAAAAAATACAGCAGCAGTAGTTTCTAGTTCTAATGTGAAATAAGAATGTTTTGACCTCTTGTGCGTTTCTGTTCTCCTGGTATATATCTCAGACTAAGCTCAAGCAGTTACACCAATATTAGTTTCCTAGTTTTAATTCCGACCGACTGCACAATTAATGCTATGAAGAGAAAAAGTCACTGCAGAGAGACTCACCGTAAAGAGATTCACTGCAGAGAGACTCACCGCAGAGAGAATCACTGCAGAGAGACTCACCGCAGAGAGAATAACTGCAGAGAGAATTCGATGCAGTGAGAAATCACTGCAAAGGTAACAACTCGTATAAGCGTAACTTTTGAAGTATAGATATACCTATATACCCGTATGAAATTTATATCTAAGTACTAAGTACCTACTCATACGCTCGGAAACAATATAGGTACCTAAAGTTCAAAGGCTTTTAACTTGCATAATAAAGGCCGCCTTATAAAGTTGCGCGATTGTAATAAAGAGATCCTTTTTTAAAAGAATTTCCGTTACAGCGTTTAAGATGGCACGGATTTGCTTTTAAAATACTTAATTGCAAAGTTGGTAGCAATGTTTCTGACCACCCCACACGGTCGTGAGTTTATTTATGTATGTATTGCAAAGTTTAGAAGGTAGCAAGCCATCAAAAATAAAGCTCTACTACCTCATTCTCCATCAAAAATAAAGATACCCAGCTACCTCATTCTCTATGGGATCCAGTGACCTGTACTTATGTTTAAGTTCATTTTAAATACTCCATAAAAGAAGGAAGTTCTTCTGAATGATAGCAGGGGGTTATAATTGATAGCAGGAGTGGCAGCAAGATTTTATTACACCGCTTTTTATTGAACCAGAAAACTAGACAAAGAACACCACCAGTTACCAGGAAATTTTTTAATGGCTGGTATTCAGATGATGAAAATAAACAACTATTTTTGAGAATTTTTTTTGACCTCCCTTACAAAATCGATCAACTGCAGCTGAACCGCGCTTTGTACGATAGGATATTTTGACCCTACTTTTCGACCTATAGTACCTCAGGGAAACTCGTTTTGTTTCATTAGCTTAGTAAATGTTTGAATATTTCTGATAAATATAAGGAAAAGGTTCGATTTTTACGGGGAAATTGCAAGAATATGTAAACAAACTTAATTCACATTTATAATTCATATATGTATATTCAAAACAAATTTTATCGACCCACATGGTGTGCTTTTAATTAGTTAAGGTAAGGAAAACTATTACTAATTTACCTGTCTCTGTTCACATTTTATTCATTTCTAACATACCTGCTGACTCTATCTATACTCTATAAAACTTTTGTGAGCTTCAATTCAGGCACTTTTTTTAAATCGCTGCTCTTCGTGGAATACCTTTGCATTTTTCCTGACATTTACTTTATTTATGAAAAACAACTAGTCAAAGAAATTCTTTTATAAAAGTAAATTCGATTTCTATCGGAGATGCGTCACCTTATATTAAAGTAAACTAGCAAACCCACCCACCCGCAGAGGTAGGTACCGATTTAGTAACTATGGATAATGGCCTCGATTCGGAGTGTACCACGACTAAACTAAACTAAACGTATTCCTGTCACTTTCTAAAATAAGATTAAGAAAAGAGACAGAAAACCAACAGCTGACTTTAGTGCTGTCAAAGTGACGTTAAATGCGCAAAATAAGATGCCATCATAATGTACGCCATCTTATTTAAGTCGTTTTTGGGCGTTTAACGTCACTTTGACAGCACTAAAGTCAGCTGTTGGTTTTCTGTCTCTTTTCTTAATCTTATTTTAGAAAGTGACAGGAATACATTTAGTTTAGTTTAGTCGTGGTACACTCCGAATCGAGGCCAATGATTCGATTATTGAGCGACGCATCGTGCATCGCCGAGCAAATTATTCCTCTTTGAGCATAAGTAATTTCACTATGAAGCACCGATCTCGATAACTAAATAAACCCCAAAGCTGGAATATTGCATTACTGATCAAGTATAGGTACGTAAACAAGAACCAAAAGAGATAGTGACGAACAGGGTGCTGCACCAACCGGCACACAGCACATGTGCCATAAATGTGGCAGGTCTTGTCGCTCCCGAATTGGCTTTTAAAGCCACGAACGTCGGTGTATTATCCAAACAGACGCTGTTTGAAACATCTACTTAGATGGAATAAGCCCCGTGATGATTATACGTAAACATGAACTACATTGTGACATAGTTTGCAAGAAAGGAAATACGCCGTGTATACGCCTAGAACGTAAGCGCCACATTGGAAAAGGTTCTAACAGCTGATGTTTTGGAAGAGTTATAAATAAAAGTTTTGTTCAGTATAATATACGAATTTTATTTATTTAATTACCTACTTGTAAAATCTCAGAAATACTTCCGTCATTTTTTTTGTGCAACATTTACTGTCCTTCTTAATATGCTGACACTTTTTTAAGGGGATGATCAGACCGTCAAACTGAACAACATCCTCTATGGGACCAACATCGAAATCGCGAAAAAGAAATCAGCTGTCCCATACAAAACTGCAAACCTACTCGAGCCTAATGTATGGGACAGCTGTTTTTTTTTCGCGATTTCGATTTCGATGTTGGTCCCATAGAGAACTGAACAACTGTTCAGTTTGACGGTCTGATCATTTATAAAAGTGTCAGCATATTAAGAAGGTCCCTGTATACAGGGTGTAACAAAACACCCTAGTAATACTTAAGGGGGTGCTTCAGACCATCAAACTGAACAACTTTCATTATGGAGCCAACATAGAAATCACGAAAAAAAAACCGCTCTTTCATACAAAACTGCAGTACCGTCTCAACTCAATTAATGTATGGGACAGCAGATTTTTTTATTTTTTATTTTTTCTCGACCTTTGGCTCCATAGTGAAAGTTGTTCATATTGATGGTCTGAAGTACCCCCTTAAGTATTACTAGGGTGTTTTGTTACACCCTGTATAAAAGAGTTCCGTGATTGACTGTCTGACAGACAATACCAACATGAAATTTGGAATATATAATTATTCTGCAGATACAGGGGTGCACTAGGATTTTTCGTAAACGCGGAGAAAGTCGCGGGTCAAAAGCTCGATTTGTAATTTTTTCTCAGAATTATTTACCTGGTGGAAATCGAGAGTGGCAAAAATAGTCATTTCGAAAAACTCTGAATAGTTTTGCAAATCACAAAAACGTAGGTACCTAATGTAAAGAATCAAAAATACTTAATAAGTGAGAAATTGAACTGGTCTTGCATACACTTTTCTTATCATTCTACCTGAAAAATAAGTTGGTTGGTAAAAGTGAGTGCATAACTGTTTTACGAAAACCCGTTCGTCGAAATCCGTTTGACAACTGCCCCCTTACCCGCACTTTCGATCTTCACTATATCGCCACTGTTTCGGTCCGCACTTCATTGTAATAGAGTTGAAATTGGAACGAAAACATTCACGCAAAAGTTCGAATCGAATGTGCGGGTAGACCCTCTGTTTCATTCGTCTTTCGAACTGTTCATCGAAAACACGGTTCGCCAAAGTATGAAAACTTACATACTTCGACGAACCGTGCTTTTGTTGAACAGTTCTTTCGTCGAACGAAATAGTTGTGAACCGCGATTTCGACGGGTTTTCGTAAAACAGTTGTTATGCACTCGGTAAAAGTACATCACTAGAAGTAAAAATAGAAAAGTACCTAAACCGTTAGTAATTAATCCAATTAAATGGTAGGTCCGCAAGATAAAGCTAAGGTTGTACCTATAGTCAGAGGGTCTACCCGCACATTCGATTCGAACTTTTGCGTGAATGTTTTCGTTCCAATTTCTACTCTATTACAATGAAGTGCGGACCGAAACAGTGGCGATATAGTGAAGATCGAAAGTGCGGGTAAGGGGGCAGGCCCTGTACCCGGACTTTCGATGTTTCGATGATCGCCCCTGTTTCGGTCCGCACTTCATTGTAATAGAGTTGACATTGGAATGAAAACATTCACGCAATTACGAAGTTCGAATGTGCGGGTAGACCCACAGGCTATTGTAGAGAGATCGCCTTATCGCCTCGCATTAGGTAAGTACAAGATGAACAGACTTAGAATAGAATTTCCACCCGTGGTGGGTGTAGTACGAGACAATTAGGGGATAGTGTTTCTTTTACAATGTTTATTTGTGGGCGAAAAGCTATCTTTCATGTTCGGGATTTTCTTGCTTTGTCCGGTTCTTTACGGATTTGTTTTTATTACTATCTTTAAACCCTTTTATACAAAAAGTTTTATACAAACATAAAACATAGTAGATAATTCGTCGACAATGCGACATTCTTGTTTTTTGGAAATGTTGTATAAATGCTTAGAAATAATAAAAAAGTCGATTGAGGGCAGCACTGGAGGCTCTTAATTTTCAATTTTTTTTTAACGTTTGCACGTTGTCTATGGTACTTATAATATTAAATGATTTGGCGGGATTGAGCAGCATTGGTATAGAATGGAACAAAATAATTTCATGGTGATTTCAATATTACTGCTTTCATGATTATAAGATGTTTATTAGATACTCACCAACTAACTCACCCTTTTGAATAAGCCTGTTTATAATTGAATTTAATGTTGAAACAGAAAGCTTTTACATAAAAGGGTAATGACAAATCGGTTGCTGATGGAAGTCCGGGAAATAGCAATAAAACTTTAATCAGAAAGATATTGGACATTTATAAGTACCTAGGTATTAATTCCCAATCAAGCTTCAGGTTTCAAGGTGATATAATAGTATGGACAAATAAATACTGTCGTTCTTCTCGTGTTTATCTATTTTTTAGGGTTCAGTACCCAAAGGGTGAAAACGGGACCCTATTACTAAGCCTACGTTGTCCGTCCGTCCGTCTGTCTGTCTGTCCGTCAATCTGTCTGTCTGTCCGTCCGTCTGTCCTACCTATTTAGGGCTGTGACTTTTGATGAAACTGAAATTTTCTTAGATTATGCGTTATTACGGCGGATTTGTTAACAAATAATAAAAATGTCAAAAACTTTAAAATTAAGGGGGGTTTTCAACAAGAAACTAGTTTTTATCAACGTTTTTTCTTCACGCTCTATCGTAAAAACGGTAATACATACAACCGTCAAACTTAGTGTGATTATAGAGCAAACTCTACAGAATAACAACAAATACTAAAAACCGGTCAAGTGTGAGTCGGTCTTGCGCTAAAGGTCCCGGACAAAAAGTTTTTTTTTTCTAAGTTAATAATGTTGTGTTTGTGGTGTGGTACGGAACCCTCGGTGCGCGAGTAGCCCGACTCGCACTTGACCGGTTTTATTCAATGAATTACATCAGTTTTACCTTACATTTTCAAAGAATTGATTTCAAAAATTGGATATTATAATTCTCGCTATCAATAAACCGCTTTGCAACTTATCGGCATAAAATGAAATGAAACAATGAACCTACTGTGTGCTAGAAAATAACTACAATAAATTTAATTACACCAACGTTCCGTTTAAAGCAAACAAGTTCATTCAACGGGGATCGAGTGCACATGAGTCGACCCAATGAATTCAGGTGCGATGTCGCTATTTTTAGCCTGTACGAGGGTTAAGTGGGGTTGCCACACGTCAAAAACATTTTCATTTGTTCAACCATTGTATTTTTTTTAGTTAGGGCTTAAGTTTGTTTGTTTAGTAAGTTATTGGGAAATCAGATATTGATTTAGAGGTGTACTTACTTTGTTTATAACTCTCTTCGTTCCCGTTTTCCAACGCGGAGTCTTAGCACAGGTCTTGGGCTGAGACCATAATGATCCATGCCAGTTTGACTGACCGACTAACTCTCTCATATAAGGAGAAGATGCAGTTAAGCAACGTGCCAGAGATATAAGACCTAGTCAGAGTTCACTTTACTTCACTCCCTCAGATACGTAGTTCTAATAGGAAAAGAAGAACATAATAGGACGAGTTGATGGTCCCTCTTGATCGTTCCAGGTACCTACTAATAGCAGGAGTGACCAAGTGAGATCTGCATGAACTTCAAACTCAAACAGACGTGAAGTGATGCGTAAAGCGTCTTTGTATTGGAGGCCAAGATCTATTTTCGTCGCAGAGCCCACCTATGGATGAACCGACTGGAATTTTTATCATTGCATAACTTTAATCATACTATAACTGTTACCTAGATAATTTGACACACGTTGTTACCCTACGCCCTATACGCCTTTTACACATAGATCCACCTAATTGAATGGCGCAGCATCGAACTAAATTGACAGACCATCACATTCTACTATCCCCCATCTGTAATGGACATAGGCTCTAAGTATATCTCTCCATTTAGAGAGTTCTTTGTACTAGCTCTTTGATATCCTACATTGTATGTTATATGTATAGTACTTAGGGTGGTACAAGGATATTATTCTATGGAAGAAAAAAGTGAAATGCTTAATATCCTGCCTGACTAATATTGTTAGCTTGAGAGCTTTTTTGTTCTGTCACTTTTCACTATTCAACCAATAACTGTAATGTAGTGATTACGAAATTGGGTTAGTACAAATCTACAGAATCTGGAGATGGATTTAGCTAGGTATTTTTTGGTTGGAAAATAAAAAGAATTCTAAGCAGGCCAAGCCACGGGTAAAGGAGGTAATTAATAAAGAGGTATTTTAACGTACAAAACGGGCGAATTAACTTGGCACCTGGCTCGCACGTGGTTCGGAATAAAAAACTCTGAAAACTCGGACAGAATAACTCGAAAATGCTAAAGCGCAGGGACACGTGCAACGGTACCTGAAATGTTATGCTACGGCCTTCCACAGCGACGACGGGGTTCCGTGGGGGATAGCAGGAGGGGTGTCAAATTCTGAGCCACATGCGAGCCAGGTGCCAAGTTAATTCGCCCGGGTTGTATAGTACCTATTCCACTAATAAATAAACTACTGAATGCAAGTTCATTTTACTTAAAACTATAGCTATTCATCATCACCTATAAACGTCTACTGCTGGACATAGGCCTCCCCCAAACGATCGCCATAACATCGGCCGGTCATACGCTGCCGTCATACAACGGGACGGGTGCTTACTTCCCCATGTTGTCGGTTCTTGTGGTGGGGATGGTGGGGCCTACCCTCACTGCGATTTCCGGCACGCGGTCGTCACTCTAGAACTCTTCGGCCTCATCCGTTTCAGTTCTG
This sequence comes from Agonopterix subpropinquella, assembly GCA_922987775.1. Classification (NCBI taxonomy): domain Eukaryota; kingdom Metazoa; phylum Arthropoda; class Insecta; order Lepidoptera; family Depressariidae; genus Agonopterix; species Agonopterix subpropinquella. The sequence continues at coordinate 7,510,370 of OV277700.1, forward strand.
CGAGCAATATGCCCAGCTCAAAGAAAGTAGGTATTTATTTCACTTTAAGAGGCTATGTGAAAAAAATAGGATTCTTCAAAGCTTCATATATCATGAAGTACTAACAGTAGGAGTATGATTTTCGGATATGTGTAAATTGAACATATAATTGAAGTTTTGATTAGAGCCAAAACACGATTAAGATACTTTTTCTCGATAGAAAAACAAGCCAAATTCGTCTCAGGCGCGCGCGCCGCCCCATCTCTTTCTCTCGCATCAGGCCGTAATATATAAGCTATCCCACGCCTGTTTCGATTAAATTATTTTTCGACATATGCCCTTAAATCAATAAATTGCGAACTTCAGGCTGTTGCATCAAATGTTTTAGTTTCATTTGATACTTTAAAAAGTATAAGTGCCTACATACTAACAGCCTAAATAAACTCATACATTTACTTGAGAAAGAAGTTATTAAATTTGTTGGGAAAAGGGCATAGCTACTCAAATGAAGAAAAAAAAATATCAGGTTCACGTATTTTATTTCCTAATTCATTTATATCGTGTCAAATACAATAAGGCACTGCTGAAACGTATGAATTGAAATATTCAGGACAGGAATAATATGATATTATTATTTTTATACATGTCACAGGCACATTGCCTTCTCGGAAACGTAGACGTTATGTATACACACATTTATACATTAAGCTTTTACCCGCGACTTCGTCCGCATAAATTATATATCAGATTTTAAGTCAGATGATAAGCTATCAAAAAAAAAAAGTTACATCAAAATCAGTTCAGTAGTTTTTGCGTGATACTCGAACAAACAAACACCTATACAAACAAACAAACAAACAGACAGACAAAAAATCCAAAAATTGGTGATTTGGAATCAGGGACAGGTAAAAACCATGTCGTAATTTTTTTATTTGTCATTCATTTTTTATTTCATCTTCAATGTACAGACACATTTCAGTAACTGCTGGAATGTCCACTGTGCCCCAACATCTGTACGAGAGAGGATTTGAACACAGCTTCACCTGATGCTGTCAGGCTAGCCAAACACCTGGCTAGTAAAGTATAAAAACACCATTGAAGAACTATTGACACGAAAAGAAGAAGTAACAGTTTTATAATAGTTTAGAAATTAGAAATACGTACAAGACTACGAAATACGTATCTACCTAATATAATAAATGACTAAATTACTTGGTCGGTAGTTATAGCAAAGATTTCGACTAGGTACTCTAAAAGGGTAAGTATAATGTTCATACATTTTTTTTATGGTTTCAAATATTATTGATTTTGAACATGTTACAGTCATGTTGTGCTATTTCGAATCAAATTAAAGATTGAAAAATTCAGTTTTTTTATGGTTGTGATGGATATGAATAAATATTAAAATATGGTTGTCGCTCAGAATCGAGTTACCGTTGTCATTGAACATAGACCTTTCTGTTGATAAAGGTCTGCAAAAAGCAACATCGACAATAATTGCAATGTAAATTGGCTTTCGAATCTTATTTAACTTTCCCCTCTTTTAGATGCTCAAATCAAAAGGTATCTTGGAAAATTATACCTTATGTAGGTACCTATTATGTTTTTACAAAAATGTTTTCAAATTAGTCCAATTTGTTGGCATTAAATTGAGGCAATCTGCTTCCAATATTCATTTGATATTTTGGAAGCAAAGAGAACCGTAGAAACCGGTGTAGGTACCTACAAAAGCTTTGCAAAGTAATTCAAGTGCCTTTCAACACAAGGACCAGAAGCTTTCCTTGCTCAAAGGATTCGAGTGAAGACAGGTTCCTTCACTGAGATGCAACGAAGAATGGCAGTCTTAAACTGGACCATTACCCGGAGCCGGAGAGTTTATTATAGACCATAATTGAATAAAATTTGATTTACGTGTTCGGTTAAAAAAATTTTTTTAAACTATGCACAACTATTCGTTTTTAGGGTTCCGTACCATAAAAAAAGGAAAAAACGGAACCCTTATAAGATCACTTTGTTGTCCGTCTGTCTGTCTGTCTGTCTGTCCATTCCAAGACCATTTTTCTCTGAAACGGGTGGATTATCAAGTTGAAATTAATAACAAGTATACTAAGTGGGCTATCTAATAAGAAAGATTATGAGTTTCACACACTTGATACAAAAGGTATCATAAGGAGAAATACCTTTCCCCCAACTTCTACAGATTACAACCAATTTCCTTTTTTGTTAGTTTTGTTTCACTCTACACGTATTACTAAGTTTCATTCATGTATGGGACCTATATGTATGGGTCTGACATTATATGGCCTTCCACCAAACTTCTTTGGCAAGAAGCTAGGTCTCAAAGCACAACAATTAAGGGAAAAAATCCGGAAATTGTTAATTTGTAGTCATATCACATAAAAATAGCATAAAAACATATTTTTCGGTTACAAACTTATATTTTCATTTGGAGCATCAACCATCAACCAGAACCCAAATTATATTGTATGGTAGCACGGAACCCTCGGTGCGCGAGTCCGACTCGTACTTGGCCGGTTTTTGTTATATTAATAACCATTTTTAAGCAGAACTAAATTACTTAGGTACCTACCTATTTGTGATAATGTTACATAGTAACTATGCCAACTACAGTTTCCACAAATTACTCTGTCACAAAAGCATTATTCTGAATGCTCCCGAACGAACTTCCGTCCTATTTTCGATATGAACCAAATGAAATTCAATGACATTTTTTTAGAAATATAGAAACCATTTAGCATGCTTTACATGTATCAGATTTCCGTTAAATTAATATACAGGATGTAACAAAACACCCTAGTAATACTTGAGGGGGTGCTTCAGACCATCAATCTGAACAACTTTCACTATGGAGCTAACGTCGAGCAAAAATTAAAAAAATCTGCCGTCCCATACATTTGAGTCGAGACGTTACTGCAGTTTTGTATGAAAGAGCGGATTTTTTTTTCTCGATTTCCATGTTGGCTCCATACTGAAAGATGTTCAGTTTGATGGTCTGAAGCACTCCCTTAAGTATTACTAGGGTGTTTTGTTACACCCTGTAGATTCAATGCTAGGATTATGAGATTTAAGGAAACTTTGAGCCACGATAACTTTGAAACCTTTTTTTACCCTTTTCATTATTTATTCTTCTTATTATTTGTTAAAGGAATAACTTTAAAACTATATAATAATTTGTTCACGGAAATTTGATTAGTTTAAAGCACAGATATTGGTTTCTAGATTGTGAAAAAACTAAAAAGTTAAAAAATAATATTGCAGCCGATGACTTTTTCGTTCGCATCATAAGAACATTAATTTGTTTTATTGAAGTCGCTGTCAAGCCGGTACGATTCGCGACAGGGCTTGCATTTTTTGGCTTGGCTTGACACCGACTTCTATAAAACCAATTAATGTTCTTATGATGCGAACGAAAAAGTCATCGGCTGCAATATTATTTTTTAACTTTTTAGTTTTTTGAAGGCGGTTTTAATTTTTTTGTTAAAATTTTGTTTATTTCACAATTTTCAGTGGTAAATTCAATAGTTCGATTTAATAGTAGTGCTTTGAATTAACAAACGCACTAGTCGGCACTACGATTTTCGAAGGTTCCCCTCGATATCTCTGGGATCCATCATCAGATCCTGGTTTCCTTATCATGGTACCACCGTCGGGATATCTCCTTTCCAACAAAAAAAGAATCATTGAAATCGGTTCATAAACGACGAAGTTATCCGCGAACACACATAAAAAAAAAAAAAAATATATATACGGTCGAATTGAGAAACCTCCTCCTTTTTTGAAGTCGGTTAAAAAATACATTTTTTTTTTACTTTAATTACTAAATGTTCAAACTAGGACGGAACTTCATTTTGTATGGAGCACCGTACGAATTATATATTTTTTCTTTTTTTCTATATTTGTATGTTTAAAAAACCTATAAAAGTATTCTATGAAAATAGCTTGAAGGCTTTTGTAGTTTATCTGTTGAGCACTTTTTTAATTTAGGCTTTCTTTGTTGAGAAATCTTTTTTATTGTGACGAGGGCGCCACTGAGCTTTTAATGCCCTCTAAAATTGAACGTAAAATCACGCATCGTGTAAAATCGATTACCTAATTAGGTCGAATCAAATACGGTTCGATGGACAGGAACAAACAAGCAGGTAGGTATTCTAACTCGGCCGATTATTGGAAATCGATACTTATCATTGGTTTCGTATTTTACAACCCTATATATTTTGATAGACCTTTTGTTACTATGTTAAACCCTAGTAACAAAAGATTTAAATCAAATTATAGCTTGTTCACTCACGACTGATCGACGCAGTGATGGTAGATTGATTCATAATATTTATTTTAAAATTAATGGACAATTTCTAAAAAGGAATTGTCAGAATGCTTTTCAATTTCATAATTTAAGCAGCGCGTGCCTATGGTATGTGATATTGATTGTAAAATCCTCACCTCATAGCTAATTCTTGAACCATCTAGACAACATTTTGTAGGATAGTGGATTAATACTTTTTCGTTCTATTGAAAATGATAAGAATCGTGGTTAATACGAGTTAACTTTGACACGAGCGCTCGACGCATCGCAATGGAAAGTTAGCAAGTTAGTTGCCACTGCTGTAATGACAAACTGCACAGCAAAGAACTAATTTAATTTTAATTTAAGCATGCATGTATGTTGTTTAAGGTAAGACGCTTTGAGTACCGTTTTATTGTAGAGTTAAAACAACTTTAATATTATCTGCTCAAATATTACAATATATGTAACGTAATGTTGTAGCAACAACTGACAAACTGCGCTTTACTTTAACATCATTGATAAAATCCAATCTGGTTAACATTATTTTGAATTGTAGGTAAGTATAATAGACCTAAACAAAATTTTTTAGTATTTTAGTTATTCTGTAGAGTGCTCTATAATCACACTAAGTTTGACACTTGCATGTATTACCGTTTTTACGATAGAGCGTGAAGAAAAAACGTCGATAAAAACTAGTTTCTTGTTGAGAATCCCCCTTAATTTTTAACTTTTTGTCATTTTTATTATTTGTTAAAAATAAATCCGCCGTAATAAAATAACGCATAATCTGAGAAATTTTCAACTATCTAGCTATTGCAGTTCAAAAGTTACAGCCCTAAATAGGTAGGACAGACGGACGGACGGACAGACGGACAGACGGACAGACGGACGGACGGACGGACGGACGGACGGACAACGTAGGCTTAGTAATTAGGTCCCGTTTTCACCCTTTGGGTACGGAACCCTAAAAATCGCCAGAAGAATTACCTCACAATACTGTATCGATTGTTCGCTCTGACAATACTGTAAACTTCAAAAATATTAAACGTTGGTAATTTATATTTCTGGGCTAAAATTGGGTCTTAAATACAATACCGAAAAAAATATCAATTATTAATTTAGTTTATTAATTAGTCCCGGCTCAAACCGTAAAATGACTGGGCTATCAGGTTTACAAACAAAAGCGCTTTAGAAAAACGATAAACGGGAAGAATAAAATAACAAGTCACTGTTTAATAGAAGCTTTATGAAGGCAGATTAAATGTACGAGGCAAAAAACCCCTCGGGGAATAATACCACGAGTATTTTTCAATTGTTTCTCTTGGATGGTTTGCGATCGCTTTCTTTTCCATTTATTACGTTTAAATTGTTATGTTGTAACTACTTGTAACGCAAATATAAAGTCGTGAATATAGTAAAACATTGTACTTATTCACATAGGTAATTAGTCGTCATCAACATCATCAGCCCAATAGGGCCTACTGCAGGGCACAGGTCTGCACTCCTGGAGGCTGTAAGCTCGTTAGTCCACCACGGGTCACATTCACTGTTTGAGAGCAGTCTGCCGACCACTGATTACTGATATGTAGCAAGCTACAGATGCAACAGTGAAATTTGCACTTAGTTCCATCATTTCCGTTGTGGCGTTCTGTCGTCAAGCTAATGTGTATAGAACTTGTAGTTACTAGTTACAGGTATGTATACAGTGATTTCAGGATGCAAAAATAGGAATATTTGACCAAGGAACAAACTATTCAACGATATTATTATGTCATACGACGGAGAAGAATTGAGGCTTCTCAAGGATTCTCAACTCAAGCTAAAATACCAGGAAAATCACAAGATATAAGCTTCTGACGCAACAACACGCCATGAGGCTGCTGTTGTTGTAGTTCAATATGATACATTGTATCATCGTCCAATGAGGACGAGATACAACGCCATACGATGGGAAATTGTGACTTCAGCGCCACAACGGAAAAACCAGAACTAAAGCTGTCATAGGCCTGCTGCCGACTGCTCTTTGTACGTAATACAATACCTTACGTACAAGCATCATCATCATCAGCCTATATAAAGTTTTCTTTTCTTTTATTGTGTAATTTTTTTACTGCCATAAGCCGATTTTTGTTGATCATGAACCCGATGTCGACCCACCGCACGGGCCTAACCAAAAAGCCTACATTAAAAAATTATTATAAAAAAAATTGTTTTTATCCGAAATTGTCTAAGGCTGCCTGTCCATTGAAGCTGTGCGAGCTCCTGATTGGCTAAAAAACACAGCTACACAGCTCGCACAGCTTCAATGGACAGGCACCCTAAAAGTGGAATGTTTAGAGCCTATAAAAGTATTGTATAACAATGATGGCTTGAAGGCTTTTTTAGTTTGTCAAGTGGGCACTTTTTTAATGTAGGCTTTCTTTATAGAGAAATCAATATTATTGTGACGAGGGCGCCACTGGACTCCGATAGCCCTCTTAAAAAGTCATCGGCTGCAATATTATTTTTTAACTTTTTAGTTTTTTTAAAGGCAGTTTTATTTTTTCGTTAAAATTTTGTTTATTTCACAATTTTCAGTGGTGAATTCTTTAGTTCGGTACTCTTATATATTATGTGGTTCGACTAAGATATTAGTTATACACGTAAAGGGTACATCAATATGAAGCGAATTTTTCAATCGCCGATGATTTGCTGTCATTTTTTAGGAGTTCTATTGTATGTAGCTCCGGGATGCATCATCAGATCCTGGTTTCCTTATCATGGTACTGCACTTGGGATATCTCCTTTCCAACAAAAAAATATCATCAAAATCGGTTCATACACGACGAAGTTATCCGCGAACACACATAAAAAAAAATATGCGGTCGAATTGAGTGGCCTCCTCCTTTTTTGAAGTCGATTAATAAAAACAAAAAACTTTTAGAGTCATTTATATGGGCCACTACCAAAACAAGATTATAAAAATGTATCCATGAGTACGTTAGCGCTTTCTTTCAGTGCTGAAATGATAACAAATCATTTTTGCCTCAAAACTCAAAATGCGAATAACTTTAAATTTTAAGTATCAAAATAATGAAATTATTGTTTCAATCTAATTATATTGTTATAAATCAGTCGGGGTGTATGAGGTTTTGCGTGTAGAACTGAAATCATATTATTTAACACGTATACACCGTTAGACTCACAAATAAACGAATAAAAGTTAAAATATAAATTGTCGTCGCAACTACATTTTATTCAGTGCTTAAGGTTCTTTTTAATTAAGTTTATTTAAGCCTGTGCTTCTCCGGGTATCTCTTTGAGCTCTCTATAACAGAGGCTTCCATTGCAACTCAGTAAATGAGAACAACCAGGATACCCGCGCCAAAATGTGCAAAACGTCAGAAAGCTAAACTCGTTCAATATTGGTTCTGGACAAAATGTGTGAACAACAAGTGCATGTTAGTAAAGTGTGACTGAAAACCGGGAAGTAGATTTAACATGGGGTTGCATGGAGTAGCCATATTAGCCCAGTCATTTTGCGGAGTTTTGTTAGGAGGGGTAGGGAGTAATTATTAATAGGACTTTTAAACTGTAACCGGCACCATTTAGTGACAAAAAGATGATCTGAAAATTTATTAAAAAATAATAAATAAATAATAATAAATAATAAATAACGCTCACAGGCACATACATTGTAATGATCCCAAGAAAGCACTATTTATAGGCTGTTTATTATGGAAAACATACAACAACGGCACAAACATATAAACATCCATGACCGAACCGGGATTCGAACCCAGGACCCTGGTTTGGCAGTCCGACGTGGTAACCATTACACCAACCGGGTCGCCAAAAATGTTTTTCAACGCTGCATAGTAATCAAAATTGTATCTCCCAGAAGGCTTTTGTTTGACTAATTTATATTATTACCAATGCACTCATTTCAATTAGATTTAACAATATACATTATTTTTGAGCAATAAAATAGGCTATCGTTTTCAGATAGTCTTTTTGTCACTAATCCCCAATTCCAATTACTCCCCACCCCTCCTAACAAAACTCCGTAAAATGACTGGGCTATAAAAGGTTGCTTGAAAACTTCCATTATGGTATGGTAAGAGGCTGAAATTGCAGATGCAGCAAGCAGATGAAGGTATAAAATTAAGTAAATAAATAATCAAGATAAGTTTTCGTTCTGTAATGGTTCGCATAAACAAAATATCTGTGTAACATACCTACTATGCCGTGTGCGGCAATTCAGCTGCGAAGTCGCGGCGGTGCAGTTGCAACGTCCATCGTTTACGCTCAAAAACTGCTTGTGTAAAGACTCTACCCTATTTTGTTCGCTTTATCAATTCAACTGGAAAAATACACTGAAAAAAAATGTTTTCTTCAACCAACATCATGACTCCATATGAGCCTGTCAACATCATGACTTCTCCGACTAAGAGAACTTTGTTAAACGAATTCGGCTTGTTGTTACAACTAACCATCTTTTGTTTTTAGTAAACAATCATAACGTCATTTCAATTATTTTGGTGCTAATTAAGAGTCTTAGTAGGCTCGCATTTTTTTCAGTGTATAGATGCCTTAATTACCAATTTGCAGTATTCATTCTGTCTCTTGATTCTAAAGGTAAACAAGGGAAGGGTGGTGGTGGATGCTGAAGAGGTTTTCAACGTTTTCAATTATGATTAAAACCAACGCTTTGTGAAGTTGAAGTTTACCAATGAAAAACGAATATTCAAACTGGGTCAGATATGGCAGGAGTTTTATTAAAAAATCCGGTGTTGGTGTTGACCAAAAGTTTTTCAGATGGAAGCTGTCAAAAGGTTAAGTGATTTTGTTTGTTTGGGGAAGAGATGCTCAATGCTCAATTTGTTTGCAGAAATTCATGGAAAATGTAAACATTCAACAAATTGATCGTTCTTCTATAGCTACTGATAAGTCCTCCTATCAGTTAGTTCTTTTGCCTTTTTATCTTCGTATTTGTGATTCGTTTTAATTACTAATTTCTTTTTTTTTATCAATTACCACCTCACTATCAATTCATACTTTGTTTAGTGTAGTTATATTTTAGTTTTAGGATACCTATGCCTACAGTTTTTAATAATTTATTTAAAAATATTTGAACTTTAAAAAGAAGAAATGGACATTAGGACAGCAAACACACTTGCATACCTAATAAACTGCAGCGTTCTTGCGAACTAATGCAATTTCCTATAGTAACTAGGCCTTGGACTAATTGCATGCGATTGGGCTGCCTGTCTACCAAAGCTGAGCGAGCAAAAAACGTAAAAATCCACCAATCACAAGAAAAGTGAATCGGTTTTTTTTAGTGACCCGGCAATTTCAGAGTTAGTAGTGGCCAAGAGAGGGCCGGCAGACCACCAGCACGTTGGTCTGATGACAGAGGGAGTGACGGGTTCGCATTCGATCAAATTAGTACATTACCGTAAGAAATGGCGCAATAAAAGAGAGGCTTATGCTCAGCTGTGGGTTGATGTGGGCTGATTTGACTGTTGGTGGGATTTTTCCTAGCTCACCACTTCGTTTCTTCGTGAATACTTCTACAAATTATCGAGAAGCGAATAGGTAAGCATCTACGCATCTCACAAGCACTTTCCTATTATCGCATAGACCCATTTTTATTTTGACAGAAAATTTTGTCATAATCATAACCATCTCAACATACGGTTTCGCACTACGTCCGGATCCGATCCAAACCGTGAAAATACGGTCGTCCGGAGTAATCGTATACCTATTTCTATGGTAGATCCAGCTTCCGTCATCCGATTTTACATAAGTACAAAATTATTTTCACGGGTTCGGATCGGACGTAAGTTGAAACCGCTACAGGAAGGTACGCAATACTATACCAAGTAAATTACAAATATCAATAGCTACTCGCAAACCCCTGGGTAGGTAGTAGGTACATTGTAGTTAGGGTTGCCAACTTTTATTAGACCAAATATAGTATTTTGAGCCATAGTGCCCGAAAAAATATAGTAGATCGGGGAAAAATTAGAAAAAATATAGTATTTTTCGAATTTGTTAATTTTTTTTTCAAAAAGATATTTTTTTGCTACTTTTTGGTTTGGATACCAAGTTCTTATTTTTAAGGAACAATCATTTCTCTATTTCGTTTTCGTTATAGAAAATAATGCATCCTGTAAACGCAGAAGTAGCTGGATTCGATAGAGAAATAAAATAATTTCTAAAAACATTGATAAATCTGACTTTAGGAAAACTTGTCGTCACTTTTCAGTAGTATATTTAGTCGAAAATTGTTTATGGAACAAATGTGATGAAGAGAAAGAAAATTGTTAAATTAATGTTAAGTTATTGGTCATTTTTATTGGACCTAAGTACCAATATTTTAAATTCTCTATAAATTATATTTTCATCAATATATAGTAGTTTTGCCTACTATATATTTTTCTCAGAAATATAGTAGTAGGGCCTCCAATATAGTAGGATACTATATTATATAGTAGGGTTGGCAACCCTAATTGTAGTTGAACTAAACAAAAAAGCAACAGTCAGTATTGGAAGTTTTAAACAGTCTAACAGTTTCCCCAAAGTTGTTACAGTTTAGTTAGGAACTAAAAGTAAATCTACAACATGCTTGCATAAAAATTAAAAAGTAGGTCCTTTATAATTACTGAAGCTAAAAGCTCTGGTAAAATAGCGCGGTGCATAGGATATTAAATCTCTTTTATGCTCATTAGCGTTTGTTACCAGCGCCCGCGGCATGACACCTCGATAAACGTTTTATCGCGCCTGCTAACTCGTTCGTTCGCGCGCAAAAAGAAAGAGAGGACGGGTGCGATTGATAGGTATGTATAGCGTCGTCATGCCGCGGGGGCTGGTTCTTTTCGCGGGCAAAAGCAACTCCGAAATACATAACCACGTTCGCGAAGATACAATTGATACAGCATTTTACGACTCCCTGTATATGTATGTAGTACTAGATACTCTTTCTTATACTGTGGTTAAGTTAGGTTAGGACCTAGGACACACTTACAAGCAGCAAATACATTACCGTTTAAAATCAATCAGAAATAGATAGATCTCAATATATAGAAATCGATCAGAAATAAATAGATATCTATTTCTGATTGATTTTAAACGGTAATGTATTTGCTGCTTGTAAGTGTGTCCTAGGTCCTAACCTAACTTAACCACAGCATAAGAAAGAGTATCTAGTACTACATACATATACAGGGAGTCGTAAAATGCGACTAAACCCATATAGCATATTGTCAACAAGTCGGCATGAGACTTTATGGTTTCTTTTTCGTGACGAGATGACGCCACCATTGTGGCATGGCAACCATTTAAAATTTTACGAAAACTGATATTTAAAGTTCAGTCGAACAACCTAGCGCGTTAGAGAAAAACTCTAACAGAATACGTTATACTGACACTTTTTAAGGAGATGATCAGACCGTCAAACTGAACAACTTTCTCTATGGCACCACATCCAAATCACGAAAAAACTATCAGCTGTTCCATACAAAACTGCAAACCTACTCGAGCCAAATGTATGGGACAGCTTTTGAGTAATTATGGTGTATAATACATAAATTACTCAAAGGGGACAGCAGATTTTTGTTTCCTATTTCGATATTGGTCTTAAGAGAAAGTTGTTCAGATTGATGGTCTGATCATCCCCTTAAAAAGCTGTCAGCATATTAAAAAGGACCCTGGGCCTCTACCCGCACATTCGAACTTCGCTATTGCGTGAACGTTTTCGTTCCAATGTCAACTCTATTACAATGAAGTGCGGACCGAAACAGTGGCAATATACCGAACATCGAAAGTCCGGGTACAGGGCATGTAGTGTGAAACGTGTGCGTTTCGGATAAGTCGAGTGATGTAATAAAACTACCTACCTAATACACAAGAGTGGGCGACACGATTTTCACTCTTTAGTTTAGTGGATTAGAAGGATGGTTCTAGGTTAGGGTTGGCAAAAACTATTTCTTTCATAATTCGTTCGGTATCTTACTATTTTTACCCGACTGCGCCAGAAGGAAGGTTATTCAATTATGATTTTGTAAAAGGTTGCAAAGTAAGATATAACTACGGGGTATAATTGAAATGAGTCGATAAATTTTTATGAGTGGTTTAGTTAAGTCCAACAAACTGAACAACTTTTACTATCGGAGCCAACCTGGAATATAGGGTGTATTGCAACTTTATCATAATGAATATGTACATCAAAATAACACTAAGAGTTTATTTGGAAAAATGTGTACGCTACGCATTAGAAGATAAAAAATAAAGAATGAAATTGTGTACTTAACTTACCTAACGTAATGAAAATACAAAATAAAAAAATAAATTTAAAAAAGAAAGAATAATATTTGCCACACCTGATTTTATGCTTGAGCGCCCTTAGAAACAAGCGAGCTCTTTTAAAAGTACGAGTATACCTAGGGCTGCCATCCGTCCGGGTTTCCCCGGATTTGTCCTAGTTTGAAGGGCGTCCGGGTGGGGTTGTCCAGGGGAAACCGATCAGGAAAAGTACAAAATAGAGTCAACATGTATTGCTGAATTTAGTGCTCGCTTCGCCCGCTCAATTTCAAATATTTTTGTATCCTCCGCTCGCGCCAGCTTTTGTTTCATACACAAAGTCATTTCGATTTCCGCACAAACTTCACATCACAATCGAGTTACTATGTAGCAAAATCTCGAGATTGCTTCGCTCGCTCCTGGTTTTCATTTATCGTATTGCAATGACCTCATCAAATTGCAGTAAAATCTCGAGCTCGCTTCGCTCGCTCGTGGTTTTCTTTTGTCGTGGGTATTGCTATGACCTCATCACATTGTAGTAAAATCTCGAGCTCGCTCCAGGTTTTTTTTTATTGCATTGCAATGACTTGTAGTAGAATCTCGAGCTCGCTTCGCTCGCTTCTGATTTTATATTGTAAGTACTAAAATGGTTTTAGTCGTATTGTAAAATGATTTTACTAGTAAAATATTTAGGTACCAAAACGCTTTTTTGTGGTCAAAATTAAAAATTTTGTGGTTGTCCGGAGAAAATTCCCGATTTCACTGAAATGTCCGGGGTTTTTGAAGACTTTGTCCGGCGACAGCGATTTTGGTGATGGCAGCCCTAGGTATACCTTACTCCTACAAAATAATATAGGTAAAGAAAAAGTACATAATAGGCATCATAAGGAAAAAGATGATACTTGATATTATGTAGGAAAAGTAATATCAGTTGTTAACCTGAAAAGAAATGAAATGAATTTTTGATTACATTTGCTTTGAAACCGTATCTTGCTTTAGATGCGATATTTGATAGGTTTTTGTAGTGATAATGTATATAGAATGCGACAAAAAAATAGGAAACATACACATTAATTCAAACACACATTAAATTAAATTAAAATAAAAATCTTTTGTTGGTCGTTCGTTTGTTTGACATACGGAATTCCGAATCCGAAATAAGGATTTCGTATAGATATTTCATATAACATAATTCCGCTCGGAATTGGAAATTCATACAAAATCTTCATTCCTTCCGGAATAATTCCGCAGACAGGGTCCTTCTTAATATGTTGACAAGTTTTTAAGGGCATGATCAGACCATCAAACTGAACAACTTTCTCTAAAGGACAAACATCGAAATCGCGAAAAAAAATCTGCTGTCCCATTCATTTGGCTCGAGTAGGTTTGCAGTTTTGTATGGAGGAGCAGATTTTTTTTTGCGATTTCGTTGTTGGTGCCATCTAGAGAAAGTTGTTCAGTTTAATAGCCTGATCATCCCCTTTAAAAAGTGTCAGCATATTAAGAAGGACCCTGTATAATGTGGCGGGACATAGGCCTGCCACATACCTACATGTGGAATTATTCCGGAATGCCGTATGTGTGTAATACAGTCACCAGCAGATATATCGTAGCAAACAAGGTGGTCAAATATTTCTAAGCAGTTCTAATGTTCAATAATTTCTTTACTCATAGTCAATCAAAAATACAGGAACGCAGAGAACATCAAATATATCGACGCAGTCACGGTGGCCATAAACATCTGAACAGTTTCGGATAAAAACCTTACTTCGTTGTTTTACATGTTAATTTTAAATAACATTGTAAAGAAATTATTGAAAATTCGCTGTTCACATATTTATGACAAAATACACGTTTAGATATAATTGGTAACATTTACTGTAAATAATTTAATGAAAATTAGCACTGCTCAGAAATATTTGGACACCTTGTATGCTACGATATATCTGATGGCGATTGTACAATTAAATTTTATTGCACACATACGGCATTCCGGTAAATTTTTTGATTCTACTTTCCGGGGAAAAACATGAGTTACTTTATCAGGGCGTCATCTATACCAAAGGAAGTGCATCTCGTATTTTTTGGTAATGTATTTATTGACATTTGATAAATTTATTTGCGGAATAAAATGTAAGTGATATTAATGGTAATGTTTATTCTCTTTCTCACGCTACAGGCAAATCAAAATGTATTGTAATAAGAGAGACAAATATACACGTTTGGATTTATTGTTAAAGATTTGTCTCGTGTAAACGTAACATATATAATATAGGGTATAATAATTAACTATCTAGTTAGAGCGTAAATCCTAAATCGATTTGAACTTCGCGTAACAAACTTCTGGATAAGTAATTAATGGGTTTATTAACTGTTTGGTTGTTCTACGTTGAGTACAGTAATTATAACTAAGTAGGTAGGTACAGTCAGCAGCAATAAGTTAAACAGGGTGTAAAATTAAATGGGACACTTACTTACTTAAAGGGGTGCTTCAGACCATCAGACTGAACAACTTTTACTATCGGACCAACACTTTAAAAAAAAATCAGCTGTTCCATACAAAACTGTAAACATAATAATGTATGGGACAACAGATTTTTTTTTCGCGATTTCGATTTAGGTCCCATTGAGAAAGTTGTCCGGTTTGATGGTCTGAAACACCCCTTTAAGTAATTGTCCCATTTAATTTTACACCCTGTATAAATTACTACGACGTAGAACAACTTATTGCTCTTATTTACCTACTAATATGGTTGAAAAAGGTTTTTGAACAAAATATTATCAAAAATAAAAATTACTTACTTTAGGATAAACTTATTTCTACTACTGTACGTCTACCATGAGTTGTGATAGTAAAATCAACTGACGTGGCTACATTCGTAAGAGTGAAGACGTTGAGCGAATAGATAACATTAAATTCGCACCATGAGTTTCATCGCACGCAACGAAAATCGTTAACGTATAGACGACAGGCACTGTAGCTCATGGCGTTCCATGACTCACTTCACACTTAATCGATGTGTCTCTTTCTTATTGCCTATTAGAAACAAGGATAGCAGACATAGCTAAAAAAAATTTGAGTCCAAGCCAAAAAAAGCTAATTTAAAAAGTATAGTGTCAATACCGTAAAGTAATACGTTTAAAATAAAAAGGTTTGTTACTGTAAGCATTGCACTGGAGTTGTTTACGTTTTTATTCTTACAGTGTTATGTGTTTGATTGAAGCGGGTTTTATAGATGTATTTAAATTTCTTTCGCAAGAATATTAAGAAAATATGATATTTATTAATCTCGAACATTGTCACACAGATTATCTAGTCGCATTTATAGTATCATTACATTAGGTTCATCCGTAAAGCGGTCACAGACAGGCTCCAAGTTTTCATCAACAAATGCCTCTGGCAAATCTTGAAGATCTTCTGACCAAACACCATCTCAAACGAGGAGCTATGGAGACGGACGGGTGAGCAGTGTCATAGCGTAATTATAACAATAGTGGGTGCGCTTAGCGGTCGCGGTGGATCTATGCTTGCGCGGTGTGCTGGGGGGTGAAGCACCGGCAGTATTGGTACCGCGCGTAGGTTAATTGGTACCGGGACACGCTTCCCCCGGGCCTCCGCTCACCGCGCACGATTGGCCTGTCGCGGCCGCCGAGCGCGCTCACTAGTTTGATTACACTATGGCAGTGTATAGAGAAAGTGATCCTTAAACGAAAGTGGCAGTAGCTAGGCCATGCATTAAGGAGGCCTGATGATCACCCATCCATGACACCCACCTGGCAAACGAAATAGAGGCCGTCCTAAAATAACCTGGCGCCGCCGCTCTGTGGAAGTTGAGGCCAAAAGCCTTAACATGACCTGAGGGGATATCTACAGTGCTGTCCAAGATCGCAACCGGTGGAGAGCCCTAAATGTACCCCACGTGGGGGTGACAGGAAGAGAAGATTTAAAGTAGCAGAATCTAGCCGGACTTACAATCAAAAAGACAAAAAGAAGATGAGGTCTAGTGAATCACAGTTTGATCTATGGCGTGACTGTGTGATAGTTAGAACAGTAACATGCTTCTAGAACCATTCATGGAATTGTACAAATCGCGAAATTGTACCGATGGCGATGCTTCCATATTTTGAGTGATTTGGTCGAAACGCATTTAATTTTCTTTTTATTATTGTATGTAAATAATAAAGCTTTTATCTATAATAGAGCCGTTTATTAAATAGGTAAGTCTTAATTAAATTAAAAATTAAATTAAATCACATCATTTATTATTGAAATAACTCAGATGCATAATAACAGTGATAACAATAACAATAGTAACAATGATATTACAAACTATGTTAGTTATAAATAAAAACCTGTCAAGTGCGAGTCGGGCTACTCGCGCACCGAGGGCTCCGTAACACACAACAATAACTTACAAAAATGTTTTTTTCTCCGGGGCCTTTAGCACGAGACTGAGTAACACTTGGCCGGTTTTTATTATTTGTTGCTATACTGTAGAGTTTGTTCTATAATCACACCAAGTTTGATACTTGCATGTATTACCGTTTTTACGATAGAGCGAGAAGAATAAACGTTGATAAAAACTAGTCTCTTGTATGAGGAGAGGACACAGTGGCGTAGAGTGTGTTTCTGCCGCCCGGGGTTCCAGTTTTGCCGCCCCCTTAGTATCCCCCTTAATTTTATTTTTTCATTTTTATTATTTGTTAATCACACCAACTTTCCACTATCTAGCTATTACGGTTCAAAAGTTTCAGCCCTAAATAGGTAGACTGACGGACGGACGGACG
Source organism: Agonopterix subpropinquella (assembly GCA_922987775.1). Lineage (NCBI taxonomy): Eukaryota > Metazoa > Arthropoda > Insecta > Lepidoptera > Depressariidae > Agonopterix > Agonopterix subpropinquella. Next base: position 7,527,726 of record OV277700.1, read on the forward strand.
GACGTAGGCTTAGTATTAGGGTCCCGTTTATCGATGTGTCTCTTTCTTATTGTCTATTAGAAACAAGGATAGCAGTACGTCTACTTTATTCGTTTTCGTAAATTATTTGTATTGAATTCCATACAGCGCCTCTGGCGGATAGTTATGTAACTAAAATCTGCACCATGAGTAAAGTTCCTGTAGTTGACTATCGCCGTTAATGTAACTAAAACGACACTACACTTATTGTAGTTCTCAAACAATTTCGGCACCATGAGTTACATATTTGACAGATGTCATAGTAATTTACTGCAACGAAAGTAGTTGCGGCTGTCACCTTAATTTTTCTCCGTGACATGGTAACTATTTGTAGGAAATCGGTCAAGTGCGAGTCGGGCTATACGCGCATCGAGGCCGAGGATTCCGTACCACACCACTACAACATATTAACGTAAAAAAATTTTTTTTTATTCCGGCACCTTTATCGCGAGACCGACACACTTGGCCGGTTTTTATTATTTTTTTGTTATACTGTAGAGCTTGCTCTATAACACACCAAGTTTGACGCTTGCATACAGGGTGTCCCGTAAACCGACGTCAACCAGGTGGATGTTGATAGGTTAGTTCACGCCTAACCAGAATACACTAAAATAAAAAAAATCTGTCAATCAATCAATTAGTCTGTCAACATTTGACTTTAAGAAATGGTACTTAGTTTTCGAGATAAGGACAGTTTTATGAAATTCGTGAAACTCTTTACCTTATTCACTATTTTGAGTGCCACCCCGCTACAAATTGTCTATGCAGTATCTGTGTTAAAACTGCCAATATCTCGAAAACTAAGCCACTTTTACCAAAGCCAAATTTTGATATTCCGCTTAGTCATGACCTAACCTACCAGCATGCGCCGGGTTGACGTCGCGTCGGTTTACGGGACACCCTGTATATTACCGTTTTTACCATAGAGCGAGAAGAAAAAACGATGATAACAACTAGTTTCTTGTTGAGAACCCCCCTTAATTTTAAACTTTTTGACATTTTTATTATTTGTTAGCAAATCCGCAAACGCACATTCTGTGAAAATTTTAACTAAGTATCTAGCTCTTTTGGTTTAAAAGTTACAGCCCTAAATAGGTCGGACAGACGGACGGACGGACGGACGGACGGACGCACGGACGGACGGACAACGTAGGCTTAGTACCGTCAGTACCTAATAGGGTCCCGTTTTTACCCTTTGGGTACGGAACCCTAAAAACGTAAACAACTCCATGCCATGCTTACATAGTAACGAACCTCTTTAATTTAATCGTAGGTGTACTATATGTTATGTATGGTGTTGACACAATACGTTTTAACCCTAGAGTAGTCGCGTCCTGCCGTGAAACGCGAGTGATCGCGTTGGGAGCATTTTGCCGCTCATATAGAAAATGCTTTTTATGTTACAACCTACCTACCTACTTAAATAAAATAAAATTTAACATTTTTAACGTGCCTTTTGGTTTTTGGAATAATAAATGCTTATACGGACAAGTTCTAACAGAATATAGCATTATTTTTTGTTGGCCGGCCACTTTGAAATTTGGACCAAAAATGTATAAAATGCCGATGATGTCCTTTCTTGAATTTTAGTAACATCTTTATCTCAATCCGCATAAAATAAAAAAATATTTGAGCCTAATAAGAAAATTAAATGTTTTCTTCATCTACGGCATGTGTTTCAGTAAAATAGTCCTGACACATGTACACACGGCAACAGGTCAGGTTACCCGGTTTGGACTTTGAACTATTAAAAGTTGATCGTTGCGAATCGTGCGAAAGGGTGCGGTATGTTGTTGTTGTTTCGTCTTACAGCACGCTGCGCCCGCGTCGGCAGCCGCGTCTATGCAGGCTCTCTTCCGCACTATTTTGTGTTTTGTACGTAGTGTAGTTATGGGTATATGGGGTGCGTAACCTGATGTGTCGCCGTGTGTACATAAAGTGTTCGTTGCACAGTAACTTTGCGCATCTATTGCACTCTTTTTTGGTCCTTCTATTTTTCTTGGATGGACCACTGCACATATTATATACCTTCTCTTTCTGATGGTATTTTCAGATGTTCCGATGGTAAAAATAAATTTCTCATTGGTTTCTGTAACATGCTTAAGTATTAGTATCGACTTCTTATACCTCACACGTCAATCACCTATTTTTTTTAAATCAACTAATTAAAACAAAAACACCCAACCAGAATAACCTAAATAAATATATTATTATTATATTTACATCAGAAAAACAACAAACACGATGAAACTAATAATAATTAAACGTACTGTAAAAAACCATACATGAATTTTACTTACGAGCGTAGTCGCGCAGTGAGTAATTTGCCGCCAAACGCGACACACCTATAACAACCCTTTCTTCGTGAGGTAACCCGCGCACTCAATTTCTTCTAATTTCTAAAATGGGGAGGTGAGATATGTAATGTAGGGGCAGCTACTGGGACGCTTGACTTTGAAAAATGCATCGTTTACAAAATACCATTAATTTTTTGACGCAAGCGGCAAAATGCTCATAGCGCGAGCACTCTAGGGATAAATTTTCTTTTTTTTGGCTTGGGTTCAAAAGATTTTGGCCAGTTTTGCTATCCTTGTTTCTAATAGGCAATTAGAAAGAGACACATCGATAAGTGTGAAGTGAGTCATGGAACGCCATGAGCTACAGTGCCTGTCGTCTATACGTTAACGATTTTCGTTGCGTGCGATGAAACTCATGGTGCGAATTATATGTTATCTATTCGCTCAACGTCTTCACTATTACGACTTATTGCATCAAAGCCTAAGAGGAAGGAGTCTCTTTGGTTTGGAATAAAGAGACTCCTTCCTCTTAGATCAAAGCCAAAAAAAGTCAATTTAAAAAGTATTGTGTTAATACCATAAAAGGTCAGCGTAAGCGAAAAGTTTTTAATCTAAGATTAAAGGGGTATGGGTAATATTGGCGTCTTTTTTTTTTCATGCAGCCAGTTACCAAATGTTGTGAGTATTTTAGGGCTATTATTATCTTACATTCTGCTTACATGATTATCAAAAAAAAATTGTCCTACGGTGTAACGTTTCGGAGATATTTAATATTAAAGTTTTAAAAAATCACTCTAATAAGATCATTAAAAGTTACTCATTTAGGTTTTTTTACCACTTTATTTGTTTTTATAGCCCAGAATTATTAGTTCTAATTATTTGTGACTGATGTGTCGTTTTTGGCGTGATGATTCACGCATATTTTGTGCAGGAACGCACCGCAATCCTCGCTAATTGGCGGTCGCTCGTTTGAATTAGTATAAGTTTCTACGAACTAAATATTGTGGGTACTTAAGTGGGTAAGACTAATAATTCTGGGCTATAAAAACAAATAAAGTAGTAAAGAAACTTAAATGGGTAACAATTAATGAGCTTTTTAGAGTGATTTTTTTTAAACTTTAACATTAAATATCTCCGAAACGTTACACCGTAGGACAATTTTTTTTGGATAATAATGTAAGGTAATAATAGCCCTAAAATACCCGCAACATTTGGTAACTGGCCGCTTAAAAAAAAAAGACTCCAACTTCCATACAAAAATTACCCATAGGCCTTAAAAAGGTTTGTTACTGTAAGCATTGCATGGAGTTTTTTACGTTTTAGTGTTATCAAAGAGAATATAATCACTACGTTTTAAGTGTTATGTCAGTACATATATTAAAACGTAGTGATTATATTCTCTTTGACTTATATTTGACATATATTCATATATTCTGTGAGTGTTGTGTTTTGATTGAAACCGGATTTATAGTTCAATTTCAATTTATTTCGCAAGAATATTATGACAGACTCCAAGTTTTCATCAACAAATGCATCAGGCAAATCTTGAAGATCTTCTTAACAAACACCATCTCAAACGAGGAGTTATGGAGACGGACGAGTGAGCAGTGTATAGAGAAAGTGATCCTTGCCTGAAGGTGGCAGTAGCTAGGCCATGCATTAAGGAGACGATCACCCATCCATGACACCCACCCCCACCAGGCAAACGAAATAGAGGCTGTCCTAAAATAACCTGGCGCCGCCGCTCGGTGAAACTTGAAGCCAAAAGCCTTAACATGACCTGAGGGGATATCTACAGTGCTGTCCAAGATCGCAACCGGTGGAGAGCTATTATCCAAGCCCTAAATATACCCCACAGTGACAGGAAGAGAAGAAGATTTAAAGTAGCAGTAGCAGAATCTAGCTGGACTTGCAATCAAAAAGACAAAAAGAAAATAAGGTGCAGTGAATCACAGTTTGATCTATGGCGTGACTTTGTGAGACTTAGCACCATTTGCATTTTGAGTGATTTGGTGGAAACGCATATAATGCTCTTTTTATCGTATGTAAAATAATAAAACTTTTATCTATAATAATAAGTCATTTATTTAATAGGAAAGTCTTAATTAAATAAAAAATTAAATTATTATTCAGATAACCCAGAACCAGATGCATATAAGTAATGTTAGTAACAATGATCTTACAAACTATTTTAGTTATAAATAAATAAATCCGGTCAAGTACCAGTCAGGCTACTCGCGCACCGAGGGTTCCGTACCACACCACCAACATACAAAAACATTTTTTTCTCCGGAACCTTTAGCACGAGACCGACTCACACTTGGCCGGTTTTTATTATTAGTTGTTATAAATTGTAGAGTTTGCTCTATAATCACACCAAGTTTGATACTTGCACCTATTACCGTTTTTACGATTGAGCGAAACGTTGATAAAAACTAGTCTCTTGTATGAGGACCCCCCTTAATTTTAAACTTTTTGTCATTTTTATTATTTGTTAGCAAATCCGCCGCAATAACGCATATTTCGTGAAAATTTCAACTAACTAGCTTTTACGGTTCATAAGTTACAGCCCGAAATAGGTAGAACAAAGGGACTGACGGGCGCACGGACGGACAATGTAGGCTTAGTAATAGGTAATAATAAAAACGGATCCCTGAAAAACAATAATAACAAAAGATTCCCTATCAAACAATGATGTGGGTAGTTACAAGGTGGCATGGTCAGTGGGTCATTTTCATGCAAGCGCACCCATTGCTGCAGCATTGGGGAGTACCATATGTCTGCCAACGCGCGCAGGTTGTGGCTATTAGGGCTGCAGCGCAAACGGCCCAGCAGAGATGCACAGCTTTTGCATTATCGCGTGGAACCCATCACTGTGCGCCTCCGTAAACATATTGGAAGCACTACGGAACATTGGCAGCCCCATCAGTACCCTCAGTTGTTATACTGCACACTTAATGAATTTCACGAGGTGAGGGGGCGAAAAGGGTCCTTTTGACTTTGTGCGCGCATATGAACACTGTAGCTCCTTTGCATATTCCATTCGTCCTCAGATTCAGCTTCTGCTAACATTCTCCAAGCAACATATACTCTTGTAGACATATTTGAAAAAAAAACTCAACAAATAAAACTGTTTCACGGAGAAAAATTTAGGTGACAGCCGCAACTACTTTCGTTATAGTAAATTACTATGACATCTGTCAAATATGTAACTCATGGTGCCGAAATTGTATGGGAACTACAATAAGTGTAGTGTCATTTTAGTTACATTAACGGCGATAGTCAACTACAGCAACTCATGGTGCGGATTTTAGTCAAATTTTAGTTACATAACTATCCGCCAGAGGCGCTGTACTGAATTCAATACAAATAATTTACGAAAACGAATTTAGTTGCGTTTAATGAATTTACTATAGCAACTCATGGTAGCCCTACAGATAATAAATAATAGTAATCTTATAAAAGGATTCAAAATATTGAAAAATCTGAAAATTGCACTCTTTTGTTGTAGGTGATTATAAAATACGGGATTGTGTAATATTTTTCATGACTAATTATGTTAATAAATTGATTTAAAAATTATTTTTAACATTTCAATCAGTCAGTGGTTAATCCCAGTCAACAACTCGCTTTACGTTAGTTAGAAACAAACTAAATTAGTCTACACATTCCAATTCTAAAATAAAAAAAGAATAACAATACCAAAATCACAGCACTTTTAAAAACAAAATCGGATTCTGAATTCAAACGCGAACTTTAAAAAAAACAAACGCCGCGGAAACTTCGCGATAAAACCCGGATCGGATAGCAGGAGCCCGCGCTCTCTGCTCCTCTACAAGCGACTGCTCCTGGATAGCTCCTGGAACCCGCCTGGGAACCCCCTCCACACCCCCTCGTCGCTCTGGATACGGCTTTGACTGAGCTAGAATTCGACGGCGCAAATTGGATGTGGTTGTCACTAATTGTTAGTAAATAATTGATTACAAATTGAAGTCAATTTTGTTATGGCATTATGTGTGGTCTAGACATTAATTATAATTAATTAAGTTCCTATAAGCATGTTGAAATAAAATTAACAAAACGTTGAATTATACAATTTTATAAATCACTTTTACATCGGTTTCTAATTAGATATAACTAAAATTAGAATACCGAGAAATTTATTATCACTAGAATATAATTTTCATCGTGCGTGGGTTAGAGTTTCCAGATTATCTGATATGGTGATATGTTACTCGTATTTATTATAATATCTACAAAATTAAAAGGTCTTTATTTCAATTCCATATTAATTAAAATTATATTTATTGAATTTTGTACATCTGTATCAAACAGGTGTCAAGGTGTTAATTGACGGCGAAGAGTTAGGAACTCCACCCATGCATAACGACTCTATTTTCTTTACTACATGTGAGATTTTTTATATTCAGTGAGAGTAATTTTAGAAAATACGAGCATTTACCCGCGACTTCGTCGGCATAAATTTTAAGTCATATCATAAACTATCAAACAAAAAAAGTTTCATCAAAATCGGTTCGGTAGTTTTTGCGTGATGCTCGTTCAAACAAACAAACACACAAACAAACAAACAGACAGACAAAAAATCCAAAAATTGGTGATTTGAAATCAGGGGCACCTAAAAACCATATAGTAATCTTTTTTTTGTAAATATTTTCAATGTACAGACACACTAAACTTCTGTTACAGTTTTATAATACATAGTTTAGATTGTTAAGTTTATTTCACTCCCTGCAAAAGAATGTTTTTGAAGATAGGAGGTCCTGTGACACTTTTAGCCCTCATCATGTTGTTGTTTTGAATTTGATTTTTATTATCATACTATAGGTACTATATTATAGGTTAATAATAGGTATTATAGGTACTATAGGTACCGTCTCTACTTACATAAACAGATTGTTCCATCTAGCCTAGAATCTCACGGTGAAACGAGCAATACCTAAACATCTCGCTTTTCTATAAGAACAAGAAGTGCTATAAGAATAGAAAAACAGTAACATTTTTCAATTAAATCCATCTTGAAGAATTTAAAAATGCTATTGTTTTGTCTGAAACACCTACAATTTTACTGTAACTGAATAATTACAGAAAAAAAATTTATTATTCAAAAATTAGATTCTTCGACCTTGTTACGATTTGTAACACCACTGGTTTTTCAGTGCAGGAAAATATCGTAAAAAAATCTTCTGGGCGTGTATTGTTGTGTTCACTATTTGTTCATCAATGTGGTGGGGATGGACGAGCTCAAATCCGGGAACACTGCTAGAAATTTGAATATCTAACACTATTAATAAAACTGTAAAGATAATTGGGCGAAATCTGACCCAGCTAACTAAATTTTTCCTACAAAAAACCAAATTGGTTTTAAAATTTTTAGTATTAACCCACATTCAATTTCATGTAGTTATTTATTTTTTAAACTATGGGAAAATGTACTAAATGTACATACTGTACTATAATACTAAAATGTACAAAATTAACCAAATGTACTAAAATGTACAAAATGTGAGAAAATGTATTAAATGTACGAAAATGTAAAAAAATGTACCAAAATATTACATTTTTCTTTATTAGTTTTTGGCCTCAATCTCATGGTCTACATTAATACGACATATAGGTATATTCATGAACTAGAGACATTTACCTAAAAATCCTATACTTTTTTTTTTCTGTAGGTCGTGGGTATAGGTTTCATACTAATGTGCCCAGTGACCTTTGTGTTTTTTCGAGCATCACGCAAAAACTACTGGACCGATTTTGAGGAAAGTTATTGTGCTTATGACTAGACAAGAACTGGTATTTTTCGCTACGATACGACGCAGTGACGGGAGATGCGGATAAAGTCGCGAGAAAAATCTAGTTCTTAATAACTGTGAAATGGCCGCTGCCGGCCGGTAGTGCTATCTGTGTGACAAAATACTGGTGTGCTAAAATGTAGAATAACACGTACGATCGAAGATAATTATGAATTAATTTAATAGATTTCTAACTGCTCCCTTGAGGAATAAACTCTTGACTATACAGGGTGAAATTGATATCATTGGCATCCTTTTAAACTAAGAGTCTACCCATCAAACTGAACAACTTTTACTATGGGAGCAAACCGATCGTAGCAACTAAAAAATCTGCTGTTCCATACTAAACTGCAGTGCCTACTCGACTTAAATGTATGCAACAGCTGATTTTTTAGTTGCTCCGATCGGTTTGCTCCCATAGTAAAAGTTATTCAGTTTGATGGGTAGACTCTTAGTTTAAAAGGATGCCAATGATATCAATTTCACCCTGTATATTCATGAACTAGAGATATTTATCTAATTTATCTAATTTTTTTTCTGTAGGTTGTGGGTATAGGTTTCATACTAAGGTGCCCAGTGACCTTTGTGTTTTTTCGAGCATCACGCAAAAACTACTAGACCGATTTTGAAGAAAGTTTTTGTGCTTATGACTAGACAAGAACTGGTATTTTTCGCTACGATGACGGGAGCAGATGCGGATAAAGTCGCGAGAAAAATATAGTTCTTAATAACTGAGAAATGGACGCTGCCGATAGTGCTATCCGTGTGACAAAACACTGATGTGCTAAAATGTAGAATTAGTATAAGAGATAAGTGTACGTTTTGCAACCATCAGCAGCAAGGCTGATTCAGTGTATATGGGGTGTAAAGCATCTCTGTGATGGAGATGGACCAGGACCATGCAGGCAGACCTGGTCCATCCCCATCACAGAGATACTCTACACCCCATAACATAAACATTGAATCAGCCTTGCTGCTGATGGTTGCAAAAAGTACACTTATCTCTCGGAATAAATAACATGCCATCGACTCGATCGAAGATAATTGAGAATTAATTTAAAAGATCTCTAACTGCTCCCTTAAGGAATAAACTCTTGACTATATAATAGACTTATCCTTAGGTATATAGCTCTTTTCGAGCATCAAGTGGTTTCGCATTAAAAAATCCTTGAACTACACAAATCTAATGGATTCCAGTTTAAAAATAAATCGAATATTCAAGAGATCTAAAGGAAAACATTCTGAAGGAACATCTCAATTTGTAAAAAACTATGTTCTTCCCGGCGTTTCTCCTGACAAGATTATTAAAGTCCTCCAGATAGCCCGGTGGGCGATAAGGTTGCTCTGAAAGATATCTTATTTCGGTAAGTTTTGAATAAACTCTTGAACGAATTGCTCCGCGAACCCATTTGCGGGTTGGCTCGTACTTAAATTGTTTGGCTATACTCGTAGTTGACGAAATACGAAGTGGGGCGCTGAATTTTGGAAACGACTCAGTACAGGGCCTCAATCGCCCTAAGTTTGAACGATACTACCAAAACAAAACCACAACCAAAAACGTTACGTTATGCACAATTCGTATCGCGCAAATTATATTAACAACGATTTAGCTTTATTTAGGAAGATACCTTGGCGTAACGTTTGATGTCCGTTCCATCGAATTTTCTGTATTGTGCGATTTTACCGTTCAGAAAAAAATATCGCGATAGCTTTTTTACTTCAGCTAAACCAAATCTAAACCAAAACTAAACCAAAACCAAAACCAAACCAAAAGAGTATAAAATTGCGCAATTGAGGCCCAGGAGTGCGATTTTTGAATCTCATTCGCTGATTTTACTTCAAATCAGCAGTAGAAAGATGCATATCTCCACAGTAATTTTGACATTTTCAACTGCTGAACTCAGCGAATGAGATTCAAAAATCGCACTCCAGGTGAGTGAAACTTGGTTAAAACTGTTTGTTCAATAACTAGGTAACGATCGATCGATTCTATAAACTAGGTAACTACCACATTTTACTTGTTTTCATAATGGAACGTGAAACAAATAATATTTGTAGAGGTTTTCATTTCATTATACTGTTCGATCCTACAAAAACATTGTAGGTCAGTCGCCCGCCAGAAATTTAATTAGAATTTTTGTTACCTATGATTATTTATGATGCAAACTGTGCAAAGCGTATCCATCATTAATCACGAAAAATTGGCGACGATTTGCAAACGTTTTTTAGCAACAGTCACTGTCAAAGGATTAAAATTAAATGAACAATAATTTATTAGTAGGTATGGGACATCTGATTTTCTTTTTGTTCTGACAGGTTTGCTCCCATAGAAAAGTTGTTGAGTTTGATGGGTAGAGTTAAATGGTTAATGATACTTTTCCTTACACCCTGTATAATCTGTTTTAGTAAAATCGATTTATTTTTCTATGTGACTACCACCGTAACGTGACTTTATCATGAAACTCTAAAAAATATTTTTAAATGTTCTAAGACCTATTTCAAAGACTGTTCCGTGAATTGGGTAGATATGACTTGTGCAAAGGACCTACCATCAAAACTTAGTCAATCATACCTGAGAAAGAATTAGCTACCCTTATCAGATCGGTAACATCGGTGACATTTATTTGATCTCTAAAGGGCAACATGTCTATGTATAGTGGATATAAATATGATTATTACTATGATAACATCAAAAGCAAAGTAAACATTTACCGTAAAGCCAGATTAAGGTACGTAAAGCCGGATTATAGTTATTAACTTATAAATAATATATCAAAGTTCGTTTAGGCCAGAATTTGGGTTTTTGATCTTAGAATGCCGTGTTCCAAACAAATCTATGGATCAAACTTTTAAATTGTATAATTGAATATGTGAGTAAAATTCTAATGATTGTCCAACCAATTATGCCTAAATTTTAAATAAGACAGTTTTTTGTTTAGGAACAGCTTATTAATAATAGGTAAATTATTTAATTACATGATAAAGAGAATATATAATTTAAAATATAAATAGAACAGATTCAAATTTACGTACTATACGTATTGAAATCTTGTATGTTGATGTAGAGAGTCAGCCACAAAATATCTAAACTATTATAAAACTGTAACAGAAGTGTCTGTACATTGAAGATATGTACAAAAAAAAGATTACGATGTGGTTTTTGTCTTGCACAACCTTCGGCTACATTGAAAATGAATCTGCTAAATGAACTGAATAATTTTTTTTCTACGTCACAAAGTAACAACTTCAGAATATTAATTAATAATTAAGTATATTTTGAGTTTTTTCAATCGAGACGCGTCTTTTGACACCCCAAGCAGCGACACGTAGTCCTAACCGACGACACCAGCCTGCGTAACATGACAGAGTTGAGAGCGACACAGGTCACCTCTAAATGTCAAATTAGCGGTTATCTCCCTCAAATTTGACGTTTAGAAGTGACCTGTGTCGCTCTCACCTCTGTCATGTTACGCAGGCAGAGGGCGATGTCGCACATTCGCTGAAAATCGGGCCTATACCGAAGCGACAAAATAAACATTTACAATGTTATGTTAAAACAATATTAAAGCTAGTATGTGCTTATATCAGGGACAAAATAGCAACGCACTCAGACTCACCCCCCACTGACGTTACATTCTGTATGAGTGAGTATACACGCTAGACTGGACACCCCCTCGGGTGACGACAGGGCGATATAGGTTACTATTATTAGCAAATCGTTTAGTGTGTGTGTAACGTACTGTATTTTATTCTAGGTCTACGCCTCGTAGGCATTTAATTAACAAAAAATAATGTAATAAAGAAATACACTGAAAGAAATATATGGCTGAATGCTTGTTAAATATAACCGAACTAAAGTCTCTTATCGAACAATAATTATGTAATACCTATTTTTTTAACGTAGGCTTCGTCAAAACAGTAAAACATTATCAACGCATCCGAAACTACCTCCTACTTCTAATTACCTATGTTAAGAGATTAGCAAATAAGAGGATTGTGCAACATCCACATAAATCTGTTAGGTTTAAGGATGTGAAGAAAATGTTAAAACTATTTTTATGTAATAAAGGAAAATAAAATAAATAAAATAAAATAAATAATAAACATACTTCGTCAAAGGCACTAAGTACATGATGTAACAAAACACCCTAGTAATACTTAAGGGGGTGCTTCAGACCATCAAACTGAACAACTTTCACTATGGGACCAACATCGAGAAAAAATAAAAAAAATCTGCTGTCCCATACAAAACTGCAGCAATTTTTTTTATTTTTTCTCGATGTTGGCCCCATAGTGAAAGTTGTTCAGTTTGGTCTGAAGCACCCCCTTAAATATTACTAGGGTGTTTTGTTACATCCTGTATACTAAAACGAGGAAAAATACCGTAATACCTAATCCAACTAGGGTTATTAAACAGTTTTTTTTTTTCATTTTGTTTTCCACTATTTCGGGCCCTTTATAAAAGTACCTACTATTAAAAAAGTTGCAGCCTGTAAGTTTTTACAGCTTGGCAAAATCATTCCTTTGTCATATTTTTAAAATAATGAAAGCTGATTCTGTCATGTTCATTGTACTTACCTTATATTATAAATTATAAAACATTGTATACAAATTAAATTCACACGCTAAAACTAAGTAGGTATTTTGAATAACTTGATCGTAATATTTGTAATACAATCATTAAAATACAAAGTAAAAGTAATCACAAAATGAAACACATAATATTTTCATTTCTTAATTCTTCTCTTTTCGAATGACAAAAGTTGTCTAATATTGTTCAAGTAATTGAAGCTTTAGGTTTTGCAGCCCCACTCAGTGGGTGTTTAGTTTGCTTAGGGGATTAAAGAACAATTATAGCTAGCAAGAGATGCATTAAGAGGATCTAGCTGTCGGCTAAATGTACTTCAGTTACCTACAATTAGATCTGAGATAAATTAATCATTGTAGAGAAATCCATAACAGAACTGAAAAAAAAAATGTTAAGAAAGCAAAATCTCTTTGTAGTAAGTATAGTAGCACACTAGCTTGTTTATTATTTTACATACATATACCTAACAATAAATAGATCTGGAATAAACATTTTATAAAATGTAATTTTTGAAATCATCAGCTACCAAACAGCATTTGATTGATATTCTAAATCTGTTGAAAAAATTATATTAATACATTACACATATTCTTAACCGATCGAGAAATTGGGCACACATAGTGTTGTGTAATATTTTTCGAGCACATACATAGTTAAAAAAACAGAAACCCAAGAATTTCATTACGATTATTAAATCCTCGAACTCGCATTATCGAAGCCCTATGTTATTTTATAAACTAGTTGATGGCATATTTTCAGTTTATTTATTATCGGACCTTTTTCTAACTTCGACATGCTATTTGCCGAGCACAAAGAAAACTGGCTCAATTATAAAAACTAATTTCAACTTTCTACAAGCAGATGACATAGTTTAAAAATGTATACCTATAGTGAGAGTCTGAGCTGCAGAATGTTCTATTTAAAACAGACACACAAACATGTTTTAGTTTCGTTGTATCACGGAAGAAAACATTGTCATAGTACTCATTGTAATGCTGTGGCAGAAAGTAATTACATTTCTATTCCTCCCTTTTTAGGGTTCCCTAGTTTAAAAAGGGAATCATTATACTTTCGTCCATTCCGTCTGTATGTCCGCATTGCCCCACCTCAATTATATCCTCATTTTTGCACCTATTGAATTAAAAACTATTGGAGTGAAAAATATAAAAATATTTTTCAATTTATAACTTAGTAAGTATTTTCAATGAAACATATAACGGATGCTGTAGAGCAATCAGCGTCGGGAAAATAAATTAAACTCGTGTAACGTGTTAAAAATTGATTTTCTCGCCTGTCAATAGCGCAGACCCAAATTACATCGCGCTCTCTATTGCTGTTGAAGATTTTCATTTAGTAATAATTTTACTGGGATAAGCTTTTTATAAAATGACTACGGAACTCTATCATGGCCGAGTCCGATACGCTGTTGGCCGGTTTTTTATTTCTCTCCCCTTTGCTCTATGTATTTCTCTGCCTCTCTCCCTTTGATATTTTTTCCTCAAAGCAAACCAATTAGAACAAGTGTTCTAGAATCAATCCTACAGCTTTGACTCCCATTGTGTAATCAATGTATTATTTATACTGACTTACCGTGAATCCGATTCCAACAGTGGCCGAGAAATTGCCGGCTTGAAACTTGCCCGTTTCGAATTGCACCAATAAAGATGTCTTCCCGACTCCGCTGTCACCAAGAAGTATTGTCTGGGGATACAATTATTATGTTACAAATTGGTTTATTTACAAAATAAATACATTTTGCATCATGTCTATTTATTACGATAGCCTAACTGAACATCGAAGCATTCCCGAAGTGAGACATTTTTAGTGAACCTTTATATTAGTTTTAGTTGTGGACTTATTTAGATGTATCACAACATCGAAGTCTAACAATCATGCAGGTACCACATTTTCCATGTTTTGGTCTTTTCAGACCCAACTTTAACTTACAAATAATTTAACTTCTCGTAACAAAATGATCTTCGTAGCAAAACTTCTAAATCTTGATCGAAATGTATGCCGAGATACCTATTTCAAGTTGAAATTATACGAGTTTATTGATGCTACCTACCTTCTTATTTAAGCAAAAAATATTGAGACAGTTTTTTTTGTTTAAATGGGAAAATTAATGAAAATTTACTTTGCGGTGTCCGAAACCGATCACGAACAACCAAATCAATTAACAAAACTGTTTACTATTTGACATATAGGTTGTTACGAAGATAGCAATAAACTAAAATTTATATTAGCTACAGTTCATATTTTAACAGATAGGTATCTGTTTCAAAAGCTGCTGACCACCCCGGAATAATAGTAGAACTACTATTATTCCGGGGTGGTGGGGGGGGGGGGCGGGGGGGTGGTCAGCAACAGGTACCTTATGAATAGGCACATCGTCGTCGTTCAACAAATGTCTGGAAGGCGTGTCTGCGGGGCGGTAGTCCCTGTACCCGGTGGGGGAGGGGGTGCTGCGCTGCGCGGGCGCACGCAGCGTGTCCTCTTCGAACACGTCGTCGCTCATGCTGTCGTCCGTTGCCATTTGCTGAAAAATACAAATAAAATAAAATAAATGCTCACGTCTCTGACATTCCCCAAAACAAGAATATTCTAAACGAGCTTTTACCTGCGACTTCGTCCGCATAAATTATATACCAGATTTTAAGTCAGATGATAAGCTATCAAAACTCGGCCGAAATGTATGGGACAGCTGATTTTTTTTCGCGATTTCGTTATTGGTCGCATAGAGAACATGGTTCAGGTGGATGGTCTGAAGCAAGCTTTGCGGCTCCAACAGGGTTTTTTTACACCCTGTATGTGACGCATGCTTTCACCTACTGAACACATCGAAACCTTCAAGAGGTTTGGCGTATGTTAAGTGACAAAGATAATAATAGGTAATATTCATTATGCATCTCAATAATTTGCTACTGTGGACTTTGATAGAAAAGTCCACGTGGAGTGCGATTTTTGAAACTCATTCGTTGAACTCAGCAGTTTAAAATGTCAGAATTACTATGCATTCATGCATCTTTCTACTGTTGATTTGACTTTCAAAAATTGCACTCTTGAAGTATGATTTTCTAAAGTCAAATCAGCGGGAGAAAAATGCGTAGGTATCTGCATATTGACATTTTCAACTGCTGTGCCCAGCGAATGAGTTTCAAAAATCGCACTCCTGGGCGGCGCCCACAATTTTTAACAGAAATCATATTATAGAAACGGAAGAGATTTATTATTTTACTGAATAGTCTAAATAAGGTATTGAAGCATTTTATCTTCTATCTGCCTCCACTCAATTAAGCTTATTGGGTTACCTAAAAAGTGATCAAAGAAACGTCTCTCTCTCTGCCAACTAAAGTAAAAGGGTTTTAATAAAAAACAAAAGTCGAAATTCAATTTTAGGACACAGTTTCGGATGGTAGAAGAATTAAAGGTTTTGTAGCCGTGGGCAGAAGACACTTTTCATCCCAGGATATTATGTTATCTTCATTGAAAATGGCGAATAAAATTGTGCCGCGCCACAGCCAGCCGTCATGCACGTAGTATTGTTTGACGTGGACTATTGCTTAACTTTTCTTCTCTCTGCTGCTTCTTTTTGGTATATACATATAATATCATTGATGGATAACATTTGTAGACGACTTAGCGCTCTCGCGCGACCTACGGCGACCGTGCGCGACCCTCTGCGACCCACTCCACGGCGGCGGCAGCGCGCGGCGACCGTAAAGTCTGAGAGCAAAACTCGTATGAAGGTAAAGTAGGGCCAATGGGGGATTTTCCAGAGAAAAAAAAAAGCTAGTTCATAATTTCACGATAGATGGCGTTGAACAGAGAGGGGTCGATTAGGTACCTATGGTATATTTATGAATATTATTAATAAAAAGACGCAGTATAAACCCTTTGATATTACTGTCGGTTTATTATTAACAATCTCGGTGTTATTGTCTGTCAACAATTAATCAAGTATCGGACGTGGCTGTATGGGCTTTATATCCATTTTGAATATAACGACAATAACAAACTACAAAAATCTAAAGCCGGGTCCGCTGCGCCATGTTTTCGTGTTTGCTAACATCGTAACACGAAAACATGGCGCAGCGGACCCGGCTTAACAGAAAAACATAAATAAACCGGGAAACTTGTAATCGCTACTTCATCAACAGCGGGGCTAGTACACACGCCAACCCGCGATTGCGATATTTAACACATCTATCTGTCAAATCTTTTATCTTGTTCGTTCGTGCGAAAATAGAAAGAGAGCGGAAGCGTGATAGCGATATATCACGCTATAGTGGGTTGTCATACTAGCCCCGCAGATAGTTTATAATAAACCAACAATAATAAGAAAGGGTTTGTTTGTACACGGCGACACATCAAGCCAAAACAAGTAAAACCAAAATAAGGTGGTCGCGCGACGTTATACGTTATTCACCCTGCGCGCGGACAGCTTATATTGTCATACTCAAAGATAAAATATAGGGTTGATAAATAATATAAAGCAAGACATAGAAGCGCTACTTGACATCCATTCACACTTTTGACAACCACCCATTAGAATAAGTGAAATGTCAATAGTGAACAGATACATTTTGTTTTGTTTAAAAGATGTGTGTTGTAGAGTTTCTGGCCGCATCTTCTCTCAACGGAACACCTTCCGACGCGGTGGTAGAGTCAAAAAATGACGTCAAAAAGCTATCTATATGATATTATTTTGAATAAAATTTTTTTTTTAATACCGTCTTGAACCATTTTGTCACCAGACCTCCAGCTGGAAGACTCCGCTATTTCCTTACATTAACAACAAATTTTGCTTGAATTTGCTTAAAAAGTGGTGACATTTGTTTAACAGATTTACGTCTAATCTAGCTCTGTCACTCTTATGGCAATCTGTGTGCGACTGTAAGGAATGACTATACATGTTTTTGTACAGTTTGATATTGGGTAGACCAGCACTGGTAGCATGCCAACCCGCGATAGCCGTGTTACGGCTTTATCACGTCTTTTATCTCGTTCGTTCGCGCGCAAAAGAACGATATAAAAGACGTGATAAAGCCGTATCACGGCTATCGCGGGTTGGCATGCTAGGTACCACTGCTGCACTGGTAGAATGCACACCCGCGATAGCCGTGATACGGCTTTATCACGTTTTTTATCTCGTTCTTTTGCGCGCGAAAGAACGAGATAAAAGACGTGATAAAGCCGTATCACGGCTATAGCGGGTGTGCATGCTACCAGTGCTGGTCATACCTAATCGACCCCTCTCTTGTCAACACCATCTATCGAGAAATTTAGAACTAACTTTTTACTTTTTTTTGCTTTTGGAAAATCCCTCATTTAATAGGCCACATTTGACATTTGTCAGTTTGAGCTTCATAGTGAGGTGCCCTGCTTAAGAAGACTGATTCGATTCAGACTTCAATCATAAATGTGAATTGTATTCAGTTATTATGAAAAGGTACTTATACAACGTGTTAATGAATTAGCGCAAAACCTCATACACCCCAACTGATTTATAACAAAGTAATTAGATTGAAACTAATTTCATTATTTTGATAGTTACAATTTAAAGTTATTCGCATTTTAAGTTTTGAGGAAAAAATGATTTGTTATCATTTCAGCAATGAATGAAAGCGCTAACTTGCTTATGGATACATTTTAATAATCTTGTTTTGATAGTATGTAGGGTGAGTGTGCCCGTGCGGTGGGATGATATCGGGTTCAGTAAATTTTAAAGGACAACCGCCGCGGCCGCTCTCCCTTGAAAAAATACCTTAAAATGTATAGAAGTTTTGACTGAAGTCAAATGTCTCATAAATTATGAGGTTTTATAAAAACGACTCAGATAGTATCATTTATTTTTATTTAACGAGTTATTTAATCATTTATTATTAATAAATTATAAAAAAGCAGCAACCCCAACATGACTGTCAGGGTCAGGCTGAGATTCAGAGATGTTTTTTAAGTCTTAGTTCGGACTCCCGTATGTCAAAATCCATACATTTTGTTTGACCCTACTTAGTTCGAACTATGACTTAAAAAATCGTTTCTGAATCTCAGCCTCAATGTTGTTTAGTAGGAGGTGTTGCAAGCACAATGTATTTTTTTATATAAAAATGATAAAAACTAATAAATCATTATAAAATAAACTAATGCCTGCCTTGAGGGTCCGCGTGGACTCTGAACACGGATCCGATGTTAAATTTGAGAAAAGTGGCCGCCATCTTGAACTATTCAGTTCTTGGACAGATTGCTTCAGAAATCTTAAGGACCGCGGACTCTCAGATATCGATTTTGGTAACAATCGGCCCAGAAACTAAAAAGTTTCAAGATAGTGGCCAATTTTCTCAAATCTGAAATCAGATTCATGTTAAGAGATCGCAGAAACCCCTAGATATCCATTTTGGACGCAGTCGGTTGAAAAACAAAAAAGTTCAAGAGGGCGGCCACTTTTCTCAAATCTGACATCGGATTCGTGTTAAGAGATCTCAGGAACCCCTATATATCGATTTTGGAAGCAATCGGTTAAAAAACAAAAATGTTCGATAAATTAGGTATGTAATGTATCTTATTTTGATCCTTAAACGATTTGTTTACGATATAAAATAATAATGGGCCAGGGATTCACTGATGATTTTTAAAATAATATTACAGTACCTATAAGTACCTTTTCATAATAACTGAATAGAAGAAATTGAAATCTGAATCGAATCACTCACTTTTTAAGCAGGTCACCTCACTATGAAGCTGAAACTGAAGTGCGATTTTTGAAAGTCATACGAGCGACTTGGCAGTAGAAAGATGCATAATCTCCATAGTCATTTTGACATTTTCTACTGCCAAGTCGCTCGTATGATTTTCAAAAATCGCACTCGCACAAATGTCAAATGTGGCCTATTAAATTGGCCTTACTTTAGTGCTATGGGGCCGAAAGTTTTTATTTACCTCTTGAAACGACTTTTCATTCTTGAATATTTAATGTCTAAATTGAACCTTGCTTCATAGTCGTAGCAATATTTTCGAGTACAGGAACACATCGTAACTACCTATTCGTATTATTTAACTATATTTACAAAGGAGAATTCAAATTAGTAGGTAATATAAAAGAAAGCGGTAGACAAACAGAGCTATGAAAAATCACAAAACGCTTTGAGCTCGACGAATCCCTTTGTTAATATTGAGTTCTTAGTACCTAATGTACACAAACTGGGTTTGAAGAAAAATATGGAGATAGAGAACTCAGGTCGTTTTCCGTGAAACATTACATAATTTAATACCGAAAATTTATCTTTGCCTAGTTTATGGTAAATTGTAAGTACTGTGTAAATATTGTTCGATCACTCGAATTTTTCATTCAATGTTTATTTCTGTGCGAAATATTGTTTAACATAGTAAAAACATTGATTTTGTATTTGGTATATCTACAAAATGTGTAAATCTACAGAATATGTAAGAATTAGGTATTATAATACAATACTATAGGGTCCTTCTTAATGACACTTTTTTTGGATGATCAGACCGTCAAACTGAACAACTTTCTCCAGGGCACCAACATCGAAATCACGAAAAAAAAATCAGCTGTTCCATACGAAACTACAAATTAGGCACCCTCATTGAAGTAGAATCTACTTGTGTCAAATGTATGAACACCAGATTTTTTTTTTTGCGATATTGATGTTTTTCCAATAGAAAAAATTATTCAGTTTGATGATCTGATCATCCCTTTAAAAAGTCTCAGTATATTAAGAAGGACCCTAATGCCTATAAATTATGATTAATTATAAAAAGTGAATATTACCTGAACGTACTTAAACGTTTTGAATAGAATATTGTGTATCATACATACACAGTTTCACATTAATCAATCAGATTAGTCTTGAGATGGCATATACGGTGCCATTCTTGATACACGGACCGATATCAAAGGAATATCCCAGTCATGGAGTAAAGCTTATACATGCATCTAACAGAAACTTATGGATCTATATCATAGACAGCGTAATAGTAATAGACAAACAAATATAGCTTTGCCATAAGATTGGAGTGCATACAAACTCGTAGGTACTTTCGTAGTATCACGATCGTATTTCAGTATCAAACTAATAACCTACTACCGATATTAGACTTTTCTTTCGAGTGTTGAGAAACTTTTATTATACTTGTAGTGTACAGCAATAAAGAGTAGTTAATGTGGAAAGCGCCGGTAGCGCCGTCTATCGGCGGACGCGGTCTGTGGTGAATATCTATCGTGCATTCGCTCGGTATTCGTGCACCGACCGCCGTGCTGCGCGGACGTGTGCTTGTCACATTCACTAGTGAAGACTATATCTGTGTTTCATTATATACATCAACCTCAACCAACCCTTAGTAGAAAGGTGTATTCTACATTGGCGACGCCGGGATTCGAAATTCACGTGAGTAAAGTGCTTATCAGTTTGTTGAGAGTTGAAAATTTAAAAATGCAAACGGTGCCTACGAAATAAAATTACACTGTTCCTTTAAGGAAGCTAAGCGATTTATTTAAACACAATCGAAGACGGTTTCTACTAGCGTTGCTTTGTTTGTGGCCTAAAAAGTTACACAGTGTTAAAATATATTTCAAAAGAAAAGTAAAAATAGTTTTGTCCCGATTTTAAATCGTTTATTGGGAATTATCTTAACTATCTGGTGTCTGCTAGCGTTGCTTTATTTTTGCCTAAAGTTCACAGTGATAAAAATATATTTCAAAAGAAAAGGAAAATTAGTTTTTTGTCCCGATTTTAAATCGTTTATTTGGAATTATCTACATACTGTATTTCTTTTCCCACATGTCGACCATCGAATGCTGATGCTGGAGGAAAGAGGGTAGACCAGACAGGAGTAAGGTGTGGGATAACACGTGACGGCTCGGCGCGGCGCCTAGGATGGACAAATGTACGCCAGCTGCGGACATCAATCTTTAAGGTCACGTAATCATTCTGTATTACTTTACACGATTAAAAGAATTTATTCAAAGCATTCCGCAAATATAAAAGGGCCTCATAGTCCGTAGCTCCAGTTTCACTGCCCGTTACACGTGACTGGACGGAGTTTCGGTGCTGGTGGGGCAAGGGTGTCCTGGGGTTTTGGAGTCTCTGACTGCTCCTCGGGGAGTGTAGTCGTGAGCATATACTAATGCATGCTTGTAGTCCGTCATTATGGCCTAATAGGTATCCAAAATACGCCCATTAACCTCTCGTATGCCGGAAAAACCAGACACAATAGAAATAAATGGTTTTCATCATGCTGATCCGCGTTCTGGCATACCAAAGGTTAAGAATAGTGTCTTGATTCGAGACGAACAGGATTAGGTAACCAAGATATGCCAAGTGAGTTTATTCCAATTGTTTTTTATACTTATATTGACGCATTGTCATTTTTAAGTAATTGTCGTACTTCGTAGTTGTAATGGTCTCTAATAAAAGTTACTTGCTACCATTATGCGTACCGAACATTCTACGTATATAGAACATTCGGCGTAACGGATGTTCGGCGTAACGAACATTCAGCATAACGAACATTCGGCGTAACGAACATTCGGCGTAACGAACATTCGGCGTAACGAACATTCGGCGTAACGAACATTCGACGTAACGAACATTCGGCGTAACGAACATTCTGATGTCACAAAAACTTTAAGTTGAAATCCAAAGTTTTACGTTTTAAACGTTTTACTTATTGGACATTCTCAGTGTAGGTATGCGAGAACAATAATAATATACAACACATTCGGAGCTTATTTGGTGGTACTAGTTCATGAAAATATTTCAATACAAACATCAATAGTACCAACATAATTGCCAATCATCATCATCATCCTATTTGTTACCGGAACTTGTTTGACGTAATCTATACTTTATAGAACTTCAATTCGGTAACATTACGTTGATCTTATCGTTGCAACATTGTTGTTAATGTCATAATTATGGATGTAATCACTCCAGGCGAAACTAATTAGTTTCTTTGGCTATTTGAGCAAGGAATTTTATATTTTAAGGATCAATGTTAATTCAGACAATTATTTACAAAAAGTATCAAAAAGGATCAGAAAATGATCAGGTGATTTCATATTAAATTTAGTATTTCTTGAAATACCTACTCACATTTTAACAAGAAACACTTTCATCTCAGTTGAGAGAAGATTAATAGAAATAGAAATAGAAATAGAAATCAATTTATTATGTGCATAATGTCAAGAAGTTGTTCACAAAGTATTATAACAGTACAATATGCTCTGCCTTTAATCGGCGTATAATAAAATTTATAATCAAATGTCAAACTACATTACTTATTAGGTATTCAAAATAAATTAAAATACAACTACAAATAAATTTTAAACTGAGATCAATTAGATAGTAATTATAATGTCAAACTGAATTATTAGGTACTCAAAATAAATTAAAATACAAATACAATGGAATTTTAAATCTGAGATAAATTAATTTTAGTCATAACATAATTAGGTACATCAAAATCATCACAATAACTTTAGTTCAGTCTTATATTAGTTTTACATGTCAATTTTCGGACCCATAAATATGTCGGTATTTTAATTATTCCGTTACATTGTTGTGTCGTTAAGATACTCCGATACAGAGTAATAGGGCCGTTCTATGAGAAACGTGAACAAGTGGGTTTTGAAAGTGTTAACGTCCCTCTGATTTCGTATCAGTTTTGGTAGCTTGTTATATATCTTGGGTGCCATTGCAAAAATACTCTGATGATATAGAGCAGTTCTGCAGGACACCAACCGCAATTCATCACATCTACGCTCACTAGTCACGCTTTTGAACAGATGATAGTTTTTCCGCACAAACAAGGAGGTCTCAAAAACATATATCGAGGGCAGGGTAAGTAGTTTAAGTATCTTAAAGTGTGGTTTACAGCTGTCTGTTTGCCTTAAATTGCAAATCGCACGAATGCACCTTTTTTGCGCTATAAGGACGTCTCCGACACCAATAGCATTACCCCAGAATATGACCCCATATCTCAACGTGGAGGCGACAAAACCGTGGTAAGCCGCTAAGACCGCATTATTATTAACTATTTTGGCCAGTTTGTACAGAGCATACGAATGTTGGCTGACTTTTTTACAAACTTTGTCTAAATGTGTAACCCATTTTGCGTTTTTATCTATATGCAATCCAAGAAATTTAGTTGATTCGCATTCTTCTATTGCTTTTCCTTGGTAGTTTATATTTAAATTTTGTAACTTATTTCGTCTTTGGTAAAAATTCATGTACACTGTTTTGTCAAGATTTATTTTTAAATTATTTAACTCTAACCATTTTATAATCGATTTAATGTCACTGTTTATTATTGATTCACACGTACTTAAGTCTCCACCATCAAAGCCATATACAACCGTGCTGTCGTCGGCAAACATTATCATGGGATATTTTGTGGATATAGGAAAGTCGTTTATATAAGTCAGAAATAACAAGGGTCCCAATACACTGCCTTGAGGAACTCCATAACGGACTGTGTTTGGGTTAGATGAGTATGTTATTTCTGTTTTTGTTTTTACGTTGACTCTATTGATTTGCGTGATTTGCGTTCTATCTTTCAAGTACGACTCAATTAGGCGTAGTACATTACCTCGAACACCATAAGAATCAAGCTTATGAATTAGAATTTTGTGATCAACGTAGTCGAATGCCTTCGACATATCCATGTACAATGATATCACTGGCAGGGTTACGTCCATTCGCTTCATAATTTCATATAAGAAATCGAATATAGCAGAGTTAGTCGTCTTTCCTTTTCTAAATCCTTTTTGTTGGTCAGTGAGTATATTGTTTTTATCAAGAAATGAATACAAACTATTATATATCACTTTTTCATAAACTTTTGAGAGAATCGGAATTAGTGCTATTGGCCTATAAAAATTTATGTCCTCTCTGTCATTTTTTTTAAACAATGGTTTAATAATTGATATCTTAAGTTTGTCTGGAAACTCTCCATGTTCAATCGACAGATTAATAAGACAACTTAATACAGGGGCAATTATGTGAGATACATGCTTAACAACCTTTGTGCTTATGTCGTCATACCCCGTACTGTTGGTGTTCTTTAAATCTCGTATTATTTGTGTAATATCCATCGGAATTGTTGGTTTCATGAACATAGACTTTAGATTTGGGTGTGTATGTATCTTATTGTTATAATAGTTTATGTTGTCTGGCTTAACCTGGTCTATAAAAAAGTCGTTAAATTTTTGAGCAATTAATTGTGGGTCTGTAATTAATTTATCTTTATCTCTTATTCCTGTAATGTTTTCTATCGGTAGGTTGGCCTTTGCATTGTTGATAATTTTCCATACAGCTTTCGACTTATTCGCTGAACTATGTATAACGTAGTTGTTTTGTGCTCGTTTTGTTAATTGTATAATAGTTTTAAGCCTCTTAGAGTAGTTTCTGAATAAGATTTTATTTTTCGGAGTGGGTGAGACTCTGTACTGCCACAATAATTTTCTTTTACGTTTACTGCATATTTTGATGCCTCTAGACATCCATTTAGGTCTCCTTTTAGTACTTATCTTTACTTTTATAAGCGGAAAACATAATTCATAAAACGTTTTAAAGTGATCGTGGAAGGCATTAAAAGCATCACTGGGATTTCCTGCTTCGTAGACTTCATCAAAATTAAGCTTACTTAGGCATTCTTTAAATTTATTCAGGTTTCCTCTAGAGTAATCTCTTTTTGTCGAGTACCAGTATTGTAGTGTACACGTTTTTTTTACTGGACATTTTAATAGCTGTGCAGTATGGTCGGAAATAGCGGAAATAACTATATCATATTCAAGCATCATAACATTCATGACCAAACCGATAATACTGGTTAACAATTGTGTTCGCAGATTGTATGTTCCTAGATGTCACAGAAAAACCAGCCTTCAACAGGACGACTGCTAAGGCGCCAATTGAACCTTACCTCCTTGCTTTAGTGCTTAATAAAGAGAAAATGTCTCCAATTAATAGCTAAGAGGTTTGAAATGGTCAGGGTGATTACTCTCATATTGTCAGCTTGTAATGTTAATGGTTAGTGCTTTGCCATGTACAACAAACAGTTATTAGCAACGTACAGTTGGTCATTCAATTGACATTGGCAGCTTTTAGCTGGTCATTCAATTGACATTGGCAGCTTTTAGCTGGTCATTCAAATGACATTAGAAACTTGTAGCAGGTCATTCAATTGACATTAGCATCTTTCAGCTGGTCATTCAATTGACATAGGCAGCTTTTAGCTGATCATTCAATTGACATTAGAAACTTTTAGCTGGTAATTCAATTGACATTAGCATCTTTCAGCTGGTCATTTAATTGACATTAGCAACTTGTAGCTGGTTATTCAGTCATTCAATTGACATAGGCCGCTTTTAGCTGGTTATTCAATTGACATTAGAAACTTGTAGTTGGTCATTCAATTGACATTGGCAGCTTTTAGCTGGTCATTCAATTGACATTAGAAACTAGTAGCAGGTCATTCAATTGATATTAGCATCTTTCAGCTGGTCATTCAATTGACATAGGCAGCTTTTAGCTGATCATTCAATTGACATTAGAAACTTTTAGCTGGTAATTCAATTGACATCAGCATCTTTCAGCTGGTCATTTAATTGACATTAGCAACTTGTAGCTGGTTATTCAGTCATTCAATTGACATAGGCCGCTTTTAGCTGGTTATTCAATTGACATTAGAAACTTGTAGCTGGTCATTCAATTGACATTAGCATCTTTCAGCTGGTCATTCAATTGACATTGGCATCTTTCAGCTGGTCATTTAATTGACATAGTAACTTGTAGCTGGTCATTCAGTCATTCAATTGACATGGGCAGCTTTTAGCTGGTTATTCAATTGACATTAGAAACTTGTAGCTGGTCATTCAATTGACATTAGCATCTTTCAGCTGGTCATTTAATTGACATTGGCATCTTTCAGCTGGTCATTTAATTGACATTAGCAATTTGTAGCTGGTTATTCAATTGACATTGGCATCTTTCAGCTGGTCATTCTATTGACATTGACAGCTTTTAGCTGGTCATTCAACTGACATTAGAAACTTGTAGCTGGTCATTTAATTGACATTGGCATCTTTCAGCTGGTCATTTAATTGACATTAGCAATTTGTGGCTGGTTATTCAATTGACATTAGCAACTTTCAGCTGTTCATTTAATTGACATTAGCAACTTGTAGCTGGTCATTCAATTGACATTTGCAACTTTTAGCTGGGCATCAAATGCTATCAAATTTACTATCAGCAGCTTGTAGTTGGTCATTCAGATGACAAGTCAAATAAATAAAATAATTATTAGCAACTTGCAGCTGGTCATTCAATTGCAAAAAAAAAAACTGTTATTTCATTATCAGCAGCTTGTAGTTGGTCATTCAAATGACAAGTCAAATAAATAATTATAAGCAGCTCGTAGTTGGTCATTCAGATGACAAGTCAAATAAGTAATTATTAGCAGCTTGTAGTTGGTCATTCCATTGACATTAGCATCTTTCAGCTGGTCATTCAATTGATATTAGAAACTTGTAGCTGGTAATTCAATTGACATTGGCATCTTTCAGCTGGTCATTTAATTGACATAGTAACTTGTAGCTGGTCATTCAGTCATTCAATTGACATAGGCAGCTTTTAGCTGGTTATTCAATTGACATTAGAAACTTGTAGCTGGTCATTCAATTGACATTAGCATCTTTCAACTGGTCATTTAATTGACATTGGCATCTTTCAGCTGGTCATTTAATTGACATTAGCAATTTGTAGCTGGTTATTCAATTGACATTAGCAACTTTCAGCTGTTCATTTAATTGACATTAGCAACTTGTAGCTGGTCATTCAATTGACATTTGCAACTTTTAGCTGGGCATCAAATGCTATCAAATTTACTATCAGAAGCTTGTAGTTGGTCATTCATTTTATTTATTGATTTATTTATTTATTCAGATGACAAGTCAAATAAATAAAATAATTATTAGCAACTTGCAGCTGGTCATTCAATTGAAAAAAAAAACTGTTATTTCATTATCAGCAGCTTGTAGTTGGTCATTCAAATGACAAGTCAAATAAATAATTATAAGCAGCTCGTAGTTGGTCATTCAGATGACAAGTCAAATAAGTAATTATTAGCAGCTTGTAGTTGGTCATTCCATTGACATTAATTATTGTGAGTAGCTACGCTATGAATAACTCTAAAGGAATTAATGACTTACTGCACTTTCTTCTTTGTATTGATAAAATCTGTATCTTACCTAATCACTGCAGGCACTGCACTGTTAATTTAATCATTTGTATGTGATAAAGTATACTATACTGTACTTGAACCAAATCGGTTAATCATAAATTCATAATATTTTAAATAAAGAACATAATTTCAGTGCAAGCAAGTCAAAAAACAAAATGATTTGCAGTTCTGTAATAATATGACGCCAGGCAATTAAGTTTAAACAACAGTTGCACTTAATTCATGTAAATTGTAATTAAAAATAGCATTATTTTTTTAAAGCCTACCAAATGATATAACTGTATGGTTCGTAAAATAGTATCTACATATTAAACGGGTCCATTAAATTGAAACTGCTGATTTCTCAAAACTAGTCTAGTCGACTAACTAAAGGTAACTACTGAACATAGCTGGTAACGAAAGCGACCTAGTGTACCTTACTTAATATTGTTGTCAGTCAGCGTTATATTTGCATTCATGAAACTGTAAAATTATATGGGTTATAGGACCATGCAACTATGAAGTTGTTAGCGAAAGCTAAACTATCATGCAACAATAAAATGATATGGGTTACAGAGCCATGCAACTATCAAATTGTTAGCAAAAGCTAAAGGGTCATGCAAATAAAATAGCTGTGAGTGCTTTATTGCAATGGCTGGCACCCGCCAGAATGTTTTGAATGCATAAGTGTATGTGCTTATCACAGATTCACTCTTTTGTCCTTACCTCCTTAATTTGATAAAACGGAAATGGATACGATCTTGAAGCAGTGACTTTGACTAGTAGTTAGCCAAAATAAATAAATAAGAGATAATAAAGATCTATGGAACGTTATTTTTGTAGGTTTACTTACCTACCTATCAATAGAAAAATATTTTTAGAGGGAAGGGATAGTATAGAACAGAAGTAACAATAACTCAAATGTGTTAATATAATGAGATTGTAATTTCCATAAACATTGTTTATCGTTGAATTTGGTGTTTGACAATTTCAGATCAATATTTGATAAATATCTATTTTCTGTAAACAAATTAGTCTCAATAAGTAATTCGTAATTTGTTTGATGTAATAGCTTTGATAACAGTCAACACTGTATTGTAATAAGATTTAAGAGATTAGCTAAACTGTGGAGTTTCTTGCGCCGCTTCTTCTCCACGGGCTATACATTCCGAAGCGGTGGTAGATTCGAGTAAAGGTAAAAAATAAATTAAAACAAGAAAGAGATGTAGTGTACAGCCACAGGTCCGGCACTTCAAACAACATTTTAGATTTGACATGATGACGTTCGCACATGCGCACTTTGCGAAAATTGTGCATGACATATGTGTAGGGTTGACTTAACACTCTACTTAACACGCATCGTATGAACTACATTATACAATTTGTTACTTTTTATAGTTCATTCTGGTATTAAAAATAGTTTTTAAGCTAAAGAATCACAGAAAATGTGAATTTAGTGTTATTTTCCAACGTTTATTTTTACGGTGAGGAGAAAAATAAAATATATTTTTTGTAGTCAAATCCAACGGGTGCGCGCGCCTGACTGCATTCCCTTGCTCGGTTTCCCTCAAGTTACCACAGAGATTGTGAGGGGAGGTGAGGTATCTGAAGTCAGTGGGGGGCGGGGAGTGGCCGTTCTGTATGTAGAACTATATACTATTACCTATTCTGTGGTACAGCAATAAAGAGTAGTTAATGTGGAAAGCGCCGGTAGCGCCGTCTATCGGCGGACGCGGTCTGTGGTGAATATCTATCGTGCATTCGCTCGGTATTCGTGCACCGACCGCCGTGCTGCGCGGACGTGTGCTTGTCACATTCACTAGTGAAGACTATATCTGTGTTTCATTATATACATCAACCTCAACCAACCCTTAGTAGAAAGGTGTATTCTACAATACTTACCTAGTACATATTCATAATCATCATCATCAGCCTGTTAATGTCCAACTTCAGGCCCTCAAGGTGTAAGGGCATTAGTCCACCACGCGTGGCGTGCCCAATGCAGATTGGTACACTTCACATCACATGCGCATCTGAATTACTTTTAGTACATACAAGCGTTAACCCGCGACTTCATCCGC
Source organism: Agonopterix subpropinquella (assembly GCA_922987775.1). Lineage (NCBI taxonomy): Eukaryota > Metazoa > Arthropoda > Insecta > Lepidoptera > Depressariidae > Agonopterix > Agonopterix subpropinquella. The sequence continues at coordinate 7,557,766 of OV277700.1, forward strand.
ACAAATTATATACCAGATTTTAAGTCAGACCATAAACTATCCAATAAAAAAAGTTTCATCAAAATCGGTTCAGTAGTTTTTGCGTGAAGCTCGAACAAACAAACAAAGCAAAAATTTTTTTTTAAATTTATAGTTTTATAATAGTACGAGCTTTTACCCGCGACTTCGTCCGCACAAATTATATACCAGATTTTAAGTCCAATCATAAGGTATCAAACGAAAAATATTTCATCAAAATCGGTTCAGTAGTTTTTGCGTTATGCTCGAACAAACACACACACAAACAAACAAATAAACAAACGAACAAACAAACAAACAGACAGACAGACAAAAAATCCAAAAATTGGTGATTTGGAATCAGGGACATCTAAAAACCATATTGTAATATTTTTTTTGTAAATATCTTCAATGTACAGACACACTTCTGTTACAGTTTTATAATAGTTTAGATTTAGATTAATTTCATAGCCTATATGCCTTTGACTCATTTTCATATTACTGGTACTTCAGGCTACCCCTTTGCCAAATATAGAAATTGGAGGTAATTTAAACCATTACCACAGAATAGGTAATAGTATATAGTTCTACATACAGAACGGCCACTCCCCGCCCCCCACTGACTTCAGATACCTCACCTCCCCTCACAATCTCTGTGGTAACTTGAGGGAAACCGAGCAAGGGAATGCAGTCAGGCGCGCGCACCCGTTGGATTTGACTACAAAAAATATATTTTATTTTTCTCCTCACCGTAAAAATAAACGTTGGAAAATAACACTAAATTCACATTTTCTGTGATTCTTTAGCTTAAAAACTATTTTTAATACCAGAATGAACTATAAAAAGTAACAAATTGTATAATGTAGTTCATACGATGCGTGTTAAGTAGAGTGTTAAGTCAACCCTACACATATGTCATGCACAATTTTCGCAAAGTGCGCATGTGCGAACGTCATCATGTCAAATCTAAAATGTTGTTTGAAGTGCCGGACCTGTGCCATTACTGATCAGGTGGTTAAAGAACAGGTAAACGTTAATTAAAATTTTATGTCTTGGGTTCATATTGTAAAAATTTTGGGAAAAATATTTATTTTTTATTTTTTTATTTTTTATTGTCTTTATCAACCCAGACGGTTATTGTAAGAGACGACTCCTCCTTTCAGGCATCGACAGTCTCAGATCCTAACAGTAACTTTGTGTGGCTTTCGATTACAGTCACTGCATTCCGAACCCTCCTCTGATCGAAGTGGTTTCCCGTTCTAAAAAGATTCAGGAGGGTTAGGAAGAGAGATTTGAGTCTAATGAGTAATGGCTTTTGTAACTACAGGGTGTTACAAAAATAAGAATGCACGGGTGGGTGGTTAAGACCATCAAACTGAACAACTTTCACTATGGGACCAATATCGAAATCGCGAAAGAAAAAATCATCATCATCATCATACCAGCCGATAGACGTCCACTGCTGGACATTGGCCTCCCCCAAAATGAGGAGATTTGCCATAATCGTCATTATACGATGCGTTTGCGACGTTCCATACTAAACTACAGATCTACTCGAGCTAAATGTATGGCACAAATTTTTTTTTTCGCCATTTTGATGTTGGTCCTATAGTGAAAGTTGTTCAGTTTGATGGTCTAAACCACCCCTTAAAAGTTTTCAATTTTTATTTTTACTTCTGTAACATCCTGTATAAATAAACGGTCACTGTAGTGTAGACTATGAGAAATCAATAAATAATAATATTAAAAATATTACGACCGTGAACAGAAGCGAAAAAATGTAGGTAAGTATTTACAGTTGAGAGCAGCGCTCATAAATTCTCAAGAGTCACCACACCTTATTATGAAACCCACACATGAAATAGGAACCCCATAGAGACAAAGCTTCTGAGGAGAGCACAAAATGATCACGTGATGCACTCGCCCTATTGTCCACAGGCCGTGCTGGTTTTCCACGGGCGGCATGTAGGTGAGCTCGTCTGTGAAAGGTCACGCACACACCGCCTAGCCTTGTAGTAGTGTACCAATCGTAGCGCGTTTGTTTGACGCTTTGTCTTGTGGGGTATTGATATTTACTGATTGTTTGCCTCTATTCTAATATAGTCCTGCAATGGCATATATGGTGCCATGCTCGGTACACGGGCCGATATCAAAGGAATATCCCTTTGATAGATAGAACGAAAACCTTTACCTGCATCCAACAGCAATATTATTGAATTACCTGGCTTATGCTCTTGGTAAAAGGTGTTGCTCGGATGCATATTTTGTTTTATGGTAGTTTTGTTACTCCTTTATTTATTGGATAATTTCTTCTCAGTTAGGTCAGTGAATCGTCTTTCAAAGTGTCTGTTTCATCAATGGAGCTACATAATTGTCAATTTTTTTCTGTTATACGTGATTCAAATTACGAATGATGGTTAAACAACGTGTTAATGAATAAGCGCTAAACCTCATACACCCCAACTGATTTATAACGAAATATTTACATTGAAACAATAATTTCATTATTTTATTAGGTAATTAAAATTTTAAAGTTGTTTGCATTTTAAGTTTTCATGGAAAAATTACTATTATAATTTTTTTTTTAAGGATGGCTTTGCTCTTGACCTCAATCTAGTCATCAGGACGAAGATGGGGTCGAAGATGTAGCGAGCTTACCCAGAAGAAGCCTATTCACTCGTACTTTAAATTTAAAGGAATTCGGGTTGTAAGCGCTCGGGTTATTATTTTAGCAATGAATGAAAGCGGTATGTGTGCTCATGAATATTTTTTTAAGAATCTGATTTGGTAATAAGTGTACCTTACCAGTGCGGTGGGTTGACATAGAGTTCAGTAAATTTTAAATTATATTAACAAATTATTCAAATTATTCAAGTCCAAGCTTGTACTTCAAATGTGAATAGATAATTTGTGTGACCAATGTCACAGAATAGGTAATAGTATATAGTTCTACATACAGAACGGCCACTCCCCGCCCCCCTCTGACTTCAGATACCTCACCCCCTTCACACTCTCTGTGGTAACTTGAGGGAAGCCGAGCAAGGGAATGCAGTCAGGCGCGCGCACCCGTTGGATTTGACTACATAAAATATATTTTATTTTTCTCCTCACAGTAAAATAAACGTTGGAAAATAACGCTAAATTCACATTTTCTGTGATTCATCAGCTTAAAAACAATTTTTAATTACAGAATAAACAATAAAAAGTAACGAAATGTATAATTTAGTTCATACAATGCGTGTTAAGTCAACCCTACACATATGTCATGCACAATTTTCGCAAAGTGCGCATGTGCGAACGTCATCATGTCAAATCTAAAACGTTGTTTGAAGTGCCGGACCTGTGCCAATGTCCAAGATAATTTTCATATTTATTTGATATTTTGAAAAAAAAAACCTATGTTGATACCTTGATAATTCGATTCTGCTCTTGATTCTAAACAAACTAATTTCTAGTTTTGCGTTTATTTATTAATACGTTGTATACATACATACATATACAACGTGTTAATGAATTAACGCAAAACTAGAAAGTAGTTTGTTTAGAATCGATAGCAGAATCGAATTATCATGGTTTCAACATAGGTAAATTTTTTCAAAATTTTAATTTTTCTTTTCGTAAAATTTTTTATTTACTGAACCCGATGTCAACCCACCCCACGGGCACACTCACCCTACTTACTACCAAAACAAGATTATAAAAATGTATCCATGAGTACGTTAGCGCTTTCTTTCAGTTCTGAAATGATAAGATGATAACAAATCATTTTTGCCTCTGAACTTAAAATGCGAATAACTTTAAATTTTAACTATCAAAATAATGAAATTATTGTTTATGCAATATGACGCTAAAATTGCGTATACCTAATAGGCTTTATGGTTTTATCTCTAGTAAGTATTATTAGGCAGTTGAGTAGTAGCTAAACTATATATCCACTGCGAAAAGAGGTGGTCGTAAGTATAATATATTATGCGTTAATATCTATAGAACGGTTTATTTGTTAATTAATGCCATTGGTATACACATCACCTGCACGCGTACGCTGTATTGTAGATTATCATGCTATGTAATGTAGGTACATGTCAATATCTGCATTCACATTGAGAGTGTATTAATTTGCCAATAACGCCCGTATGCACAATCGTTGAATTTTAAAAGCTTTAATTTAATTAACTCACTATTTTAATTATTTTTATCAATACGGTGTACATTTCAGCATCCGTGACTACTGGCCGTAGTAAAGGTTTAACTTTTTAATATTTAATTTGGTACTGATAAATTGATAACTCTGATATGCGAGTCCCCAATGTCCCTCGCGCATTGGAGGGCAGGTAATTGATTTTAATTCGGGGAAATGGATGGTCGGCGCAAAATATAAATGCGTAGTTGATACAAAATTATTAAATTTACTTGTGTACCTACCTTTACATTAAGTATCTTTTTAGGGTTCCGTACCCAAAGGGTGAAAACGGGACCCTATTACTAAGCCTACGTTGTCCATCCGTCCGTCCGTCTGTCCGTCCGTCTGTCCGTCCGTCCGTCCGTCTGTCCTACCTATTTAGGGCTGTAACTTTTGAACCGTAATAGCTAGATTAGTTGAAATTTTCTCAGATTATGCGTTATTACGGCGGATTTGTTAACAAATAATAAAAATGTCAAAAAGCAAAAAATTAAGGGGGGTTCTCAACAAGAACCTAGTTTTTATCAACGTTTTTTCTTCACGCTCTATCGTAATAACGGCAATACATACAAGCGTCAAACTTAGTGTGATTATAGAGCAAACTCTAGAGAATAACAACAAATACTAAAAACCGGCCAAGTGTGAGTCGTTCTCGCGCTAAAGGTCCCGGACAAAAAAATATTTTTTTCTGCGTAAATAATGTTGTGTTCTGTGGTGGTGTGGTACGTAACCCTCGGTGCGCGAGCAGCCCGACTCGCACTTGACCGGTTTTTATTTATGAAGAGGTTAGTTCTAGGTGGTTCTAGTTAGACGGTGAACAGATAGAGTGTCTTATATGATGTCTGATTAACCAACTGCAGGTGATCTCAGGACACTGGTAACCTAAACCTAGCTATAATGAGTCACCTATGATTATTTAGGTGCCCTAACTGGAATAAATAAGACAAAGCAATAAAAGAAATATAATAGTTTTGTGTAGTTTCTAGGGAAAACCCACAAGAATAATTCTGTGCCTTAATTGAAATGAGTCTACAAATTCAAGGGTGGTACAGACCATCAAACTGACAAAAAAAAATACTACGGGACCAAACATGAAATTAAAAATAAAACCTGTCAAGTGCGAGTCAGGCTACTCGCGCACCGAGGGTTCCGTACCACATCACCACAGAACACAACATTATTAGCTTAGAAAAAAAACTTTTTTTGTCCGGGACCTTTAGCGCAAGACCGACTCACACTTGGCCAGTTTTTAGTATTTGTTGTTATTCTGTAGAGTTTGCTCTACAGGGTGTACATTTGAGTCGAGACTGTACTGCACTTTTGTATGAAAGAGCGGATTTTTTTTTTCGCGATTTCGACGTTGGCTCCATAGTGAAAGTTGTTCAGTTTGATGGTCTATAGCACCCCCTTAAGTATTACTAGGGTGTTTTGTTACACCCTGTATAATCACACTAAGTTTGACACTTGTATGTATTGCCGTTTTTACGATAGAGCGTCAAGAAAAAACGTTGATAAAAACTAGTGTCTTGTTGAGAACCCCCCTTAATTTTTAACTTTTTGACATTTTTATTATTTGTTAACAAATCCGCCGTAATAACGCATAATCTGAGAAAATTTCAACTATCTAGCTATTACGGTTCAAAAGTTACAGCCCTAAATAGGTAGGACAGACGGACGGACGGACGGACGGACAGACGGACAGATGGACAGGCGGACGGACGGACGGACAACGTAGGCTTAGTAATAGGGTCCGTTTTCACCCTTTGGGTTCGGAACCCTAAAAAATACATTGTTCATACATTTGAGTGGAGTGCCAGGCATTGCAGTTTATTAGGGAACAGTAGATTGTTTGTGATTTCAGGGACAGAATTAATAAACAAGATCTTGGTATATTTACGTTGTACCTACAAACGTTGTTCAAAACTTATTTTGCAAACTCAAATAATACTTAACAACAGTTTTCCAATTATTAAACGAAACGTTCCATTCTATTTGCGACCCTAACACTAACACCAGTGCCGGATTTCGACCTAAAGAGGGGGCCTCACAAGAAAAGAACTCAAAAAGGCTGCCAGGTTTCGAGGCCCCTTCTTACCTCAAATTACTTTGTGTTTCTTTTTTATTTTCTTTTTTAAATAACAAATATTGTAACAGAATATCGTAGAAATAGACTCGCAACTAAATTATCCTGTAAGATATTTAACTTTTATTGCGCCATTCCATGCACTCTAAACCTATAAGCACAGGGTGTAAACTTAAATGCGTTACAATACTTAAGAGGGTGTTTCAGACCATGAAGTTGAATAACAACTAAGGCCCCAAAAAAAGCTGTTCCAGCTATTAAATAAACGTCAATCACTGTTCGACCAGAATGTATGGAACAGCAGTTTTCTTTGTTGCGATTTCAGTGTTGGTCCCATAATGAAAGTTGTTCAGTTTAATGGTCTAAAACACCCTGTTTAATATGTAACATGTACATATTTAAGTTTAGACCCGTGTAGGTTTAGGGTTGAACCCCATCTGACAGCACCGCATCGCCTTTTTCTGTCGCTCCATCCTTTTCTGTCACTCAGGAACGTTATTTGCTAGAGTAAATAAGGTAGACGGAACGCCAAAGCACGCCGCAGCACCGCCGCGCGCTATCGCGTTCCGTCTATCTCATTTGCTCTAGCAAATGACGTTTCTGAGTGACAGAAAAGGATGGAGCGACAGAAAAAGGCGATGCGGTGCTGCCAGATGAGGTTCAACCCTTAGTGACCCTTTCTCAACTTAATGGGTCCTCTGCTTCTAAATCGAGAGGTAGTCCGGTACTGCGTTCCTGATTTGGCCTTATAGTAAAGTAAATAGTATAAAATATAATATATTGTATTTGTATTAGAGATAATTCGCGCCCAAGACAAACATTTCACATCGGTTTTCTACCTCCTAACCGTGTCAACGTTGTCAGATGTCCCTCATTTCTAAACACAAGGTTGTTTTATAACAATAAACCAAGATATATCGGGACATCATCCGACATGGGTTCCTTCCCTTGCTTTATTCAATATTTCCCACAGGATTCCGGGTTCGATTTCCAGCATATTATTTAAGTATGTGCTAGTTGAGAAATAAATTTTGAATTCAGACCAGACCTGAGTCGATCTAAGTGATTTTGTTGAACCATTCCGAATTGAAGTCCCGGTTCGAAGTTCTATTTATTTAAAGCAAGGCAACACATAAGCCAGATAAGAGTATTGGCTATGTGCGAAGTGGGTGTTGGAAACTGTGAAAAATTTGTACTACTGACGGCGAAGCTGTGTGTAATTTGCTTGAATCTATGAAAATCAGCACACTAACTTAACACGAAATCTCCAAAACTGTCAATACTACAAACTTATTTGGCATGGAAGTTTCTATTGGCATCTAGATGCTCACTTAAAAAAGGCTTGTCGCATTTTAACCCCCCAAAGGTGTTAAAACTGAGGTACAAGTTTGTATGGGAATTCCGATACATTAGATTTTGTCCGTGGCTTCGTCCGCATCCACTCCCGTCATCGTACCGGAATAAAATAGAAGCTAGCTTTTAAGACTAATAATTAGCTTTTAAATATAAAAAGTTTTATCAAATTAGGTACAGTAGTTTTGGCAGAATCCTCGAACAAACACAGATAGTGCAAATAATTCACGCCTGCCCGGAAAAGTTCTGTCAGTACGCCGCGCTAGTGTGGCGCTAGTGTCGTGCACATAGCCAGTTTTTTACCATAGGTATCAAAAGCATACGGGATAGGCAAATGCTGTATTGAAAGGTTTTTGAGCTATTATAATTCTTTAAGCTTAATAAATTTCTACAGTGATATTCTTGTTTAAATTCAATTCAATTCAATTCAATTATACTTTATTTCACACCAAAAAGAAAAAAAACATAGTATACAGAGAGCAAACAATCAGGAAATTCAAAGGCACAAAAACAGGCGGTCTTATCGCTAAAAAGCGATTTCTTCCAGACAACCTTGGGGTAGAGGAAATAGTAAAAGAAGATTGGTAGGCGGTGTATATCAGAATAACATAATATAGATAACATACACAAATAAAGTTATACAAATACAAACATACTGTTATATAAAATACATACATAATATAAATACCTATTACGAATACATATTCATACCTACAAACACAAAAGAATCATACATAAAATAATTCTAAAACAACAATTACTTGTCAAAGAGAGGAAAAAATGAACCAGAGGTGACCATCAAGGATAGATAGTCAGTGCTCGAGGAAATGAGCTTTGACCCTAGACTTAAAAACATTCAAGGAGGGTGCACGTCTGATGGGCTCCGGCAACAAGTTCCAGAGCCGAACAGCATGAACGGAGAAGGAATGAGTGTAGAAGTTAGTGGAATGGGTGGGCATAAGGAGGGAAAGGTTTTCAGAGGAACGCAAGGTACGACCAGTGGTGGAGGAAATGGAGGAATAAAAAGTCAGGCGTTCCTTAAGATATTGAGGAGTCAAAGGATCGAAGAGGATGGAATAGAGAAGGGAAAGGATGTGAGCTTCCCGACGACGTTTGACCGGCAAATTTAAAGCTTAATCACAGATTATTTAATAGTTACGCTTAATGTTAGTCACGAGCAGATGCAGTCATCAGAGACCGCTGAAAGCTGCATAATAGCTGTGTGAAATAGTTCGTGGTGGTGAAAATAAAAACATTTTTCTTTTTCTTTTTTTCTACATAACTTTGGTTTCAATTTTCATTTTTATACTGCTTGATACTAAATAATCTTTTTTCTGTTCTCTTCAAATAAATAAATAATAATTAAATAAAATGTACACACGGCGACACATCAAGTTACCCAAAACCAAAATAAGCTGGCCGCGCTACGTTATACATTACTATGCGGACGCGCGGCCAGTTTATTTTGGTTTTGGGTAGCTTGATGTGGCGCCGTGTGTACTTTATTGCCACACAAAAATACAGAATAGGTACCAGCAAAAACAATAAACTTCAAGCTGTTTGCACTTCATATCATAACCAGTTATTCAGAAGCTGAATATCTTTTATTTTTATTAGTGTTCCGTACCAAAATTGGCAAAACGGAACACTTATGGAATCAGCTCGGTGTCTGTCCGTCCGTCCGTCCGTCTGTCACAGGCATTTTTCTCAGAGACCGTAAGGCATAGGAAGTTGAAACTCGGTACAGATATAGCAATTGCTGGTCCAATATCATAAATGAAGAAAAAAAAGCTTAATTTTTGGGGTTGGTAGAAAGGGTAAGTAAAAAACATTTTTTTTTTCTTCCCTATGTCGTGGGATATCAATTTTATTTTATTTTATTTTATTTATTAGGCACATAAAACAGATTACAGTTAAAAAAACACAAAATATAGACATTAAAAGGTAAAGCAAGCCATAATCCTAAGCATATGTGCACATCATGAAATAAGCAAAAGGTGAACAATTAGTATCGTGTGCGTGACTCTATACATATTAAAAAGAAAAAGAAAACAAGAGAATAAATTTTTCCATGCATCGAACGACAAAAAATACTACAAGGTAAAAAAGAAACAAAAATCATTTTGAGAGCTCGTTATTGGTTGTAACTTATTGTAACTCGGTATCAGCAGAGCGGAGAGCGGAGATTACGCGTCTTCTGTACCGATACTGGTTCGAATCGAATATATCTAGTTCGTTTGATTTCGCAACAATTTCATTATAATTACGACACATACGTGACAGGGGGTTATAGAAAGAGGTATTATTAATATGGATCTGCAAGGAAAATGTTTTGGGGACTCGGACTCTATATTGGGTATTTATATTGAGAGACGAAAGGAGAGCAGGGCAGTCAATGGCCGAATGAAGAAGTTTGTGGAGAGTGGAGAGGTCAAGTTGGGTGCGCCTCAGTTCAAGTTTCTGCACTTTAAATATTTCACAGCGTCGGTTATAGTCAGGGAGCCTCAAGTTCATACGGTAAGACAAGATCCTAAGACATTTCTTTTGAACGCACTCAATGCTGGATATATGTACGGAATAGTAAGGAGACCAGATAGGGCAGCAATATTCAAGAATACTTCTGATGAGGCTGTAGTACAGAAGCAAGAAACTATTCGGCTTTTTGAAATCCTTAGTCACCCTAGAGATGAACCCTAGAAGCTTGAAAGCCCTTGAGGTAATGCTTTCGTAGTGAGGACGAAAAGAAAGCTTCTCATCAAAAAGAACACCCAGATCTTTAGCCACAGTTTTACGTTCTAAAGTTTGGCCTGACAGTTGGTAATCATATATAATTTTATGGTGCTTTTGCGTGAATGTGATCACGAAACATTTAGTGACGTTGAGACTCATGCAGTTATCAATACACCAATCATTTATTGCGTTTAGATCCTTCTGAAGTACATGACAATCATTGACAGACTCCACACGAGTGTAAATCTTAAGATCATCTGCATATAACAGGCAGGGGCTGGCCAAGCGCTCAATTAAATCGTTGATAAATAAAATAAAAAATAAAGGTCCGAGGTGAGAGCCTTGTGGAACGCCTGAAGTTATTGGCATAGGAGAAGAAGTGAAACCCTTGACTGCAACCAATTGACTTCGACTCTCAAGGTATGAACAAACCCAACGAAACAAACTCCCGTGAATACCATGCAAGAATAGCTTGTTACATAGAATCGAGTGGTCGACCCTGTCAAAGGCTTTAGAAAAATCGGTGTATATAGAGTCGACTTGGCCTCTTTTAGCAAAAGCAGCACAAAGGTAGCTTTTGTAAACAAGGAGATTGCTCAGAGTTGATCTCTGGCTAATGAAACCATGTTGTTTTTCAGACAGTGAGGGCTTAATATGTGAATAAAAGTAGGTATAAACCAATGCTTCAAAGACCTTGCCAAAACATGAGAGAATACTGATTGGACGATAGTTCTCGCAACGAGATTTATCACCCGATTTGTGGATAGGGATAATATGTGCAATTTTCCATTTAGTTGGGAAGACGCCCGCAGCGAGAGATTTGTTGAATATTAAACACAATGGAAATGAAAGTTCTTTAGCACAGGCAACTACAAACAGTGGAGGGATGCGATCAGGTCCTGAACCCTTGTTCTTGTCAAGATGTTTAAGCCTCTTCACTACATCCTCGTTGCTAAGAATAATTTTTGACAATACACCACTATTAGAGTCGTAACCTGACGCACTGGGAACAGTGACTCCTCCGGTAGATTTTTGAAAAACAGAGCCGAAATATTGAGAAAAAAGTTCACATATTGTCTGGCTGTCGGAGGATAAGGTTCCATCGTACGACATAGCCTGAGGCAATTGAAAGCTTATGAAAATAAGAATCTAAAAATATAGTTCTCAAATTATTTAGTAAAACTTTGTGTACCAAAGTTTTCAATTAAATCCGAGACATTGCTGTCCCCACCTCTATTTCAAAAAATATAGCCATAAAAGATCTGAAAAAAATCATGAACATCAGATATAACGTGCTGATGGCGGGAAAATTATCAGGGGGGCTCTAACTTGGATAGTTTTTTTCTATACCCAAAAAACTAACACCAGTGATACAGTGTAAAATGATCTTCAGTTACTATGTGACCACAAGTAAGTGTCAATTTATAGTGGTATCTTCAATGACCCATGTTAAACAACTGGTAGTACGGAACACTGATTTTTACAAGTAGAAGGCTGCATTGCATTAATTAAAAATGAGTAAGCTCTATCCACTAATATAACTTACGAGCTTTTACCCGCGACTTCGTCCGCATAAATTATATACCAGATTTTAAGTCAGATGATAAGCTATCAAACAAAAAAAGTTTCATCAAAATCGGTTCAGTAGTTTTTGCGTGATACTCGAACAAACAAACACCCAAACAAACAAACGAACAAACAAACAAACAAACAAACAGACAAAAAATCCAAAAATTGGTGATTTGGAATCAGGGACATCTAAAAATCATATCGTAATCTTTTTTTTGTAAATATCTTCAATGTACAGACATACTTCTGTTACAGTTTTATAATAGTCTAGATAGCGCAGCGCTCGATTTTCATCATATACCTACTGCTTTCAGTTCGAATGGGAAATGAAATTGATCCCAAAATTATCATGTTAATCAATGTCGATGGATGGACACGTAGTACACGAGATCGCATTGACGGGGGCTGATCGCCAATTATTTTTCTGCCTACGCTACGCTATTTAAAGAGCAAAATTATCAGCTAGGTTCAAAAAATTTACATAAAGCCTATGATCCTATGAATAACTTATTTAAGCTGCCTTTGACCAGTGATTTTATTTATTTCTAGTTTCTGCCTTTTAAGAGGGCTATTCGAGTCCACTGGCGCCCTCGTCACAATAATAAAGATTTCTTAAAAAGTGCCCACTTGACAAACTACAAAAGCCTTGAAGCTATTTTCATAGAATACTTTTATAGGTTTTTTTTGAAAAAAGAAAAAAGCGGCCGCTTTTGTTTTTATTCGAAATTGTTTAAAAGTGGAATGTTTAGAACCTATAAAAGTATTGTATAACAAAGGCTTGAAGGCTTTTGTAGTTTGTCAAGTGCGCACTTTTGTAATTTAGGTTTTCTTTATTGAGAAATCTTTATTATTGTGACGAGGGCGCCACTGGACTCCGATAGCCCTCTTAAAAAATAAACTGTTCTATTTTAGATAGGTACGGATACGATACGTCAATGCATTATTCATTTCATGCCTACTATCTATAGTATACATTGATGAATGATGAATGAGTCATGAATTAATTATCATCAGTATAAGGCGTTATAGTACCTATATTCGTAATCTTTTTTTTACCTAAGTACCCCAGTCATATATTTCAGTTTTTAGTAAAATTACAACTTCTTGTAATCTAAACTATTATAAAACTGTAACAGAAATGTGTCTGTACATTGAAGATATTTACAAAAAAAAATTACGACATGGTTTTTATCCATGGCCATATGAAATATCCATGGATGGATTCCAAATCATCAATTTTTGGATTTGTTGTCTGTCTGTTTGTTTGTTTGTTTGTTTGTTTGTGTATTTGTTTGTTTGTTTGTTTGGGAGTTTGTTTGTTCGAGTATCACACAAAAACTACTGAACCGATTTTGATGAAACTTTCTTTGTTTGATAGCTTATCATCTGACTTAAAATCTGGTATATAATTTATGCGGTTGAGTCGCGGGTAAAAGCTTAAACTTATAAGTTTAAAATTACAAGAAGTTGTTATTTAACGCCATCTATTTTTGGACGCCAGAATGACGAAACATTCTCTCTTGCTGCTGAAATTCAGAGCTCGTTTTTAGTTCTAAGCAACCACATAAGATGTCGGACTCAGAAAAAATAAAATCAAGATAACAAAATTTCGGTGTAGAGGTGTTTAGGTCGACCAGAATCTCATAAAAAATGAGGAAATCAAATTTTGATTAGGGCTCTACAAACACTACGACTTTTTGCCGTTTTTGCAGCACTTCTGAAACGCCATACAGCCACGAAGAAAAATTATATGTCTATTCTTATGAACAAGATGAAAATGTTCGGCCAGGAGTGCGATTTTTTAATCTAATTTTGACATTTTCAACTGCTGAACTCAGCGAATGAGATTCAAAAATCGCAGTCCAGGCCCTGTACCCGCACTTTCGATGTTCACTATATCGCCACTGTGTCGGTCCACACTTCATTGGAATAGAGTTGACATTGGAACGAAAATGTTCACGCAATTGCGAAGTTCGAATCCCGGAGTAGACCCTCTGATGATTTAGGCGTCCAAATGCTCTTAAAATATAATTATACCCATTAACAAATGCGCGTTTTTAGCGCTGCATAAAGTTGCAGTTTGAAAAGGGCCTACTACATGGTAGTGACAGTTTGACACTACCATGTGAATCTGTATTTTTTTACTTTTTTTCATTTAATGAGATTCTGGTCGACCTATAAACTAACAGTATAAAAAATCTAGAGCATGCTAAATCTCTAGCATCTAATGACATTTGAATACAATACAATTTTCAGAGCGGGAGGGGAAGTGTAGGTATAGAGTTCGCCCTACAACAAGGGAGAGACAGGGAAAATAGGTCAATGTCGTAGAGTATTCAACCGGTGTGTTTAGTCTCTTGATACCTCTTAGCGTATACAAAATTGGTATTAGGTACTAAAACTATCTTGAAGATAAGACTTGGTACATTCTTAACTATATATAAACTATATACATTGTGTACAATAAAGTGAGAAATTATAAATACATAATTTATAATTTCTCACTTTATTCTCACAAGGAAAGATTGATAAAGATGACTTGTGTACGAATACATAAATTTAAATAAAACTAATATTTTCTACCCCTATTAATCACACATAATGCTTATTTATAAAATATATCGTCTTTTTCTCTGTATTTGCGATTGTTTAAATTTAAATTTAATTTAAGTATTAGCATAAGCATAAGATTATGCTCACGACTATATTCCCCGAGGGAGAATATTTATATTATAACATTAAAAAATATGAACTTCAAAAATACAGAAATAGTAATCAATAACGAAACAAGATTAAATGTTATTTATAAATACCGAATCTATCTAAAGAGAATGTAATAGCTTCTTATCATATGTTTAATTTGTTGATAAATCTGAACCCCTCTTGGGGAAGCTTATATCATTTAGGGGAAAATTTATTGGCAAATTGCGATCCAACCAATCCTAAATTGCTCCTTTATAAGATGAAAATCGTTTCCTCTCTAAAAAAATACGACAGACGAGATCGAGCCGTCTTTTCGCCTACGAATCTCCCACCCAAAACTTTCATCAAATACGAATTAAATGTCAAAAAATATAGGTGGGCATTGAAAAGAATAGCTTTACGGATTATTCGACCCCATATCTTCCTCTTACTACTACTACTCTTGATGCTGATCGTTTTCGCTGATTTGTTTCTCACAAGTCGCTATTCAAAGTTTTATGCATATGAAAAATATGCACGAAAATTTGGTTCGTGGGACGTGTGGAAGTTAATCAATGTATGTACAGGGTGTAACAAAACACCCTAGTAATACTTAAGGAGGTGCTTCAGACCATCAAACTGAACAACTTTCACTATGGAGCCAACATCGAGAAAAAATAAAAAAAATCTGCTGTCCCATATCAAACTGCAGTACCGACTCGACTAAAATGTATGGGACAGCTGATATTTTTTATTTTTTCTCGATGTTGGCTCCATAGTGAAAGTTGTTCAGATTGATGGTCTGAAGCAACTTCTTAAGTATTACTAGGGTGTTTTGTTACACCCTGTATACACTGGCTAATTATTTGATTTTATGACAAATAATTCCTACTTGCTTTGCTTATTTTAACATTCATTAGAAGTCGATAATTCTCCGTAAGCTTTTTGTTTTTGCATTAAACTTTACCTTTGAAGTATTTTACCAGAGCCGATTTTAATATTGAAAAACTTTGTCAAAAGGCTGGGCAGATCTCTTGAGAATTTTAATTAAGTCAATGGAATGAAAAAAGGCTCAAGCAGTTAATAATTATTCACTGATTTGCGGGTAATTTATACAAATTTACAATTTTACATCCGTAACATAATTATCTTACAAATAATTTAATTTTGCTTAGGTACGGTTACAGTTTGGTATACTTAGGTAATGGGATGGTTAGGAACTTTTGCTTCTACTAAAAAATACCTTTATTTTAACATTTAGTGCTCTTACAGACGAGCGACACTTTGCGGACGCCGTGGGTCGCAGAGGGTCGCGCTCTTAAACTTTACGGTCGCCGTGTGTTGCGCGACCATCGTGCTTGCTACCCTCTGCGACCGCAAAGCGTCGCGTCGCTCGTCTGTAAGAAGTTAACAAATTAAAGCAATTAATAGCTCTTACAGACGAGCTACTCTTTACGGTCGCCGTGGGTCGTGGAGGGTCGCGCGACCATAAAATGTAATCTAAGCGACCATCTGCGACCCATGGCGACCGCAAAGTGTCGCTCGTCTGGAATAGCCCTAACTGAAAATCATTTCTAATGGATTTTTTTCTTTTGTTAACACCTTCTTTGACATAATAATTATGATTTAAACGAATCTAAAACCACATTAACTTAAGGACAAATCGATTCGAAACTAACAATAACCACGATTTGTGCACTTTCTCTTGTGCACTGAACATAATGTTTTCAAGGTTCTGGACTGGAAAGGGCTAGGCATCAACATAAACGGTGAGTACATCAGTCACCTTCGGTTTGCCGATGATATAGTCATCATGGCGGAGACTATGGAGGAGCTCAGTCGAATGCTCAATGATCTCAGCAGAGCCTCCGAACGAGTTGGTCTGAAGATGAACATGAACAAGACGAAGATCATGTCAAATGCCCATGTTGTACCCACTCCAGAAACTCTGCGCTTGAAGAAGTTGACCATTATGTTTACCTGGGACAAACTATTCAGTTAGGTAAGTCCAACTTCGAGAAAGAGATCAACCGTCGAATCCAACTCGGCTGGGCAGCGTTCGGGAAGCTACGTAGTATCTTCACATCCCGAATACCGCAGTGTCTTAAAACGAAAGTCTTCGATCAGTGTGTGTTGCCAGTGATGACATATGGAACAGAGACGTGGTCTCCTAAAAAGGCTGAAAGTCACCCAAAGGGCAATGGAGAGGGCTATGCTCGTAGTTTCCCTGCGAGATCGAATCGAAGAACCAGAGTAACTGACATAGCCCAAAGAATTGCTAAACTTAAGTGGCAGTGGGCGGGGCACATTGCTGGCAGAGCCGATGGCTGGTGGGGCCGAAAAGTTCTCGAGTGGCGACCGCGTACCGGAAAGCGCAGCGTGGGTAGGCCCCTCACACGGTGGACCGACGACCTGGTGAAGGCGGCGGGAAAACGTTGGATGAGGGCGGCGCAGGACCGGTCGTTATGGCGATCCTTGGGGGCCTCCCCCTGTCCAGCAGTGGACGTCTATCGGCTGAGATGATGATGATGATGATGATGATGACTGAACATAATGATTGAACGCAGGGTTTGAATAGCCACTAAACATTTTCCAAGCATGACTACAAAGCTACTTTGATCTAAGCATAAAGCATGCAAAACAGCAAAATAATTATATTTTTCTCTTTTTACGAGATACGACCTTTAGGGATTTGACCCACGATACAATATCACTAACAGGCAAATAATAATGTCCGCCAGTTATGCTTATATTATAACCTTAGCCTTTAGGAATGTCAGCTCATTATTTGCGTGGGTCATGCTCATGAATTGTGACCGCTGCTCTATCAGATTAATACAATTATGATAATAATAATGTAGAGTACGCGTACCTAGGTATATTATCAATTAACGTATATATTATCAATTACACTCCCATAACATAATGAGAATGACCTTTAAAACCTTAATGGACTATTAAAATGTGTTAAAAGGCAAATCCACGCAAAATCTATATTTTAAAGGTACTCTTTTTATACCATAAAATAAAAATACATGAATTTTTTCCGTTTGTTCGCAGTCGGTCAACTTTGAATATCATACGTTGAACTCGGCTCGTTGAAAACGTATGGAAATACGCATCTTTCTAGTGCTGATTTTTCTTTCAAAAATAGCACTCCTGAAGTATGATTTTTGACTGTCAAATAAAATAAGTCTTCTTCTTATCGTGTTTCAGAGTTTTTTCAGAGTTTTTTCAGACCGCCTTACGGCCTCTGACGTGGTTTTTATGTATCTAACGACTACTACCACCAGAGATAGTAGCCGGGACCAACGGCTTAACGTGCCATCCGAAGCACGGAATCATTTTTCTTTTCAGACAATCAGGTGACTCAGCCTGCAATGTCCTAACCAACTGGGGAAAAACGCACAAAGTGACATATCACTAGGTGTCCCCCGTGGGAATCGAACCCACGACCTCCGTGTCGAGAGCCCAATGTTCGTAACCATTAGACCACGAAGGCAGCAAATAAGCAGTAAGAAGATGCATATGTCCATATTGACATTTTCAAGTGCTGAATTCAAAGAATGAGTTTCAAAAATCGCACTCCTGGACCTAAATGTATGGGGTCGCCGATTTTTTTTATCGCGAGTTCGATGTCAGTTGATTGTCTTTTAAAAATAAGATAAGACAGCACAATATTAGGTAGGTAGGTACTCTAGAGATATCTTACATGCAATATAATATGAAACCGAAACCGATGATGGTAAACGCATTTTTCTTCTTTTTTAGGGTTCCGTACCCAAAGGGTGAAAACGGGACCCTGTTACTAAGCCTACGTTGTTCGTCCGTCCGTCTGTCCTACCTATTTAGGGCTGTAACTTTTGAACCGTAATAGCTAGATAGTTGAAATTTTCTAGATTATGCGTTGTTGCGGTGGATTTGTTAACAAATAATAAAAATGGCAGAAAGTTAAAAATTAAGGGGGGTTTTCAACAAGAAACTAGTTTTTATCAACGTTTTTTCTTAACGCTCTATAGTAAAAACGGTAATACATACAAGCGTCAAACTTAGTGTGATTATAGAGCAAACTCTACAGAATAACAACAAATGCTAAAAACCGGCCAAGTGTGAGTCGGTCTCGCGCTAAAGGTCCCGGACAAAAAAAGTTTTTTTTCTAAGTTAATAATGTTGTGTTCTGTGGTGGTGTGGTACGGAACCCTCGGTGCGCGAGTAGCCCGACTCGCACTTGACCGGTTTTATTTACAACAGGAAGGCTTTATGATTGATTGAAAATGATCTATTCAACAAAGGAAAAATACAAATGGTGTTGAAAGAATCGACGCAAATTGGCATCTAGGTACCTAATAGCATCGTATCGTATTTCACTCAGTTGGCATGTGCGTCATTTTCAGCTCAATTTACTGTTGTACCTATCTACCTATTCATCATATTACATATATAATACTCATTCTGTTTAGTTCTCTGTGAAATTGCTTTGTACGAATCTGGACCAGTGGACTTGATTACACATTTTTAGGGTTCCGTACCCAAAGGGTGAAAACGGGACCCTATTACTAAGCCTACGTTGTCCGTCCGTCCGTCCGTTCGTCTATCTGTCCGTCTGTCCTACCTATTTAGGGCTGTAACTTTTGAACCGTAATAGCTAGATAGATGAAATTTTTTCAGATTATGCGTTATTACGGCGGATTTAATAACAAATAATAAAAATGTCAAAAAGTTAAAATTAAGGGGGTTCTCAACAAGAAGCTAGTTTTTATCAACGTTTTTTCTTCACACGCTATCGTAAAAACGGTAATACATACAAGCGTCAAACTTAGTGTGATTATAAAGCAAACTCTACAGAATAACAACAAATACTAAAAACCGGCCAAGTGTGAGTCGGTCTTGCGCTAAAGCACCCGGACAAAAGAAGTTTTTTTTTCTAAGTTAATAATGTTGTGTTCTGTGGTGGTGTGGTACGGAACCCTCGGTGAGCGAGTAGCCAACTCGCACTTGACCGGTTTTATTATGTTCTATTTGCCTATAAAGTTTAGACACAGTGGACACAGTAGGTCGGTATTCATCAGAAACATTTCAAATGAGGGGATTTTGTTCGGGGGCTAAAGGGACATTTTTTTAAATAAGTAGGTATTTTAAATTGAGGTAAATAATTTAGTAAACTAACGAAATATTTGTCATTTCAGGAAGTATACCTAGGTACAGAAAATAACTTTTTCTCTTGAGATAAAAAATCGGCTAGGCTATATAGCTGCGCAGTGTAATACATGAAATGTCTTGTACCTTCTTCTTATCGTGTGGGAAGAGCCCTGGTGTCAGAGTTTTCTCAGACCCCCTTGCGGCCTCTGACGTGGTTTTCATTTAACGACTCCTACCACCAGAGATAGTGGCCGGGACCAACGGCTTAACGTGCCATGCCATCCGAAGCACGGAATCATTTTTCTTTTCAGACAATCAGGTGATTCAGCCTGCAATGTCCTAACCAACTGGGGAAAAACGCACAAAGTGACATATCACTAGGTGTCCCCCGTGGGAGTCGAACCCACGACCTCCGTCCACGGAGGCAGTTACCGAGTAATGGCTTCTATCTTCTAATCTAAATACTTAATGGTAATAAAATAATGCCGATAGGTAGGTGCTATACTTCCAAAGTAATAAGCGATCTTGTCATAACATATTTCGTTACATACCTTAATTAGGATCGATCAGTAGGTACCGTACAGGCAACAAAAAAGTATTTAAAGTTTTAAACAAACTATGTTTTCCTCTTTATTTCTTGATTATTATATTATAAAATAAATTATGATCATCATCATCATCAGCCTATACTAATAAACGTCCCACTGCAGGGCACAGGCCTACCCTCAAGGAGGGTGTATTGGGCATTAGTCCACCACGCGTGCCCAATGCGGGTTGGTAGACTTCACATACACATCAGAATTTCTTCTTCAGTGTATGCAGGTTTCCTCACGATGTTTTCCTTCACCGTTTGAGAGCGGTCGGTTTAGTCGGCCGACCTTACCTACAAGGAAGTAATAATACAGGAAAGTATTCATAAAAATTTTGTTACACACAACTCAACAACAGAACTCATAAATTTCTTTAATAAACAAGATAAGTGTCAAAGATGTCGGGGCCGCAATAGGCCTAGCACACAGCCAGCGACAGTGCAAGAGAAATCGAGACGATCCTCTGTCTTTGTCGCTTTGCGTACGCCAGAATGATCACACAAGACAGCTTTTTAGGGTTCCGTACCAAAAGGGTGCCAACGAGACCTACATTCATAAGCCGAAGCTACAACGAAAAAAAAAAACAAAAAAAATCATAAAAAATTTACGATCAGCTGCACGGCTGACCGTATAATATTGTTGTAGTACGCACTATAGCTATGTACACAGTACAAAAACTGTCAAGTTCTGTCAGTCGGTTCAGGAGTCACAGCCAGTCAAAGTTCCGACCTTTGAACGGCTGTATCTCCTAAACCGACTGATGAACCATGTCAGTTTTTGTACTATTCACATAGCTACAGTGCAAACTACAACACTAACATATGATCAGCCTTGTAGCTGATCGTTAATTTTTTACAGACATTTAATGATCAAGTAACTCCTAAACCGACTGGAGTTATGCAGGCAGACCTGGTCCACCCCATCACAGAAAAGCTCTACACCGCATAAACACTGAATCAGCCTTGCTGCTGATGGTTGCAAAAAGTACACTTATCTCTCGGAATAAAATGTCAACCATCTAGTTCTAGACGGTTTACATTTTCACAAAATAAAATATACGTTATTATGGCGGATTTGCTCTATCGGTACACACAAGCGTCAAACTTGGTTGGATTATAGTGCACATCACACTCTAAGGTAAAACAAAAAATAATAAAAACAGTAATATGTGTGTCGGCCTGAGCTAAGAATCCCGGAGACATTTTTTTTTTTTTGTAAGATTGTATTGTGGTACGGAACCCACCGTGCGCGAGTTTGGCTCGCACTTGGCCGGTTTTTCTGATTTGGCGTTCGTTGTCACAAACTTGTTGCATTCCCATGCTTGACCTGCAAATTGTTAGCACCAAAAATATTGTGTGTCGTATGGCCCATAAAAAGTTTACTGTTTTAGAAGCGAAATCAATACAATGTCCGACGTCTGTTACTTTATTCGAAAAGATAATAAAATAACATTATTTTATTTTATGTTGTGTTGTGTTGTGTGGACGAACAAGAACAACGGATGTTTCTCTAAACTTGATTATTACTATCAACTCGGTCATTATCCTGCATTTGAGTCACATTTTGCAATTATTTGAATATGCAAGTCTGACTATTTTTTTTTATTTATAAACAGGGTCCTGCTTTATATGCTGACAGTATTTTTATACTCTATGGGACCAACATCCAGTATGTTTGCAGTTTTGTATGGAACAACTGAAATTTTTTCGCGATTTCGATGTCTGTCCCGAAGAGAAAGTTTTTCAGTTTGATGGTCTGATCATCCAGTTAAAAAACCGTTAGTCTATATTTAATTAAAATTGGTGTGTTTCTCAGGAGATGAAGTCAAGACATTTGGTAGTGAAAAGCTCTAGGGAAGGGAAATAGCACGAATAGATTTAGAGAAGATTTTAAATTGTTAGGTCTGTGGGGAACCACTACATATGTCCAGCACCCACAAGTTATAGCAAAGATGCCAACAGATGGCGATACCGTCGCTCACGGAAATATACTCCATACAAAGACAACGTTCATCGTAAATACGTAACTCGTAACCTACTACAAATAAGGTTCACAATCGAATGCAAGACATAAATCGCGCAAGAGAAATAATCACAGAGATTCGATATATATACAAGGTCCAACTAAGAACTGTTGGACCACGGCCGGTCCCCAGGCATCACACCTAGCCTGGCGGAAGTACTTCCCTTTTCAATGGAGGAACATTCCCAAGTAGCACCTCCATATTGGTGACCCTCGACAGAGAACATCGCAACCTGAACACCGCAGAGCACCACCACCACAGAGCAGCAACCAGCTTCAACCAACCCTTCACCCCCTCGACCAGGTCAAACAAGCAGCAGTCACGCCATCAACCTGAAGCCGCACCAGGTCCATCGCAGCTGTCTTCACACCGCTTCCTGGGCCTGCAGCTTCCTCAACGACAGTCAGCGTCTGCATAGAAGGATCTCCCGCAGCCCACGTGTCTGAGCTCACCTCCACGTGGCAGTTCTGCTCGCCTTCTCCACGCCTGTCACTCGCCCGCTTCACATCAGGACTGGTCTCCCTGACAGATGCACACACACGCAGCACATCGCTCGTCAGACTCACTTGACTGGAGCCCTGCACCTACACTATATGGATACAGACTGCACACTTCGAACTACTCAACGACCTCCGGTCTGAAGGGGGAGTCCTGTGGGGAACCACTACATATGTCCAGCACCCACAAGTTATAGCAAAGATGCCAACAGATGGCGATACCGTCGCTCACGGAAATATGCTCCATACAAAGACAACGTTCATCGTAAATACGTAACTCGTAACCTACTACAAATAAGGTTCACAATCGAATGCAAGACATAAATCGCGCAAGAGAAATAATCACAGAGATTCGATATATATACAAGGTCCAACTAAGAACTGTTGGACCACGGCCGGTCCCCAGGCATCACACCTAGCCTGGCGGAAGTACTTCCCTTTTCAATGGAGGAACATTCCCAAGTAGCACCTCCATAGGTCTAAAAGTTGATGAAAACTTGGAGTGAAAATTTACAGTTTTTTTTACACAAAATTGTAACCTGGAGGGGGTTTTTTGAATCTCATAGGTTGAACTCAGCAGTTGAAAATGTATGGAGAAACGCATCTTTCTACTGATGATTTTACTTTCAAAAATCGCACTCCTGGAATATGATTTTTTTATGACAAATCAACAGTAGAAAGATACACATCTCCATAGAAATAATGACATTTTCAACTGCTGAGTTCAAAGAATGAGTTTCAAAAATCGCACTCTAGGTAGCAGGTACCTAACTAATCCTAGGTAAGTAACTAAAATAAAAGAAGAGATTTAAGGGGATGATCAGACCATCAAACTGAACAACTTTCTGTATGGGACCAACAACGAAGTCGCGAAATTTAAATCAGCTGTCCCATACATTTGGCTAGAGTCGGTTTTAGTTTTATATGGAATAGCAGATTTTTTCGCGATTTCAGTGTTGGTCCCATAAAGAAAGTTGGTATAAAGTGTAAGCCTATAATGTAGATAGGTACCTATCTACCTATTTTTAGCTAGGTTAGTAACCACAAAGAAATTATACGCTAGTAACCAATACGACGTTTGTTGTACTGGTTGTACTTAGTTGTTCTTGGCAGGTAGGTACATACCTACCTACGTTGTACAATGTATCAACTCAATTGTTGTGAATGTGTAATATTATTATAATAGAACAGAGTTAACTACGGTATGATACAATCTACTTATCTATCTAAATAGCAATAGTTAGTACTTACGCTCATTACTGTCTAACAACACTGGCGCCCTCTCATTTATATTCTCCGTACTAATTACAGGTTTAATCCCTACACTATCATAATACAAAGTCAAAACACTGGGTCCTAACACAACTCATATCTAAACTTCGTTCGGTACAGTTCAAACTAAAATATTCCACGAAAAACGCCCGAAATCCGTCACACAACCGCACCAACCTCAGACTGCAATAACTACACACAATTACACAACGTTACACATAAAAACAAATTTGTTTACACTCCAAATAGCCAATGAAACGCTTAGCACTCGATGACATGACCTCTTCGAGTCAAAAAACTGAAATTTTGAGGTTATCTCGCAGATCGGTAAATGTAGGACACATTGAGAAGCAAACTACGGTGTTAAGGTTCAGAATTGCATGTTTATTCGCGTCTGTGTGTAAGGTTCAACGCTGTAGAACAAATCCCATGTGTATTAGTGTCACAGTGCCGGTTCAGGGTGTGTGTGTGGGGTGGATGCTTCGTGCAGGCTTGCTTGTGTGAGTGGGAAAGTGGTTGTAAATGAGGTTGCATTTTCCATAGATTTATCTGGAGACAGATCTCAAGATACCATTTATCTTATCAAAAACATTTAAATAATGACAAAATAATGTCTCATGCAGAGCCAAGTCTCTTGACCATTGACTCTCCATACAACAAATGACTCAATTACATTAGATCTAAATTATTAAATACAAAACTAGCTTTTGCCATTGTTTTTTTTTGTCAATACATTTGTAAATAGGTAAGTAGGTAGTGTACCGACTAAAAGTATTATTGGTCTGGCGATTTCTATGTTTCCCTTCTCTATTCTAAGAAGAAATATTATACACGGTAGGTAGGTACTTTGAAGTTATACTAATTTTCATCTTTGATCGTTTTCTTTTACTAGGCTCTTTCCTACATCTTTACCCTCCACATATCACTCGTAACTCGTAACTACCATATTACCACCCTGTACACTACCTAGGTACTAACCAAGAGTTATGTATTGTCATTTTTATTCGAATTGACTTGTTCATTTCGAAACGCGTTTTGGTATTTTTCCATCCTTTTTTTCTCTTTTCTCCTTGGCTACCGTGAAGATATGAATTGAGCGTCTCTCCTTTGTTTGACATAATCTTCATCAATTTTTACGAATATCGATGGAAATCTAATCTCATGTATACCCGTCCTGTCCTGAACTGATCGATCCACGCTGTTCAGCTTCAACAAACCTACTATGATGTCAAGAGTCACACAATTCTCACTTCTCAAACAAAATTTCGACCGTCTTTTTTTCTATGAAGATACGAAAAACGAGTGAAAACTTAGAGAGTTTTCATCGTAGTACCTTCTACGTGTGAATGTAGTGGTCAATTAAACACACACACAGAGAAGAAAAGCCAACATTTACAATTTCCTGTACTTTTTGTCGAAGTAAAAACAACTTTATATAAATAAGAATAAAGTAAAGAATAGAAAAAATCTGTTGGGTTAAATTGTACGATTGTTAAAGGATGAGTGAAAATTACGTGAAGGAGAGGGGCTTAGGGGAACACTGTGGCAACGAAAAGGAGGCCTATATTGACAAAATCAGTCAATGTGTGTGTTAGTTCAATTGTACAATATTTAATGTGGACGTGACGTGACCTACCTATCTTTAAATTGTATTATCTTTATTATCTTAGTCAGGATGGGTGACGGACAGTTATATTTTATTACCTACGAGCATTTACCCGCGAGTTCGTCCGCATAAATTATATACGTACTTACTTACCAGATTTTAATTCTGATCATAAGCTATCAAACAAAAAAAAATTCATCAAAATCTGTTCAGTAGTTTTCACGTGATGTTCAAGGAACAAACAAACAAACAAACAGACAAAAAAATCAAAAAATTTGTGATTTGGAATCAGGGACTAGATGTCCGAACCTTATCGTTATCTTTTTTTTTGTAAATATCTTCAATGTACAGACACACTTCTGTTACAGTTTTATAATAGTTACTTGTATTCTAATATCTGTGTAATAGTTTAGATTTATATGTTGCGGAAAGAGAATCAAAATGTGTAGGTAGAGTAGGTACAACATTTTGCATGATTTTATTTAGAACGAGCTTTTACCCGCGACTTCGTCCGCATTAATTATATACCAGATTTTAAGTCAGATGATAAGCTATCAAACAAAAAAAGTTTCATCAAAATCGGTTCAGTAGTTTCTGCGTGATACTCGAACAAACAAACACCCAAACAAACAAACAAACAAACGAACAAACAAACAAACGAACAAACAAACAAACGAACAAACACACTAACAAACAAACAAACAGACAGGCAAAAAATCCAAAAATCGGTGACTTGGAATCAGGGACATCTAAAAATCATATCGTAATTTTTTTTTTGCAAATATCTTCAATGTACAGACACACTTCTGTTACAGTTTTATAACAGTTTAGATAGTTTATCCAGTCTCTGAGTGATCTCTTGGAAGAAACACAGTTAGGTACTCGAGTCGAGGGTGTGTTTTTCATTCTGACTGAGGGGAGGGGGGGGGGGGGGGGTTCGGATTTACTATCTTTAGGGTAGAAAAGAAAAGTGATAAAGTACAGCGATTTCGTTTCCCCGTTGTTTTGAACTTAAGCAAGAAGTTACTATTATGTAATAGTATTGTTATTGAGATAATGAGCGTTTTTCTTTTTGTTTTCTAGTGGATCGAGAGATGGCGTTACGGTCTGTGCGAATAAATGTCAAAATTTCAAAAAGTGTTTCTGAAAAATAATAAAAAGGGAGAAGATGATCAAAAAGATGCCCACGCATCTTTTGATTGGATATTTCATTATTTACGAATAATATAAATTAAAAAAATAAAACTGTTTACGTTTGACATGAGTGTATGGGCTCAATCCCTTGCCTTCAAAAAAAAAGTCTGGCACAGTCTTGACATGATTTTGACAAGATCTCGCCTACGTCTCTATGGAGCGATAAGCATGTCATCTGTCGAGTTTTTTAGGAACTAAAATTAGAAAACAAAAGAAAAACGCTCATTATCTAGAAATGGTTTTCGATTCAGCCCTCCAAACCGACAAAGTGTCGCTCGTCTGTAAGAGCGCTTAGTTTAAATTACAGAGCTAATACTCTAGTTATAATATAAGGGCATATGTATTGCTGACGTCATAAGTACCTACCTATCTAAAGAAGTCAACACGCAGTAGGTACCTAAACAAATATAGATTAAGGTATCCATACACATATTATTACTACACTCTCCAAGCTCTAAACTCTAAACAAACTAACATTTATTTTTACTAAAGTGCACTTGACATGCGCTCTGGCTGACCTCCGAATCGATGGAAACACCGTTTGTTATTCTTGCATCTCTCTCCCTCTACTGCTTTTTGCCATAAGTCCGTTTCAGCTGGCAATGTGACGACTACGTCATTCTCAGCCAATCAAAAACGATACACGCTTACCAATTCGTTCCTAAGCTTTGGTATAGATGGAGCTACTGGTTTCAAAGATGCATAGAAAACGATAATATTGTTAAATGTGACTTGTAGAGTTGTCGACGTAAAATTTCACGACAGATTGTATCCCACGGGTAGGTTTGCGTGAGACTTACGAGATTTACTGCAGAAGATAATGTTCTGTATGTGGTATATAGATACATACATATTTCATCCGCAGTGACAATGATTGATGATGATTATGGTTCGGAAATGTCAGTAATGAAATGACAACCAATTTAAAATATCTAGTTCTATTACAAAATGTGAAAGCTAGCGAGTGTGTTCACCAATTTTACCAATCGCAATGAGGTTTGGTATGCACATAACCTAGGACCTCCTATATGCGTAGCGGTCATTAATGCCTTTACCAATTTTTATCCTGAAAACGAAACAAATTCGTAAGCCGCGTGCGAAAATAGTATATTACTAGTATAGTCTCACACGCGAGGTGCAACAACTGATTGACACTTACTGGCCTGAATGAATCTCGTCCCTTGCATGCTCCCTTTAACTTCAACATAATGTACCCTTTCATATTACTTGTTCTTTGTTCTCTGTTATATTTCGGCACCGTTGCGTATATTCAGGTGAAACTGATAAAAAAACATGAGTCCAAAACGTTTATTGTTCCTTTGACACTGGACTTTATTATTTTAATTAAGTAGGTACTAAAGATGATAGGATTTGGCAAAAGAGGAGTGGGTCGTCCGGCGGCTAGGTGGGTTGACGACACTTGGGACAGTATCGGTACTTAAGACCTGGATGCGATTGGCACAGAACCGAGAAGGAAGGCAAAATGGGGAGGAAGCCCTGCGGTGGGTAGATAGTGGATACGGGCCGACTATGATGATGATGTTGATGATGACTAAAGATACAGAGATCGAAATTAATTATTATTCCTTCTTACTTAACTAACCAACGTCCATCCAAAACCAATCCAAAACTGATAATGCTAAACCAACTGCATTTAAGAAGCATGAATAAAACCGGTCAAGTGTGAGTCGGGCTACTCGCGCACCGAGGGTTCCGTACCACACCACCACAGAACACAACATTATTAACTTAGAAATAAAACTTTTTTTCTACGGGACCTTTAGCGCGGAACCGACTCACACTTGGCCGGTTTTTAGTATTTGTTGTTATTTTGTAGAGTCTGCTCTATAATCACACTAAGTTTGACGCTTGTATGTATTACCGTTTTTACTATAGAGCGTGAAGAAAAAACGTTGATAAAAACTAGTTTCTTGTTGAAAATCCCCCTTAATTTTTAATTTTCTGTCATTTTTATTATTTGTTAACAAATCCGCTGTAATAACGCATAATCTGTGAGAATTTCAACTATCTAGCTATTACGGTTCAAAAGCTACAGCCCTAAATAGGTAGGACAGACGGACGGACGGACGGACAGACGGACGGACGGACGGACGGACGGACGGACGGACGGACGGACAACGTAGGCTTAGTAATAGGGTCCCGTTTTCACCCTTTGGGTACGGAACCCTAAAAACAATCAAAGACCAGAATTTAACTAAGGTCCGTTGATACCAAAAAGGTTTTTAATTGAAAAATTATTCTGGCACAATAGCCGGAAGCACGGGCTGAATCCAGACGTAGCCTCGAGTTACAAAAAGCCCCTTAAAAAGATATAAAAAATCACGATGCATTCGAGCGACCGCCTACCGCAGCCAAAAATAGAATACGACTACATTCCTCACACAACGAAATGCTATAAAATAAAATTACTACAAGTCAAGTTCAACTTTGTTAAATAACAAGCATAAGGTGAAGTATTCCTTGTTGCAAATGAGTAGATAAGGCATTTTGAAACGAATCTCGGATGCATCCGTGTTTACACGTTGGCAGAAGAAATAATTCCCTGAACGTTTTCGGTTCAGTAGAAGGTTTTAAATAAACGCAACGCTTTTTGAGAGAAATAGATTTTATGATTTAAAATTTTTTCAGAGATCAATACATAACGCAGTTCAATGACTCTTTTCTACAGTTTTTTCTTCACTGAATTGTCGTCATAATAAGGCTCGTACGTCCTTTTCAAGATTAGATCAGGAATGAGGTGACACGTCAGAGATCTAAAGTCGACATAGCTCTGAAAATTTGCAAGCTGAAGTGGTCAATGGGCCGGTCATAATTATGTGCTGAAGAACTTTACTGACAACCGATGAGTCAGAGTCCGGGGAGTCAGAGTTCCAGAGTGGAGACCACGTACGGGCAGGCGTAGCGCGTGGTACGCCCTTGCGGCCCGCTGAACCGACGAACTAAAATAAAACCGGTCAAGTGCGAGTCGGGCTACTCGCGCACCGAGCGAGGGTTCCGTACCACACCACCACAGAACACAACATTATTAACTTAGAAAAAAAACTTTTTGTGTCCGGGACCTTTAGCGCGAGACCGACTCACACTTGGCCAGTTTTTAGTATTTGTTGTTATTCTGTAGAGTTTGCTCTATAATCACACTAAGTTTGACGCTTGTATGTATTACCGTTTTTACGATAGAGCGTGAAGAAAAAACGTTGATAAAAACTAGTTTCTTGTTGAGAACCCCCCTTAATTTTTAATTTTCTGTTATTTTTATTATTTGTTAACAAATCCGCCGCAATAACGCATAATCTGAGAAAATTTCAATTATCTAGCTATTACGGTTCAAAAGTTACAGGCCTAAATATGTAGGATAGACGGACGGACGTACGGACGGACGGACGGACAACGTAGGCTTAGTAATAGGGTCCCGTTTTCACCCTTTGGGTACGGAACCCTAAAAAAGTTAGTAGTACAGAGTACTGTAGTTAATACGTAGTAGGGAGCGACTGGATGAGGAAAGCCGAGGATAGAGTTTTGTGGCGCGCCTTGTTCAGCAGTGGACGACTACGAATAAGAATAACTATTCGTAGGTGGACGATGATAGGCTGATGATGAGCCCTTTGTCAAGATTTACATATAACCTTCTAAATCACTGTCACTTTGTCATCCTGATTATTGATCTTTTATTATCTCTGGTCATAAATAAGACAGTCATCATCTGAACACTACTTTCAGCAGTTTCCTAACATTTCAGGTTTAAGGCTGACTGTAAATTTTGACATTAAAGTCGTCATAATGAGCTTATGAGATAACCGTAATTTGCTACTTTAACTCGGCATCTGAATTCATATTGGACACGTTTTCACGATTAAAGTGTACGCACATCTACGTAAAGTATCAACTCGTTAAAGATATTGAAAAAATCATTTTTTTTACCCCTCTTGGAAGTAAGATTATCATTATTATTTGGAAGCAGTTTGGAAGATACTCCTTTGCGTCATCCACTGGGTTTCACATTCTAATTAATCATCCTGTAGTAAGTCAACCGTTTAAATCTTTAACTGGTTGCCAAGCAGGACTCATTTACTGATTCTAATAATCAAACAAAATATACTATTTTTTATAATCCTGTTCCGGTCATGGAATTATGCTGATTTTTCAATGGCTCATCGCTTTTGTGTTCTTCTCTTATTTACAGATAGATTCACATGTTTCATTATAAATTCTATCCACTATCACGTACGAATATTTTTGAAGGTTTAATTTCTGTTTAGGATGTAAGTATCAACTGCATGATATGAATAGGTTACAAATTAAACATCCCAGCTTAGGGTGGTCGAGTCGAAGGTTTCGCGAGCTTTATCCTAAACTTTCTCCATTAAATTCATTGCATCGTTACAATTGAGGTTCCATTATTTTACACCCAAGAAATTCGTATTAACTTGAAATGATCGTGATTAGGTTTCTTAGAGCCCCAAGGTATATGAATGAAAAGATAGAGCACGACTTATTTCTTAATCATCAGCCTACCATCGTGTACTACTAGACACAGGCCTCTTCCAAGGTGGGCCACAAGACTCTATCCTCCGCCTTCCTCATCCTGTCACTCTCCTCGGAATTGTTGCTGCCGGAGATGAGATGAAATACTTTTTGTCGTTTTACCATCCTTAATTTTGATGTTTATAAAACTGGAATGTATAATGATTAGTCGTATTATTAGTTGAAGTTTGATTTCTTTTCCACTTAATGTGGTTGCACAATATATACGGGAGAATCGGGATCGGGAAGTACTGGTTGAGAAAATCAATTTAAAATAAATGACTGAATATTTAGCTGTAGTACATCTGAACAATGGTAAAAAAGCCAACATTTAGAAGCAAGGAACGTACATTCTTGTAGCGATGGTATAAGCAATTTTTTCCAAATAAAGATTTGTCGACGTTGGCAATAGATAAAGTCACATTCGATTTACAACATTAACTGGATGAGGTAGATATAAGTAGATTTTATATTTCCTACTCCCGACAGGGACGTCATACCCGTCATTACCCGTCCTGGGCAATCAGCCTCTAACGATGATTTGAAAGTGCCGTCAACTACAACAGAAGATCGTCAGTTCAGTAAATTCCGTGTATCGATTTAATGTTATTGTCTTCAATCGATGATGGTACTTCCGTCCGTTCCGTTCCGTTCAGCTGGCTCACCACCCAGCAATTCTGCTGCAAGGACGCAAAGACGACAGCAATATGAGGGGGCCAGCGCCACAGCTACTCGCTAGAGATGCTCGCAAGCTCAATATAGGGTCCTTCTTAATATGCCGATACTTTTTTGAGAGGATGATCAGACCATGAAACTGATCAACTTTCTCTATGGCAACCAATGTCGAAATTGCGAAAAAAAATCAGCTCTTCCATACAACATTGCAAACCTACTCGAGCGAAACGTATGGGACAGTAGATTTTTTTTTCGCGATTTCGATGTTGGCCCCATAGAGAAAGTTGTTCAGTTTGATGGTCTGAGCATCCCCTTAAAAAAGTGTCAGCATATTAAGAAGAACCCTGTATATAGCGATGCATGCAATCAAGCTTATAGTTAGGTTTGAAACTTTACCCCTATTCGCGTTTTAATCGTTTACATCGCAATCATCGATCATTCAATCAATGATGGTACTTACCTATTTAATTCATCTTCATTTCACCCGATAGACGTCCACTATTAGATATAACAATTGCCTCCACAAGGATCGCCACAACGACCGATCCTGCGCTGCCCTCATCTAACGGTTTCCCGCCGCCTTCACCAGGTCTTCGGTCCACCTTGTTGGGGTCTACCCACGCTGCGCGTTCTGGTACGCGGTTGCCACTCAAGAATTCTTTGGCCCCATCAGCCATCGGTTCTGCGAGTAATGTGACCCACCCAATGCCATTTTAGTTCAGCAATTTTTTTACTATGTCAACTACTCTCGTTCTTCTGCGGATCTCTTCATTTCAAATTCGATCTCGCAGGGGAACTCCGAGCATAGCTACCTCCATTGCCCTTTGCTTGACTTATACTGATAATTTTATCCCTTGCTTGGCCATCATCGGTTCTACGAGCAATGTGAACCTATTTGACGTGAATTAGGAATAAAGAAGATATTAAATCATGTTAATATTTAAAGTTTTGATAATTCCCACACTAAACTAACAATAATATCCTTATCAGTAGGTAACCAATTTGTTGATTGTGTCACTCATTTACCTTATCAGTATAAATTAGTCTCTACATGAAAAATACAATCGTAAATTAAGCAATAAATCTCCAGTAATTATACCTAAGTCTTGAACCATCGCGCAACACTACTAGACCGCGACAACAAGGTCACATCGCCAAGGAGAGTTGACAACGTCGCTGTAAGGTCAGACCGAATACGCGATAGAGATAACCACACGTATGAGAGAGACGACGATATTCCTATTGTGCATTCAGAAGAGAACGGATATGAAGTGTGCAACTCGTGACCTGCGAGAAAGCGGGCGCCAGATACAAGCCGAATTTGTAAAGTGAATAAATTAGAAAGGAATCACGAAGTGGAATTGAGTTTGAGCACTTTTTAGGGGTCTTTAGAAAAACGTTATAGGTTTGTATTATTATTGAAAACTGGGGAACGATTTTGGTCTAAGAGCATTTTGTAGCTTGATCCTTTCGACTGAATTAGCGTACGCAACTGGCTTATACAGGGTGTAAGTGACAGCCTAGAAAATACTGAAACGGTGAACATAGACCATCAAACTGAACAACTTTCACTAAGGAGCCTTCGTCAGGAAACGCGAAAAATAATCAGCTGTCCCATACATTTTAGTCGGGTTAGTACAGCAGTTTTGTAGCAGTTTTCTCTAGCGTAATTATAGAACACATTCTACAGTATAACAACAAATACTAAAAACTGGTCCCGGAAAAAGTAAAACTTATTTATATTTTAATATTTTTGGGGTGGTGTGGTACGGAACCCTCGGTCCAACTCGCACTTGACCGGCTTTATTTGACTCTACCACTGCGTCGGAACTCGGAAGGTGTTCTGTTATGTTATGTAGAGTAGATGCGGCCAGAAACTCTACAACACACATCTTTCTGGCACGTATTTATTGGTAGTAGAAAGTTTATCCATTGGCAACACCACCAACAGTCAGATGATGATGATGATAAATAAATAAATAAAATAAATAACGCTCACAGGCACATACATTGTAATGATCCCAAGGTAACCCTTAGGCTTTTTGTTATGGGAATCATACAACAACGGCACAAACATATAACACCCATGACCGAACCGGGATTCGAACCCAGGACCCTGGTTTGGCAGTCTGGCGTGATAACCATCACACCAACCGGGTCGTCAATGATGATGATGAGAATGATAAGGTAAACCATAGATAAACACCACTTTTCTATCGTCAATGTGGCAGGTTCTTTCTAAGTTATTGCCATTTGCCACAACTACAGATTTTTCATCATTGCAAGTCTTGGAAAACGCCACACTCAAAACTGCAAACCTACCCGACCCAATATCATACAAAAACCTTACCATATAGAATGTTGTTCAGTATGATAGAAAAGACCCTTTAGTTCATTCCAGTACTAACCTAAATTTTAATATAACATATAAGTAACCACAATTTTGATAGTTGTAGCATAGTTTCTGACCATTCCGCTATCTTCTCGTTTAACACAAAACTGCTATACTTACCCGACTCAAAATTGTATGGGACAGCAGATTTTTTTCGCCTTTCTTAAGGTAGGCTTCTTAGTGAAAGTTGTTCAGTTTGATGATCTGAGTTCACCACTTCAGTCTGCGAAGGGCTGTCCCTTACATCCTGTAGACTTACGAAGCGAGTTGGTGTCGAGAAGGGTGCCCAGATGAGATGAAGGCACCGCATGCAGGTGATACAGGCCATGCAGCCATGCCCCCGATTCAGGTTGCAATACCGCCCTGAGTCTCACCAACTCAGCCCCGGAAGCTTCCTCAATAAGGCGATCGATTAAGAGAACTGCAACGCATCACCCGTGAAGAGAATGCTATCAAGTTGGTCACCAGTCACCACCCAAACATAAAATACTAGTGGACAAATTAGCAACCCCATGCACTGAGGATAAAAAGGCTATGGTAAACTCACATCTCTAATGCTGCTCTTAATATACGTGACACTTTTTTAAGGGGATGATCAGACCGTCAAACTGAACAACTTTCTAGTCCATAGAGAAAGTTGTTCAGTTAGATGGTCTGATCATCCCCTTAAAAAAGTGCCAGCATATTAAGAATGACCCTGTATAGCCCTGCGCACGCTAGACCCCCGGGTCCTATCGGCAAGGTTGCTTGGATCCACTGACTCTCGTTGAGGGAAACCTAAATGATGACCTCGACCGTTTATTTTAGAACCCCGTCAAAGGATGAAACCTCTTCAGGATATATCCACGTTGGAGCTGGCCGCAGGAGGTATGTAATTTTTGGCACAGCAAACATGCGCTTGGCACTATTTTTAAGCACTTTTATTGTATACGAGCTTTTACCCGCGACTTCGTCCGCATAAATTATATACCAGATTTTAAGTCAGATGATAAGCTATCAAACAAAAAAAGTTTCATCAAAATCGGTTCAGTAGTTTTTGCGTGATACTCGAACAAACAAACACCCAAACAAACAAACAAACAGACAGACAAAAAATCCAAAAATTGGTGATTTGGAATCAGAGACATCTAAAAATCATATCGTAATCTTTTTTTTGTAAATATCTTCAATGTACAGACACACTTCTGTTACAGTTTTATAATAGTTTAGATAAGAAGACCGCAATCAAGTTTCAACAATAATATACTTACATAAAACCACATTTTATTTAATAATAACTTGCTTTCAACTTTGTAAAATATTATTTACACTATTATAAACAAATACAGAATATTCAGTTTATGTCCATAAACATCCATGTCAATAAATAGATAACTCAACGTGTTAAATAAAATTATCCTTATTTAAAGAACTAATAAAACGGTTTACGAATTTTAAAACATTTTTTACTCTTAAGTATTTTCGTTTCGACTCTACAGTTTTTTCATTACGTTATAAAACATTGAATAACCGTCAAATAAACATTAACAGCAAAACGGACTCATCAAATGCATAATTAAAAACATCTTCCTCATAATTAATTTGAAATAAGAACACTAAACAAATAATAATAAATCTACCAGGCGCTCAGAAAACTCGCGTCCTACAAATCTCGCGCCGACTTTAGGCCTAAATGGCTTGCGTATCGGCCGATTGCGCGTTGGCATCTCCACCAGAATCCATCCAGAATCTAGGCTTTTCTTACAGATTCTAAGGAGTTTTAAATATTTCTTTGCGTACAACTTTGCGTACAATATATTGAACAATTTGACAACTCCATTTTCAATCGGCTTTCGCCACAGGGTGCGCTGGAAGATTCGTTTTCGGAGCACCCGGTTTTTACGCTTATAATGCGCCTAGGCTATTCAGTTTCATCCAGGCAAATTCTTGGTGTAACTAAACTATAATAAAATACGATCTAAATAACATTTAAAAAAGTCTTATTTTGCAAAAACTACAGTATGGCTTTCCGAGGGTAAAAAAAAGAAACGGACCCGTTATTTGTATGGATATAGTTATCATGAGATAATTCCTATTCCCTTTTCCTATTTCCTTGCCTATCGTTATTTTAATGTTTGTTTTAATAAAAGCGGTCAAGTGCGAGTCGTGCTACTCGCGCACCGAGGGTTCCGTACCACACCACTACACATTATTAACTTAGAAAAAAAATATTTTTTGTCCGGGACCTTTAGCGCGAGACCGACTCACACTTAGCCGTTTTTTAGTATTTGTTGTTATTTTGTGGAGTATGCTCTATAATCACACTAAGTTTGACGCTTGTATGTATTACCGTTTTTACGATAGAGCGTGAAGAAAAAACGTTGATAAAAACTAGGATAGGACCCTATCCTAACCTATATATGTTTTCACCCTTTGTGTACGGAACCCTAAAAATCATCAAATTAGAGACAACAACTGAAGAATTGTGTCGTCATCGTATCGAATGTGAAAATTTTACAAGGCAATTCGAGCATTAACTTTTTTGACGGTTGTATTTTCATATTTGACATTCAAATGTTTTTAATAAAATATACCTAATAGGCAATTTGTTTAATTACTACTGTCGATATTATTTTGATAAAAATTCATAAACATAATAAATTAATAATACAGTGCACGTAATACAATAATAAGTACACAAAGTAGAATAATACAGCAGACCAGGTATAATCCGTCGCCAGTTGTCAAAACGTAACATGATAAACAAGAGGTGATTATGTGTCACTCTCCCTTCATTTGGAGTTCCGAATAGGGATGTTAGATTCATTATTCGGATACGGATATATTGGAGACTTACTTATAATTATAAGTAAGTAATTAAATTTTCACAGATTTTCCCCTTTCAATTTAAAAAACATATTGCTGCCCACGTGAAGAAATGAATTCGTTTCACATCGTTTTACATCTAACGAATGAGTATGATCAAATAACACATACAAATAGTATGAAAGCTAAAATTATACACAAAATAGGAGAAATATCATACTTCCCAAAGAAACGGTAATTATTCTTTTCTATTGTAGCCTTTCTTATAAAATTAAAAAACAAATTTACCAGTTGTAAGGCGAAACGGGATTAGGCGTTTTCCTTTTGAATATTCAAATTTTCATTCTATTGTATACAAGACCAGAGATGTCCAGTCGTATCAGAAACTCAAGGTATTTTTGGAATAGACACTAGATTGGCAAATACTTCCACCAAGAA
Source organism: Agonopterix subpropinquella (assembly GCA_922987775.1). Lineage (NCBI taxonomy): Eukaryota > Metazoa > Arthropoda > Insecta > Lepidoptera > Depressariidae > Agonopterix > Agonopterix subpropinquella. The sequence continues at coordinate 7,595,533 of OV277700.1, forward strand.
GATCACAAGATGATAATGTACAAAAGAGTAGATAGCATGCAAAAAAATATAGCTACAATCGCGGATTTCTTTATCAGTTTTCAGTTAACGTTTCTTAAACTTTGCCGTACTTATATCTAATAATCTAAAAATGTTATACATATAACATTCTAAACCCAAGATTATACTTATTATGATTGTGACGCACAGCAGATGCAGCAAATAGACGATTAAACGAAAAAATTACTGAACTTAAATTCGTCGATGGAACTATCTTTTTTTATCCCAATTTGTTACGGATTCGGATATTGATTAACATCCCTAGTTATTAGATGCGTGTCACTCTCCATTCGGTGAGGGTTTCATGAAGGGTGACGTGCGGTTGTCAGTAGATAAATAAATTATTATCGATAAACTGAGTAGAACTGATATGGGATTGTTAAGCATCTACGTGTTTCTAAAAATGTTCACTACCTACCTATATCAAACATAACTAAAATTAGTCGAGTTAGGTAAACACATGCTGTGATGGTGTTGTTAAAACAAAATAAAAATTAATTAAATTAAAAATAATAAAAAAAGCTTTTCTAGCCCGCGCTTTCGTTTCCATAGAATCGATGACTGATGAAGATCTATGTTTTTCCTTTAATTATTTCTAAGACAATCAGTCAATTGCAAAATTTATTACAAAATACGAACTAAGCAGACAAAAATTCTACCAGAAAGAAAAAAACCGCTTAATGAAAGGACGGATTAACTCTTTTTAAAAAGTATCCTAAATTTTGTATGATTTTTAATGGTTTTAGAAGATTGCCTTTTATAATAGGTCAACTATATACAGATACAGAGTGTAAGAAGACATCTCCCGCAAACTGAACGAGGTGAAAGTAGCCTACCAGGTAGGCTACCTATCTATCAATTTGAACAACTTCTACTATGGGACCAACTATGAGAAACCAAAAAAATTGTCAGATGTTCTTGTTGATGGGTACTATGTCAACCCTTTGATTTTCTAGAGTGCGCGAGGCTGCCGTTTTGTGGGAGAGACCGCGAGAACACTGGCAGCATTACCTCGTTGGGTAGCAATTAATATCCGTTGCCCGAGGTAAGCGCCAGCCCTTCGGTTTCCGGACATTTCACCTATCGCGACGACAACTCCTTGAAAAGTTGTCGGGCGTCCGGTCCCCACGGGCCCAGGGTCTCTGCACCGAACGGTGCATAATATAAACTAACCCTCGCCGACGAGACGGCTGCACATTTCCGCCGCTTTTTTAGGGTTCCGTACCCAAAGGGTGAAAACGGGACCCTATTACTAAGCCTACGTTGTCCGTACGTCTGTCCGTCCGTCTGTCCTACCTATTTAGGGCTGTAACTTTTGAACCGTAATAGCTAGATAGTTGAAATTTTCTCAGATTATGCGTTATTACGGCGGATTTGTTAACAAATAATAAAAATGACAAATATTTTAAAATTAAGGGGGGTTCTCAATAAGAAACTAGTTTTTATCAACGTTTTTTCTTCACACTCTATCGTAAAAACGGTAATACATACAAGCGTCAAACTTAGTGTGATTATAGAGCAAACTCTACAGAATAACAAAAAATACTAAAAACCAAAGTGTGAGTCGGTCTTGCGCTAAAGGTCCCGGACAAAAAAAGTTTTTTTTTTTTTCTAAGTTAATAATATTGTGTTCTGTGGTGGTGTGGTACGGAAACCTCTGTGCGCGAGTAGCCCGACTCGCACTTGACCGGTTTTATTTAAAATTCATAATGGGTTTGCGCTTGGCTTCCGCTCAACTGATGGAAAGTCTAGATCAAGCTGAGAATGATGCGCGCTCACACAGAAACAGCCTATTAACTCTTAAAAATATCCTGATTGTATTTGCTTATGACTCTCTGCAGCAGCCGCCACCGAGGCAGCTCTAGAAAAGTGGCAGAGGGGTGTGAGGGCGCCACAGTGTCGACACAAGTAGAGTCTAACACCAGCCCCCGCGGCATGCCCGCGCGATACAATATATATCGCACCCTACCTCTCTTTCTTTTTAAAGAGCCTACAGGCGCAATAAACCGTTTATCGAGGTGTCATGCCGCGGGCGTAGGGTTCTACCATTCCTCCATGAAATGAGAGTTATAATTTCAGGCCACTTGCCATCATTTCGCAAAATGCTACTTGGCTCAAAGTATGGCCGGTACGTCGATGCTGACAAGGCCCAAGGGCCCAAGGGCCTAAAAAACTTTAACATTTACTTTTTATTTCATGCAGCATCGAAACATTTCGGAAAGCGTGCGATATCGCGGGCACAGCTAGTAAAGAATATACAATTCGTAGGAATTTGCCCTGCTGTAGGAATAGCATCCATAATTTAACTAATTTCAAATTAAAAACTTTAAATTAAACATAATCCTCTAATCCGTCCCTGTATCACAGAGTGCATCGCACCCCTCGCAGCAGTCGGGTCGATACGGGGGGTCTGCACCACCCCACGCCACCCCGTCTACCGCCCTTCTGCCTCGCTCATTTGTTTAGGTATCTATGGGGGCATAACTACTGTAGGTAGTGGAAATATTTCAGACTTATTAACTGTGTTAAGATGGTAGGTACAGTCAACGTCAGAGAAATGTAACCCCCTAATACAAACACAAACTTCACGCAGGTTGCTCTGAATGAGCCACCGTACGAGCGAAGTTGAGGATGTGTAGTACTTTTGTCTAGGTAGTTTCTTCAATAAGTGTTCACACGACGAAATGATAGTAATAGCTATACATATAACCAGCATATCCTGGCCACGCAACGTTATACAAGATTTAACTTACACGTGGCCAACTTATGCTGGTTATGTATTGGTACTTGACGTGTCGCCGACTGTACTGTATCTACCACAATCCCTGCTATTTTGTACCCACATGGGGAAATGATTCAAAATCAGTTTTTATTTATTTCCCGAAGTTATCTGCATTTGAACAACTTGAATACTAACAAACCGCGCTCTGTTCATCATCAAATTGTATGTTATTATGTACAGATATACTGGGTGTAAAATAAAATGGGACAGCTACTTAAAGGGGTGCTTCAGACCATCAAACTGAACAACTTTCTCTATGGGACCAATATCGAAATCGCGAAAAAAAAATCTGCTGTCCCATACATTTCAGTCGAGTTATTTTTGCAGTTTTGTATGGGAGAGCGGATTTTTCTTTCGCGATTTCGATATTGTTCCATTAGAGAAAGTTGTTCAGTTTGATGGTCTGTAGTCTGTGGTCTGTCTTTTAGTAACTGTTCCATTTTATTGTACACCCTGTATAGGTAGGTACTGAAGTCTAGTTCATGAAATAATGAAACATTTTACGAGAAGCAGATAAAATATAAAATTTTGTTTTGGTAGCTACAAAAATGCAGGTTTAGCTACTTAATTTCCCCCACCAATCTGTAACAAGACCAGTACTGCTGCATGGTTCTCCATTTCTCTTTGGTTGTCTGGAGTATTTTTATCTTACTACGCTTTTTCGATGCTACGAAACCACGTAGACATCAATACTAAAGACATCAACGAGACCGACAATCTCTAATCGTTACAATAGGTTATTTGACAAGTATTTAAAAACTGTTCTATTTTAAATCACTGATGTCTAAGTACTCTATATGTATAGAAAATGTATATTTTACGTTCCATTACATTATAATTTATAGTGCAAGAAAAAACGAAAACAAAAAATATTATTTAAATATCCTGCGAAAACGCTTTTCTTGATAATACGTGGCTACATGCAGGTGATGTCATCGCGACGTCATCAACCATTCGGCCAATCACAGTTGCTTACGATCACGTAACTAATGTAGACAAAAAAAATATTTTCTGTGTCGATTTTCTCCTAAAATATCCAATATTTTTCTTAACTGTAAATATATCCGAAAATCGTATTCAATACGGATGCCATCAATAGATCCTATATTTTAAATGCTGTCAAATACCATATTTTCATCATCATCGTCATCAGCCTATAATATAAACGTTTTATTTCATTTCATTTCCCACTGCAGGGCTCAGACCTACCAAAAATGAGCCTACCTATGAGCGTGTAAGTCCCCACACCACGCGTGCTCAATTCAATACGGATTGGTAGACTTCACAAACACATCAGAATTTCTTATTCAGCGTATGCAGGTTTCCTCACGATATTTTCCTTCACCGTTTTAAAGTAGTCAGTATAACGTACTTTAATTCCCCATAAGTTTAGATTCTAATTTTGAATGTAAAAAATCATGAAAAGTAGTCTCGTGTGAACCCCAAACGTTCTAAGTTCAAACTTATTGTTTCGCTATGATAGGCTGTCTCGTTTAGTGATAAGGTATAAAATTGGATGTAAATGCACAAGATCAATTGTTCTTATACCGTGGCAGAGGGGAAATGCTACCGCAAGGCGAGTCCCTATATAAATTGTCTAAGGATGACACCTACATTTTCCTGCCCTTCGCCGTGGAGACCCTAGGTTGCTGGGGTCTTGAGGGGAAAACTTTCCTCAAATGCAATTTTTTCTGAAGGCGCCTATTTGAGGCTATACAGGCGACAGGAGGGCTGCGGCGACTATTTTGCGCAAAGGATCAGTCATAGCGATCCAAAGAGACAACAACGCTGCCAGCCTTCTAGACACTCTGCCCCGCGTAGGGCTAGGTGTTTTTTTTTCTATCCTTCCATAAAATGTGAAGTTATTTATTTCGTAATAACAATTATAAAGCAAATGAACATATCCTAAAACTAAAATGTAACTAGACTAAACAAATAACTATAATAACCTTTGAACGTAACGGAAAAAACAAAATTTTAACAAAAAATTAAAACCGCCTTCAAAAAAACTAAAAAGTTAAAAAATAATATTGCAGCCGATGACTTTTTCGTTCGCATCATAAGAACATTAATTTGTTTTATCGAAGTCGCTGTCAAGCCGATTCGCGACAGGGCTTGCATTAGTTTTTTGGCTTGGCTTGACACCGACTTCTATAAAACAAATTAATGTTCTTATGATGCGAACGAAAAAGTCATCGGCTGCAATATTATTTTTTAACTTTTCAGTTTTTTTGAAGGCGGTTTTAATTTTTTGTTAAAATTTTGTTTATTTTACAATTTTCAGTGGTGAATTCATTAGTTCGATTTAACAGTAGTGCTTCAAATTAACATACGCACTAGTCGGCACTACGATTTTCGAAGGTTCCCCTCGATTTTTCTGGGATCCATCTTCAGATCCTGGTTTCCTTATCATGGGACCTCCCTTGGGATATCTCCTTTCCAACAAAAAAAGAATCATCAAAATCGGTTCATAAACAACGAAGTTATCCGCGAACACACATTAAAAAAAAAAAAAAAATATACGGTCGAACTGAGAACCTACTCCTTTTTTTGAAGTCGGTTAAAAAATAGATTATAAAGATTTATTCTAAAAGTTCGTTTCTGACCTCTTCTGGCCATACCTGGACCAAAATTGCACATTATTCTGGCTGCATTTCCCCGCTGCGCAGCTAAGGATACTTGTTGGAAATTGTTTAAGGAAATGTTTGAAATTAAACAAATTGAAATTGAATCTAGAATGGGATATAGCCAGTCGAGCTAGTTATAGACTTTCGTTTATTTGTGGCAGATGTTGGCATAAACATAAGCATAAGCATAGCATAAGCATAGCATAAGCATATGCTCACGACTATATTCCCCGAGGGGGTAGTCAGAGATATTCTGAATCTTCAGAACATCCACGTTTCACTAGTAGTACCGAAACTCTGTCCAGTGTGACGGGGATTGAAGCATGCAGGTTTCCTCACGATGTTTTTCCTTCACCGAAAAGCCAGTGGTGTTACAAATCGTACATAAATTCCGAAAAACTCATTGGTACGAGTCGGCCTAGACGGGGATCGAACCATCGCCTCCTGCACGGCAGACAACGTTACTCGCCACTCGACCACCACGGCTATGCAGATGCAGATGTTGGGCTAATTCTAATTGCTGGATGACAAAAAATCTTAGGTTAAAAATCACCATCATCAATTCAGCTGGAACATAAATATAGGATTATCAAACCGAACAACTTTCTCTAAGGGGTCAACGTCGAAATACCGAAAAAAACCTGATGTTTCATACAAATCTGCGTGACAAATTGACCCAAATATATGGGACCTGGGTCCTGTAAAGAAAGTTATTCAGTTTGACGGTCTGATCATTCCCTTAAACACAGTCGGCATATTAAGTTGGTCCCTGTATATCTATATTAGATAGGACCTCACTGTGCACTATGCATCATCCGGTTCCCAGTAATGTAGTTAGTGGAATGCTTTAGATCTCAGAAAACTATGGCTAACAGAATGCTGGAGCTCAAGGTGACCGAGAACCGGATTTTTATGTCCACGATACGCGACAGTGATAATAATGACTCAGAAAGAAGCGATTGGTTAGTTTCTGTTCCACTCTACACCTAAAATATATTGGACTACTTTAGCATACCTACCTACTAGGGTTTGCGATTTAGTCAAATACAAGGTTACCGCCGTACATTCTGATGTTCAGTAAAAGACCAAGTTGAAAAAACCGTAGGTAGGTAAGTACATATCTATCAACCTAAAACTCGGCTTAATAGGTGGTGTAAAAAGTATGTGCTGGGTTTATTTACGTCGTGTCCGTACCGTATAGCTAGCATCATGGCGGGGATTAGTGTCAATAAATAAGAGTTCCTATAATTCGTGCCTAAGTCAAATAAATAATTCCTCTGTAATTTACGAAACATTATTTTTTTTTACCCTATATTCAGGTTTTACACTTAAATACGAGTATTCCGTGATTCAGGACCGATTTCGGCATACATTGCCAGATTTGTTCTCTATTTTAAATTGTAGCGATCAAAGCAAGCAATGTATGCCGAAACCGGCCCTAAATATTGGGTAACGTCATAGTGTAAAGAACTAATAGTGGTGAAGCACAGCGGTAGCGGCAGGCCAATCGTGCGGGGCGTGCAGGGTCCGCCGGGAGGAGTGCGTCCCGGCCCACGCTCCCTGCGCTTAGATCAAAGTACCTGCGCGCGTACCCTAACAGCGAATTGAGTTAGGGTACGCCCGTCCCCCACCGTACCCCGCACGCCGCGCGAGCATAGACCCGCCGCGACCGCTGAGCTTCATCACTTATTTTATTTGCAATATGGTAATGTAATCGCTGCTTGACATTACAGCAATGATTTTACACAAAATAGTTCCAAAAAGTGCCCTTAAGCATCGGTTTAGGGTCGTGAGTATGTATCTTTGTCAAATCTAAGTACATCCATCGCTGTTACAAGGTTCAAGAAAAGCATGTGGGCGTATGCGCAAGCAACCGTAGGGTTTGTGTGAAGGGGCCGGCCAAAAACAAAAGCTCCGCCCATGCACGGAACCCTAAAAACTTATTTAGCGCTACATCATCCTGACCAAAAAAGCATGAGGCTTAAAATACGTCTATTTATAAAGTACCTACCTACCTATCTATACTATTGGTAGGTAGCACCATATTGGACACATATTTTTGAGATGATGGTGCTTAAGTTTGGTGTGGAATATTTTTCATAAAAACTGTTTGTGAACCTCACAAGTCCATCGACTATTTGATACTAATTTAATAATATACCGATTTATTTATATCTCACTATAATAGCACGGACTCCCTTTGTAGCTCAAGTAAGTTTCAGGCGTATAGGTATAAGACGTAATCTATGTAGATAGTGAAATACAGACCTAATCAATGTAATGAACATGGTGGAGCCTAATTTCCATTTCGAAATGAAAAAGTACCTACGGAACCCTGAAAAAGTAAACCTATAGATTCATTATTAGGAATGATAAACTTGTCAGAACTTTAACATGAACAGGTAGGTTAGGTAGGTACTAAATGTTTAAGTTTATTAGAATTCTGAGTAATTTTTTGAGTAACCTTCAAAATCGTTTTACGAATCCAAACTACGAGCAACAAAAATATATCGCTTTATCTCAAATCGCGAAACCACTACAACTGATTCTACTGCTACTGTGTCCCAAAGATCAATAACTAAACAAAGCAATACAACTTTTTTTTTTAATAAAATGAACGCCGTCGCAAGGTCCGATCGAGCGCGCAGGGCGTACGCGCGGACGCAGGGCCACACCCGGGGGAGGTGCCCCGCGCCTCGCCCCGCCTCACGCCCCGCCCTTCACTGTCCCTTCGAACTTCTTGCTACTTCTTAGAAAAAATGTGGTAACTGACGATTCGCATTTTTTTTTCCTGTAGTAGTTAACCTTACAAGAGCCAACGCAGATCTTGAACAAAGGAATTGTTTGTAAGTGGATTCCATTGTTACGATTCTAGTTTTATAAATCAGCTCGAAGTCGAATTATTTATTTTTTTGTCTCTAATTACAGGCTAAAGAGAAGTAAAAGTCTTTACTATTACTTATAAATCACCCTGTTTGTCCCATTTTCCAAGAAAATGCATTAATGTCGTGATCGATTCACATGCAAGAGACTCTACCTCAATGGGTATCAATTTTGCCGCCTTTAAGAATTTACTTTTAGGATATTCGATTGTGTATTGTCAAAAAATACACAAGCTTCGTATTAGGCAATTTGTAGGCATAGATGGTAATAATATTCAATTTGTACCTTAAGCTGACGCTTTCTAACCTTTGTTTGCAGGAGCGACACTCTGTTTAGATTCGTTAGGACACCTAGGAAACTAGAATGTAGCTCAATCCAGGGTTTCTACACTTATGGACTTCAGATAAAGCTATTTCTTTACAATCAATCTGTTTTGTATTTCTTTTAAATCGAAAAACAAGAGGATTTAAGTAAAAAAGGCTTGACCTAACGCCTGGGCGTTTGAAGGCGGTAAAATTTGCTCCAAATCTTCAACGAATGTAACCTGATATCGAGGAATGAAGCGTCAAGGAGCCGCTGGTTAGATAATCCAGAATATCTTTATAGTCCGACGTTCGTGTTCCTGTTACGGGTCAATATTATATTTTGAGATATACAGGGTGTAACAAAACACCCACGTAATACTTAAGGGGGTGCTTCAGACCATCAATCTGAACAACAATTACTATGGAGCCAACGTCGAGAAAAAATAAAAAAATTCTGCCGTCCCATACATTTGAGTTGAGACGGTACCTACTGCAGTTTTGTATGAAAGAGCGATTTTTTTTTCTCGATTTCGATGTTGGCTCCATAGTGTAAGTTGTTCAGTTTGATGGTCTGCACCACCCCCGTAAGTATTACTAGGGTGTTTTGTTACACCTTGTATTGCATAATTCAACAAAGGAGGGCGATGTCTATCGATTCGATTTTTCCGATTTAGTTAGTTCATGATCAGCAGTTTGTCTTGATAACTACCTAACTATACTCCGTTCAGGAATTCGAGCGACAAAATGTAAACAAAGAAACGTCACTGTCAAAGTGACATTACGTGGTCAGAAACCTTTGGTGCATTTTTTAAGAATAAAATTATGTCCGCACGGCATTTAATAAATTGCGTTGACATTAAAAATGTATTGTCTATCTATAAATAATAAAAACAATTGAGACAATTTGAATGCAGTTTTTTAAATTATGTTGTGTAGCCCGCTTCTCTGTCTGTGTAAGCTTTTTGTGCTATGCGTAGCATCCGCGCATAGCGTACGGACTTAGACGAATGTATTAAACGATCAAGAGACGCGTTTACGTTATTGTGAACAATAAAAAATCATTTTCATTAAGAACTTTTTTTAAACGAACCAAAGGTCTGAAATATCTGATTGTTGCCAGACCACGAAATAAAATATTTACAGTCACGCTTTCTTTTTATCGAAAATAAATTAAGACTTGCGTTTTTTTAAATTATTTTCCATAGAAAATTTACATATCGTTTGTCGTAATCCTTTGCGAGAAGAATAGATAATTTACTGTTATTCATTTCGGAAATAAGTTTTCTTCCGTCTCGAGATGGTATTTTCCACACTGGTATCACCGTTGTTTACATTTTGTCGCTCGAATTCCTGAATGGAGTATACAACAAGTAACTTAGAACGTGCTTAGAATTTCTATCTTTAAAATATTATTTTATGATTTAAATTAGATAGCCTCAAAGATGATAACTCCACTGACTAGGTACCAATAGGTACCTACCTACATCATTCAGTCCTCATTTTACTCCAAACGGCGTCATAGCGAGTATTATTATAAACCGTCGAAATTTGATGACGTCATCTTTTTATGTTGAATACGGGTACGGTCTACGTGCCTACCTACTAGGTAAGTGGATAACAAATGAACTGATCATACGGATTGAAACAAACTAATTATAAATTCCATGCGATGCGCTGCGCAAATATTTTCGAAAGGTTTTCCGTGTCTTTTCTTGTTGGTGTGATACAATCTTTAATCTTCTACAATTTCTAGAAAAAAAAAACATTTGGAAATACCTATATGCCATGTTTCATTAAAATCCATTAAGTATTTAGACGTGCTGGCTTAACTTATGCTATTAAACATTATTAATTATAATTAGGTTGCTTTTGACATTTAGAAAAATAAGATGGTTTTGTCTCAGTTTTCAAACTAACTTTTGAAAATTCAAGATCGCTGGTAGATATGGTCTGGCGTTTTAATCCCTATTTCCATAGATTACCTACATAGAACCACATTACCTACTTGCCCTTCAAGTCGCTGAGATGAAGATGTTACGCTGGGGTTGGGGTACGAGATACGACAGAATATGCAACGAGTTCGTGCAAGGTAGTCTCGGAGTCCGCGAAGCTGAGAAAATTCAAGGAAATCGACTTAGACGGTTTGTTCATGTAAAACGAAGACCACCTGAGTAGGTAGGTAGGTACCTACCTACTATACAGGGTGGAAAGTTAAGATGTGGCACAAAGAGCAGCTACCAGAAGCATAACAGCTACAAGGAAACGTCCTTAGGAGACTAACCCTAACTTTTGAAGCATTTCACTTCTGCATTCACAGATTTTTGAAAAAATGTACAGTCATCGAGAAAAACTGCAATTTTCACAAGACTTTTTTTTCATCCCATTCGATCCTCTTACTGATAAGGAACAAAAGTCTACATGGGGTCAACTGAGGTCGAGGTACTAGAACTCTCAGAAAATGCAAAATTGAATTCCCATACATTTTTGTAACCAATAACCAAATCACCTATAGTGATGATTTGTTCAGAGAGTTCAGTTTGATAGTCTGAACCACCCCTGAAAATTTTAAGGGTTTACAAAATCATCACTATAGGTGATGATTTGGTTATGTCCCTACAAAAATGTATGGGAATTCAATTTTGCATTTTCTGAGAGTTCTAGTACCTCGACCTCGGATGACCCCATAGATAATTTACTTCCTTATCAGTAAGAGGACCGAATGGGATGAAAAAAAAGTTTTGTGAAAATTGTCATTTTTCTCGATGACTGTAATTTTTTTTCAAAATCTGTGAATGCAGAAGTGAAATGCTTCAAAAGTTAGGGTTAGTCTCCTAAGAACGTTTTCTTGTAGCTGTTATGCTTCTGGTAGCTGCCCTTTGTGCCCTATCTTACCTTTCCACCTTGTATAGGCAACAAGGCAATGGACTTTACACAACGTGTAAGGAAGGAAATGGACAGCTGCAAGCTCTCCGTCAGCGATGTTCAGGATAGAGCTAAGTGGAAGAAGCAGACCAGGAAGCAGACCCCGCTACCCAGCAGGACAGCCGCTAGGAAGATGATGATTCCGTACCCGATTTTGTGGAAATGAGTAATTGTTTTGCATTTAATGGATCGGGTAAATGATGGGTCCATTCAAAACGGGACGTATGGTTACGTTAAGTAAGTAGAGGGGTCTCTTTTGTTTGTGTTTTCTGTGGGGCAGATATCATGAATCTGTTTGGAGGGGAATGTTGATACTTGATTGTGTAATTTTTTGTCTCAACAATGTACTTAATTTTTCGTTCTATAGCAGTGCCACGGAGATAGGTATTATGCAGTAGAAGAAACACGTTATACTATCTTGTTAAAGTATGCAGAAATGATTAACTGACTTCAAAAGGTAAGTGTAACGAAAAGTTTTTATAGAAAACAAAAAATATTTGGATTTTCGATCGCTAATCCATGTAACGTGCAGGCGAGAAATAAAATGTATAATTATAAAACATACCTATTTGTTGGTTGCATTGTATTTGGTTTATCCTGTTTGTATAGAATATAGAGCTTATTTTGCTCTTTTCACGTAATTATTTTGTATATAGTCGTGTCTTAATAATTATTTTATTGCTTAGTCTACAACGACTTGTAGCCCCTTCGTTGATTGATTGACTGTTGGTTGGGCTATGGCAAGGAAGGGTCGTTATGTAACACAGTGACCATCGCTGGTCCATTGTGTTCGCCCCAAGCTCACCCATATTTTACGCATACCTCCAAAGTTATGGCATTTTCTGTTCATTCTTGGGTGAGGAACAACAACAGCTGTGTATACAATTCGTAGAACTTAGTGGTACAGGCAAGGAATCGAACCGCGCCGCCTCATGAATTCATGATTGAGTCGCTAGCTGTCTTCCGCATATGCACTATCATCGCTGTAGTCACGCCTTGCTCCTACCAAACGATCATTGACCGTGCAGTAGATAGGACCTGGTCCTGTAACCGGACTTTCGATGTTCGACATATCGCCACTATTTCGGGCCGCACTTCATTGTAATAAAGTTGACATTGGAACGAAAAAATTCACGCAATTGCGAAGTTCGAATGTGCGCGTAAAGGCCCTGCAGTTTCTAATGTTGCGTTGCGTAGGTATACTATTTGTAATAGGTATCTATAGGTAGGTAGGTAGGTACTTAATCGAATTTGTGTGTCTAAAGTTCTAAACGTACAAACATATAGTTTACTCCTATGAATATTATTCAACTTTCCATGTAGTTGTAGCTTTTTAACAACTTTGATGGGTATATTCATGACTTTTAATTATAAATAATAATCAAAGTTTTGTCCATATTTTCTTTTTCAACATACCGTTACTTGGACCGTTAGATAATTGTTTGTTCTAAATCTGTTTACAAATTATCGTTATCACATACCTACCTACCTATTTCCTAAAACCATTATTATCTATCTACACCAAATCCTTACCTAGCCGTGGATTGACATAATTATTGTATTCCCAGTAATCCGGTAACAAAAGCTGAGTAGAGAGGGGCGAAGGGCGTGGGCGTGCCGGTCCCTCGCCATTAGCTAACTGCCGAGCTTTTTGTGTCTACCACCTTTTGTGTTATGAGAGCCTGGTACCATGACGTCATTTTTACTTTTAGATTGATGGCGCAGAGAAAAAAAATTATTAGAAAAAGTTGAGTGTGTGGTGGAAAAACCTGCTGATTGGTATGGATAGAACGTAATGGCGCAGGCGTTGTTTTTTATTGAGTCTTTGGCCACGTTTGGTTCTATTTGTATTTTTATATATTTTTTCAAACCTATCAAAATATTTTCTAAATTAATTATTATAGCTACAAGAGGCTGACAGTCGATTAATCGTGTTTTTTTCTTTAGATTTATAAATGACTCTTGCCCACGCACGCTTTAATGATTGGCTCGAAATTTTACTTCACAAGGCGTTTTTAATGTAACATACTGGAGCGATAAGCAAGAAACATGATTCTGTAATGAACTTGACTTCCTGTGACTTTTACTACTTACATTTTCGTAACGAACGGAAATGATAAACAATCATTATGGATCTATTTAACAGCTACACGCTAGCATGAACGGTGAAGGAAAACATCGTGAGGAAACCTGCATACACTAAAGAAGAAATTCAGATGTGTATGTGAAGTCTACCAACCCGCATTGGGCACGCGTGGTGGACTAATGCCCATACACCCTCCTTGAGGGTAGGCCTGTGCCCTGCTATGGGACGTTTATGGGCTGATGATGATGATGATGATGACGCTAGCATGCTACAGCATAAAATTAAATAATGTATTAGGTAAGTAAGTATATTAGTTTGATTGTATAGTTGACCTACTTTATTATGCGCACCTAGGTATATTATTTGAGGAATTATGGGGTTATTTTTGCATGTAGGTTACGTTCGGTTACTTAGAAATTATTTAGGCCGAGATTCAGACACATCTTTTGAACGTGAGTCTCTGCTTCCAGCAGAGGGTCGAAAATGTATGGATTTTGACATACCTACGGAAGATCGTACCTACTTAAAATGCGTTTCCAAATCTGTACCTCAGTGCCTTATTTGAAAATGAATAGTGCGTCTTGCGTTGTCAACTTCCACATTATAGAGCTACTCATTGAGCATCTAATACTTGTTATTGTTAGGTAGTGTAGTGTTGACCGTTTGGACGACGAACCAGTGTTGTTAAATTGAGAAATTAGATTAACCTACCCATACCATAGGCTATACGTCCATAAAACACTGAGTTCAACTTATGGATATGTCGATCAGTGAAGACAAAGGAACTGGAATCGCAGCGTGAACTTCCATGCACTGGTATCAAGTATCTTATAATTTTTGATTGAGAAACAAGCAAGCAATTAATTTTATCCTTAGAGAATATTCTCTAAGATTTATTGAGTTAGAAATGTAGGTATATTACTGAACCGAGGTAACGGCAAGGTTCGCTCGAACGACAATGCTTGTTGCTAAAGATAAATCACGTGTTAACCTATGTCATGCTAGAATGCTATACCTGCCAACCAAGGCAAACGAAATACATGATATCTCTGGATTTGTAGAGCGGAAGTCTATGTCCGAATTTTCTTGTTCTTCTATCGAGTTGCTTCTCAATGAGTTTGAGTTTTGAGAGAATTGATTGAGTTGAGTTTAATAAGTATTTTTATGTTCTCAATTTAATCTGTAACGCGTGTTGGGTAGCGGGCTGATGCGCAATATATCGCCGATAAGTCTAGTAGAAGGTATTGTATGAAACTTTGTCTCATATTGAATCTGCTCGTCAGAAGACAACTCCTCTGTGTCATGTTCTTCTAGTCTCTCTGGTGTTAGCATAAAGAATAAATAAAGTGAAAACCTTTGTTAAACTTTTTAGTAAAGCGCCCTTTTTGCATCCGCTCGAATTTCTTTCTTTATTATCGTTTTTAGCTAGACTTTATAACCATCCTCACATGATAATTTAAGAAGCGTTACTGCTGTCTGTCTGTAATGAAACCAGAACTATAAATTCAAACTTCATACAAACTACCCACGTAAGAATTATTGACGCACTCGGTTCACGCTACCACGCTACGTTAAAACTTGACTTAAACTACTTACTCCTACACGCTCCAATAGTTTCTCGACAGTATAATAAGATAATAACAGGCAACTACTAATAAAATACCTAACCCAGTACATAAGTACACGCGAGTGATTTAATGATTTCATAAACGACCCGTGCCAGCATCGGCCAGATGAATTTATTAACCAGTCAAGGTGACTGGATCGATGAATTCGCGCTTGCGTTCAAACCACGTAACCACGTGTCCGCCAACAGATGGCGGTGGCTTCCATTGCGCATGTCTCATTTTATTGAGCGCACAAACACTCGCGTCGTATAAAAAGATACACACACGTACACATTGACATAAATCATATGTTTGTCCGCTCTACCATACGGCTTCAAATTACCTTCGCGGCTCGTAATGACGCAAGTGGGCGGCTCCATTCCAATTCCCGTCTTATTTCCTAGTATTTACAGTTTACTTTTGCGTGGAGTTTGTTATTAGAATTTCCAGAAGTGGTTAGAGCTAAATGGCTCGCTGTGAACAGACGCGGACGTCAATTATCGTACTTTATCTGGCCACCGTTTGCGGGTTAACATGCCTGTGTTCTATTTGCAATCAATGAACAGCCGGACGTCTGAATTAATTACTATTAGCTGGCCTATTTAAGCTAGTAGCCATATCGGTTGATTACCTTTTGTGTGAGTTTGTTTTACCATAAAATAAAACCGACAATGCAATAACCAATAAGTTTAACGTAACATAGAAATGTTTACGACTAATGGGGTGAATTACACGGGCACAGCTAAACACGTATAACAATAATTAACAACCCTAGGACAGGGCTTGTACCCGAACTATCGATTTTTGATATTTCCCGACCGTTTCGGTCCAAACTTCATTGTAATAGAGTTGACATTGGAACGAAACCGTTCACGCAATTGCGAAGTTCGAATATCCGGGTAGAGGCCAGCGTTGCCAGACGTCCCGATTTTGGCGGGACGCGACGTCCCGATTTTTAGCCCAAAATTGAATGTCCCTGGCGGGACAGGCTTAGTCCCGCTTTTCGGAAATTACTCATCCAATTCAATCTGGAGTTATCCTGCGTAGAGTTCTTCAACTTTATTAAAAAAAAAAAATTAAACTTTAAAAGAAGTTAAATCTTCAGAGAAATATAATCATTAAAATATGTTTTCTATGGTTATCTATCATCAACATCATTGTAAACTTTGTTTGTAAACTCAGATAAAAGCATAAGTTTACCTACTACTTACGCTTTTATCTGAGTTTATATTTGAAACTACTGATTATTTACGTTTTGTTTATTATGTACCACTTTCAACAATAAAAATCTGGCAACGCTGGTAGAGGCCCAAGACAGGGTACTTAGAACGAGGAGGGGCGACCCGAGAGCGGGACAAACCAAAGGAGAAGACGGAGAAGAAGAATGGGGTTGCTTCTTGGTTGCTTGCACCAAAAAAGCTAATTGATACTAATTGATTACTGCCATTAGTATGAGCAGTGTAGGTAAGAGACAGAGCGTTTTCTCAATAAGTCAGGTTGACTTTCCCATCTTATTCTTATCTCTTTTTAAATCTTGAAGTACCTACATATAGGGTTCTTCTTAATATGCTGACATTTTTTTCAGGGGATGATCAGACCATCAAACTGAACAACTATATGGCACCAACATCGAAATCGCGAAAAAAAATCTGGTCGTCCATACAAAACTGCAAACCTACTCGAGCCAAATGTATGGGACAGCTGATTTTATTTGCGCAATTTCGATGTTGGTGCCATAGAGAAAGTTGTCCTGCCTAAGCTAATCTCTATGTATCGATACCGTAAAAGAGTTATGGTAACAACAAAGAGAGATCGAAAAGAAACCAACTGTTCTTCCTCTCCTATTGGTTTACTTTTATGACTCTACAAAACAAAACCTAAATCCAGCAGAGATAAAAAAAAGCTCTGATATTCTACTTCTTTTTTTCGTTCTTTGTAACCTAGTGATGCACCTAATTAAATAAACAAAATATTCTACTTTGTGTATTTTACAGTTTCATTTTTGCAGTTTTCGCATTGGCATTGCAGTGCAGCGGTCAAATTAATAAAATTACGCATCGCATAAGCAAATGCTCACGACTATATTCCCCGAGGGGGTAGTCAGAGATATTAAAATGAAACGCAAAAAAAAACGAGACGCGTCGTTAAATTACGCATCGCATCACTCTTATATAAATAAAAATAGGGTATTATTCGGCCCGACAGACACGACTCACAATTGCGCTAGCAATTGTCGTGTCTGTTGTGAGTTATCACAAAACACGGCCGGTAAGTAACACGATAACAATGCATCGTCGCCCCAATCGACATCCCCGCCGGCGGGGACAGCCGCGTCCTCTGCCCACTCCTTTTTCTTCTGGCATCTACAGACGCTACAGCACATCCCAGGCCGCTTCTCACCGATCCGCCGCGTAGCCCCAGCAACGTCCTATATGCCGAGGTCACACACACACACAAAACCGGACACTGCATACAAAATTTGAAATTGACAAGATGACTTCAGCACATGCGAAACCAAAGAAATTGAACCTTATGTCTTCTTCATAGGTAACGAGTAACCAGTGCGAGGTAACCAGTGCGAGGTAACCAGAGGGAGACAGAGGGGGTGAGGTAAAAAGTTGGAAGAAGGAAGGGGGTGTGTACTGTATCTAGTAATAGATACTCTTTCTTATACTGTGCCGAGGTCCATAGCATATCCATATTCTGGGTGCCCCTAAGTCGGTTGCTTAAGTTCATTCACTGGCTCGGTAGACCCTTCGTGGTCCCTCCAATAGTCCACTGTAATTCCTAAGCATTAGCTGCTCTCTGAACAATGCTGTAAGTATCAATAAAAAAAAACATATTATTGTTTTGTCCAGTTACTTATTACACGCTGACGCAGTTGGTATCGAATTGCACATAGTTTATCAATGGTTCAATCTCGAAGTCTACACAAATACCATGAAAGAAGAAAGTTTTACAAAACTTTTGCCTAACAAAGTGGTACTTTATGGTGAAAGTACGACAAACTACGCAACAGCGACAATGGCAGTTATAGTTGTTACGAACTCCATTCTTTATTGCTTTAGAAAGTCGATGTCTGCAAAGTTTTAGTTGGTGCTAGGGTTGCCAAGGCGGAGAGACGGTCACTTATTTACTGAATTTCCGGGATAGGATTAGATCCTTTATAGCCCAGTCATTTTACGGAGTTTTGTTAGGAGGGGTGGGGAGTAATTATCAATGGGACTTTTAAACTGTAACTGGCACCATTTAGTGACAAAAAGACTATCTGAAAACATTACGCAACATAAAAATCAAAATTGTATTTCCCAGAAGGCCTTTTAACTTAATAATACCAACGCACTCATTTTAATCAGATTTAACAAATTATTTTTGACCAATAAAATAGAAATTTTAAAAATGAGTTCGATTGGCGACCGCTTACCGGAAAGCGCAGCGTGGGTAGGCCCCTCACACGGTGGACCGACGACCTGGTGAAGGCGGCGGGGAAACGTTGGATGAGGAAGCGCAGGACCGGTCGTTATGGCGATCCTTGGGGGAGGCCTATGTCCAGCAGTGGACATCCATCGGCTGAGATGATGATGATGATGATGAAAAATGAGGTATTCATTAGAAAATAACTAATGTATTTTTCAAAGCCTTCTAAGTAGACAAAAATATTAACACCACGTTGACCGACTGCGAACAAACGGTTTGAAGTATGTAGGATTGTAGGTATAATGGTAAAGTAGACCAGAATTAAAATTGAAAAATTTGACAGCTAGAAGCAAATCATATTACTTTTTGGTAACAAGTGTTTTCTAGCTAATTCGACCCCGCTGAATCCGAAAATGCTTGTTACCAACTCGAAATCCCAACCGGAAGTGAGATATTCATGATGGCGGTTATAACCGGAAATCGACACTATTTTCGCCATCTAAGGTCTATTTAAACGAAATTTAAAGCTAATTTTAAGTTTTTGAGGACAAGAAATACACCTAAATACATGAAAATAGCATTTGGAATCTGCTAGTGCGTTTTTTTATGTGTTACTAGTGGCGTTCGCAATATCGTACGCGCAAACCACTGATACGCGTACTTGAAAACGTTTAATACTCATAACTTTTGATTTAGTTTATCGATTGCGATAAATTAAAAATTAAATGTTAATACACACTATTTTCTATGCTTTTGTAAAAACCCCATTGTAATCGATTCAGTAGATTTTAAGTTATGCGTGCACAAACAAACAGACAAAGAGACGACAATTCAAGAATTGATCTTAATGCATTACATTCCAAAACCCTAATTTCCTATCCCCTAATTCCCCATAAATACTCCTAATTATTTATTTTGTAAATAGTTTCCCATTTTCCTTTTTATTATCATTAAATAAATGAACATTAATAAGTTTAATTAAGGCGCCAATATCTGGTATACCGACTGGTCGGCCTCACCAATAGCATACGTAAGACCTGTGAGGCGCGGTAGTAGTTGAATATGTCGCATCATTGCGTGTATGACCATAATAATATATGGCAAAGTCGTCGCTGATTGGCAGCAAAATGCCTCAATACACCACACGATTGCGCGATGAGAACCGTCACTGAGCGAAGGCAGAGCTCCCATATCGCAAAGCCTAGGGTTCCCTCTCCGGAGGACTGTGGCTGGGAAGTGCACGACACTACAATGAAACTGGAGCCAATTCTCATGAGGTTTGCCACCTATTCCCGCCTACTGCGATGCTCTTCGTGCATGTGGTTGCAAAGGTGTGTGCCAAACGAACCAGTGCCGGTGCAGAAAAGGGTCCAACCCATGTATGAAGATTTGTAAATGACGAGCTCTATGTTTAAATACGCAGGTTTCTTTGGTTATCTAAAATATTTCTTAATAAATAATAAGTATAATAATATAAACTGACTTCAAATTCTATTTTTGTGTATGTGCGTTTAATCTTGAATTCGTAATTAATTTAATATTTAATCTTTTAATAGGCCTTATGCCTTGCCTACGCCTATTACTTAGAGAAACGTGGATGTTCTGAGTTTTCAGAATAACTTTGACTACCCCCTCGGGGAATATAGTCGTGAGCATAATATGCTATATGCTACCTTCAATACGCTAAAGTGAGCTTTGAAACTGTATGCAAGGCAACTGGTAGTTATAGCAACGTTTCTGTCCACCCCGAAAGAGATTATGGTCGTGAGTGTATGAATGTCTGTACGTATGTGTATTTTATGCCCTCAAAACTAAACATTTTGGTGTTTAAATCAGGGTTATAGGTCTTAGGAGGCGTAAAATACGTCAATTTCCGGTTTTTTGGCCGCCATCTTGAATATCTCGCTTCCGGCTGGAATTTCTAGTTGGTAACAAGCATTTTCGGATTCAGCGGGGTCGAATTAGTAAGAAAACATTTGTTACTAAAAAGTAATATGATTTGCTTCTAGACTTGAAACGGAGGCCTTTTTCTCAAAATTTTACCGGTCTAAAGCCTTAAAATTGTGAAAACAAAAATTTTCCATCAGGTTTTTTACGTATAAATGCTAAATTTTAATTTTGTTGCTGTTACTGACGTAATTTTTATTTTATTTTAGAACATTTTTTAAGCCCAAGTTAGCTCTTAAATACTATTCCGAAAAAAAAAAAAAACGAATTACCAATTAGTCCCGGCTCGAACCGTAACATGACTGGGCTACTTGTAATTTCAGAATTTTGCACATCAACGTATAAGTATTCTGCACATTGCACAAATATGAAAAAGCACGTTAGATCCTTTTTTAAATACCCGGTGCTATTTTTATAGGTGTCATAGTTTTATATCGCTCGCTCTCGCTACTAACTAAATATTTTTTAAACATTCAGGATAATGCCTGAACTGCATTAATATTCATTTTAATAAAGCGAGACTTTATGTGCCTATTAAAACCACTACCTAAAACTATACTTGATTCCAAATAAGGACATCGGATAAACGGAAAATTTCCTATAGGACATTTTCAGTATATAGCGTTCTGGTTAATTCTGTTTAGCAAATATTATTCATTTATCGGAAAAAATGTACTATCCGACATATCTTGGACAGTTATATAAATCTATTCTAGGAATAAGTGAGAGTAGGTAACTGTTTCAAATCTCAGTTTCTGTTATTCAAAATGGCATTAAATTTTGTTGCTATTTGGAATGGAGTATAAGAAAGAGAGATAGTTAAGCTCGTATTTGTACTCACAAACTTATGTATTGTATTCAGGAATTATTGCAATATTCTTATGTTATGTTTTTTGCTTACAATAAAGGACCTAATAAAACTCTAAACATTTTTAACCTTACCTATAGAAACTTCAATTGTTATTTCTGATAATTTACACAATAAAGATTTAAAAATTAAAATATATTAGAATAAAAAATATCTCAAAAGTTTCAACAAATAATTATTTAGTTTATGTTACTTTTGTGAGATTCTAAATGCGTTTTAATATTCGTATATTCTGTCTAATTAATTTAATACCGCGAGTTTCGAGTCTAATTTAGCGGGTCTAATTTAGTTTTGTTTTTCTCATAAAAAAACGTTTGAAAATAAAAAATAAAAAAATAAAAATAAAATGAAAAAATAGTTCAAATATAAGTCCGAGAGTTTCCCAGTTTTTCCTGCAACCTGGTGAACCTAGTTACTGAGTTGCAAGCGGAATTCGTGATATTTACGACACTTTGAAATACAAAGTTTGTTTCACGTTTGTTTCAAGAGTTATAAACTTGTTAATTGATAACTGAGCGCCAGAAACGGGAACACTTACAATAATAAGTTATTTGTGTTCTCTTTCACTCACATGGTACAGAAACGTGACTTTTGTATCGATTTAAAGTCTCAACTCAAAGGGGGTTGTAACTTTATATGAACAAAAGACGTCAATTTTTTTTCTGCGGCCACTCATAATTTTATTACAGTTTTGTAGAATTACTTACTTACTTGAGGTATCAAATAAGCAAGTATGCTTAATAAAATTTGTTCTAAGTCATATCGGAGCCGAGATATTCAGGGTGGATTTTTTTCGACGGGGTATGGTAGGGTAGGTACCTTAGCTTAGTAGGTAGGTATGATATTACTTATACTCCGTTCAGGAATTCGAGCGACAAAATGTAAACAAAGAAATGTCACTGTCAAAGTGACATTACGTGGTCAGAAACCTTTGGTGCATTTTTTAAGAATAAAATTATGTCGGCACAGCATATAATAAATTGCATTGACATTAAAAATGTATTGTCTATGTATAAATAATAAAAACAATCGTGACAATTTGAATGAAATCTTTAAATTACGTTATGTAGCCCGCTACTCTGTCTGTGTGGGCTTTTTGTGCTATGCGTAGCATCCGCGCATAGCGTACGGACTCAGACGAAGGTATTAAACAATCAACAGACGCGTTTTTGTTATTGTTTACAATAAAAAATCTTTTTCATTAAGAACTTTGTTAAAACGAACCAAAGGTCTAAAATATCTGATTGTTGCCAGACCACGAAATAAAATATTTACTGTCACGCTTTCTTTTAATCTAAAATAAATTATAACGTTTTTTTAAATTATTTTCCATACAAAATTAACATATAACTTCTCGTAATCCTTTGCGAGTGCAATCGATAATTTACTGTTGTTCATTCCGGAGATAAGTTTTCTTCTGTCTCGAGATGGTATTTTCTACACTGGTATCACCGTTGTTTACATTTTGTCGCTCGAATTCCTGAATGGAGTATAGCTATATGTGCTCCATAGTAAGATTTGTTTCTTTTAGTATCCTCGCATTACCACTTTCATCAGTGGCCGCGACAGTAGAAAACGACGCCAACCTTACACATAAACCCATTCATTCATTTCTCTATGAATTGATTCATTATGAATATGTTCCCAGACGTTTCTAACGGAATAACTGAACAGTTCAGTACATTATTTATTTAAAACAATATTTAAAAGAATCTACCAATAAATTCGAAACACTACAAATTGCTTTTTGTATGTGGGTATCATGTAGGTATATTAATTATATCTCACACGTTGGTATCTTGAGCTAAGTTATCGACAAGAATAACCATGAGATTACGATCCGCATAAATTATGATCACAATAAATCACCAACTTCTTACAAACAATGATACAACAGCAAAAAAATACGATAAAAAGCTAATAAATGCAAAACCACAGATAACTAATTAATCCACTGAACAAATGCTCAATCGGAGCTGGTGACAAGTACCAGAGCAACATAAAATGTAGGAGATAGCATAGCGACGAAAGCGAAGGAATGTCCCGCGCTTGTCTCTCACGTGTATTGTGATTCGTTGGTAATAGGCAGCTCGTTTTATGTGCTGCCAACATAAAAGCGTTCTATTTTTAAATTTTAAAATGTATTTTTGTTCAGATTAATATTCAGCCATTTGTTTTTCATTATCGCTTTCATGTCGCGATGATTTCTTTTGAACATAATGATCGGCTGTTTAAATTCTTTGTAGGTGTTGAGGATCACTCATTTTTGAATTGCAATTCTTGGAATACCGTGAAATTGTACAGAGGGGATTCGTTGTAAATGGGCGTTGTTTCATTAGGTATTGTCAATGGTAGGCGTTAATTTATGATCGTTGTTTTAGTTTTAATATTTATTTAGACTGAGTCTTGCATAATTAATATCGAAGATTATGGTTTTGTGGAACAAAATTTTAAGTAAAAAATTCGGTATGTCTAGTTTATTTTTGGACGGCTAAGTATATCGAAAACCATTTCAAGCTGTCTCTTTTAAAATTATGGATTTAAGGGCCTATGTCGAAAAATAATTTAAGCGAAACGGGCGTGTGATAGCTTATTTTACTGCCAGATGCGAGAGAAAGAGATGGGGCGTCGCGCGCGCCTGGAACGAATCAAGCGAAAAAACAAACTTTATTTAATTGTGATTGTACTATTTATGTAAGTTCAATTCTGCTCTAATCAAAACTTAGATAATAGCAATCTCTTTTTTTTAAATCAAGTCTCATGTTTCTATTATTCACCGTTTAGCAGTTACAAGCGTTTATGGACAAAATCGGAGGCCACTTTGGCTTGTTTTTCTATCGAGAAAATTTGTCTTAATCGTGTTTTGGCTCTAATCAAAACTTCAATTATATGTTCAATTTACACATATCCGCAAATCATACTCCTACTGTTAGTACTTCATGATATATGGAGCTTTGAAGAATCCTATTTTTTTACATAGCCCCTTAATGGGTACCAGCACTGGTAGCATGCCAACCCGCGATAGCCGTGATACGGCTTTATCACGTCTTTTATCTCGTTCTTTTGCTCGCGAATAAACGAGATAAAAGACGTGATAAAGCCGTATCACGGCTATCGCGGGTTGGCATGCTACCAGCACTGGTATAGTAAGTACTTCATTCAAGCGAGTGACATCCCTTGACGATCCGTAAACTCCTTGGTAAACTTAAAATAACTGGCCATTAATTTAAGATTTTTGATGTCGCCGTTTCTGTTTCCAGCATAGATTTAGAAAGAAAAGGGAGCTGATTGATATATTTTTTAATTAAGCAAAGGTTTTCTCCATGGAGAATCGATTTTTTTTCGCTTGACCATTTTTACATTCAGAGATTATCAGATTACAGATCAAAATAATTTAATAAATTGTATGTTGATGAACTCTAGTGAATCGAAAATAAAAACGATATTAGTTTCTTAAAATTATATTTTACTCTCCGTAAAAAATATTTAAATACTTACCGTTCGTATGCCGTATGTATGTATGTATGTATGTCTTTACCTATGAAATTGCAGTTTTTCATGAAATAAGTTAACGCCCTTTTTTTGTATATTTTTATTTTTATTAATCAAACTAATTAGTAATTACCCATGCAATTAATGCATTTTTGTCAACGTAGTGGTAGCTTATTGAAAAAGTCTTCTGGACGGCAGGCAACAAATTCTTCAAAGGCATTTTGTACTGCCCCTCGGTTATTGAATTTTTTTCCCGCCAAGAAGTTATCCGAATTCTGGACAAAGTAGAAGTTTGTAGGGGCAAGATCTGGTGAGTACGGTGGATGTAACTTGGAGACCGTCCGCTGTGTAGTATGAGGTCAGGAGCAGCGGAGCAGAACGATTGACCAAAGCTGGTTGGAGATGTGCGAGCTTCTCCATCATTATGTTCAGTTCTTCACAGTAAACATCTGCAGAAATGCTCATCCCATTTGGTAAGAAGCTGTGATGAATTAAACCGGAGCTAGACCATCAAACAGTGACCATCACTTTTTAGGAGTCAGTTTTCGTTTGGGGCATTGTTTAGGTGCTGAACCAGGATCTAACCAACTTTCTGAGCGCTTGTGATTGTCGAAAAGAATCCATTTTTCGTTGTAAGTAACAATGCTATTCAATATACCTTCGTTTGTGTGCCTGTTGAGCAGTGCAAGGCTCGTTTCGACGCGTACTTCGCGCTGGCGATCATTCAATTCGTGGGGTCAATTTCATTTGTCAAGCTTTTTTACCTTGCCAATTTGACGCAAATGGACCAATATTGTTTTGATGCTAACATCGAAAGCTGCTGCTAATTCAGCTGTAGATTGAGAATCATCAGCTTCCACAATCGCCTTTAATTCGTCATTGTCGACTAAAGTTAGCGGGCGACCACGGGGTTCATTTCTTAGGTCGAAAGGACATCTGGCACATAATACCTACCCAAAAATGTATAACCGTCCTTCTGTTTTTATTATGGACTATGGAACACTAGAAACTAACTGCAGGCATTAGTTTATTTTATAATTATTTATTAGTTTTTATCATTTTTTATATAAAAAAAACATTGTGCTTGCAACACCTCCTACCTCCTCCTACTATAAACAACATTGACAGCCATGTTGGGGTTGCTGCTTTTTTATTATTTATTAATAATAAATGATTAAATAACTCGTTAAATAAAAATAAATGATACTATCTGAGTCGTTTTTATAAAACCTTATAATTTATTACACATTTGACTTCAGTCAAAACTTCTATACATTTTAAGGTATTTTTTCAAGGGAGAGTGGCGGTTGTCCTTTCCAGAACGGAAGCCGGCAAACCAATAACGGGTGGTGCGATTGTTAGTAGTGTTCGCTCCGTAAACTTCGTTGATGTTGCTTGCCGCTTCTGCCGCTTTGCTGCCACAACGGTACTCATACTCCATAATTACTCGAATTTTTAACTTGTCCATGATGACTGATGACGAAAAGCGTACAAATGCGATGAAAACAGAACGGTAATCATTAAACAAATGATTAATTTAAAAAAATGAATTCTATATTTTTAAAATAAAAACAATTTGAAATTAGAATTCTAAGCAAAAAAAAATTGGGACTTGATATATACGGCCAGTACGACACAGAACGGCAATTTCATAGGTAAAGACCTATTATTTACTTATTTTTTATAGGTACCAAAAACAGAACCCGGAGATTTAGTACTAAAACAGGTCATTGCGGTTCTTTTCTGTCTCGACAATAATCCTTTGAAAGTTAAAAATCCAGAGACTAGACCTCCTTGTCAACTTCCAAAGTCGTCACCAAAGCAAACACAACAGAAACTTAACATCTGCTATTTTCTCAGGAACGTGCCAAGTCCCCCTAATCTCCTACGAAAGTACAAAGGAACCATGCGGTGTTTAGACAGGGATGCCCATAACAAATTACATCAAGATCGAAAGGGACGTAGAGAGAACCGGAACATTACACAAGCCCGTCTCGGTTGACGGGTCCCGAACAAAATGAATGGCCCAGGAGCCGATTAAAATGCGCCGTAACATCGGAATGAATGAAAATAATAAAAAAGCTATAATTGCGTAACATGAGGCTAGCGGGAACTTGAAAGAGGAGATGATGATCGAAGCAAAAAGCTGACCGGTCATTAGTTTTAGTTACAAGTAAAGATTCTTCAGATTTTTCGAATTAGAGCCTGTTTCACTACTTCTAGGTACGAATTCGAAAAATCTGAAGAATCTTTACTTGTAACTAAAACTAATGACCGGTCAGCTTTTTGCTCGTTTGTCATTATCTTTCATATCGAAATATGTCAGATAAGCTGTTAAGAACTTTCTTAACAGCTTATCTGACAGACCGTTTGACATATTTCGATATGAAAGATAATGACAAACGAGCTGTCATGTCAGATAAGCTATTATTCAGAAGTGGTGAAACAGGTCCTTAGTGAAGAAACAACGGTAACAACTTTATCATCTTAAATAATACTGTTTCAAAACTCAAAACCATTTTTTTTATTATACTTATTGCTGCTAACTATGACTATGAACCTACTGTATACAAGCTACAAGGTGTAAGGGGGTGCTTCAGATCATCGAACTGAACAACTTTTACTATGGAGCTAAAACCGATTTAAAAAAAAACAGCTGTCCCATACAAAACTGCAGTACCGGATCGACTCAAATGCGGCCAGCTATATTTTTTTATATTTTTTCTCGGTGTTGGCTAGAATGGTAGTGACTTATGGGAATGCATTTTTTGCAGTCGGCGAGAAAACCCTTCCGTGGACGAAAGAAAGACAATTGTCTTTATCCTATTAGTAGGTACACAGAGTTTCTGGCCGCGTCTTCTGTACTACGATACACGGTGCACCGCGGTGGTAGAGTCCAAAAATGACGTCAGAAAGCTATCTATACAGGGTGAAATTAATATCATTAGCATCCTTTTAAACTAAGAGTCTACCCATCAAACTGAATAACTTTTAGTATGGAAGCAAACCGATTGGAGCTAAAAAAAAATCAGCAATTGCATATACATTTGAGTCAAGTAGGCGTTGCAGCTTAGTATGGACTATGGAACAGCTGACTGTTTTTGTGCTCCGATTTGTTTGCTCCCATAGTAAAAGTTGTTCAGTTTGGTGGGTAGACTCTCAGTTTAAAAGGATGCTAATGATATCAATTTCACCCTGTAGATAGCAATGAAACATAGAATTCATTTCTTTCTATTCAGTCTCAATTCTCTGAAATCTGTTAAAAGAATCGAAGTGCGAGTCGAGTTTGTGGCCCAGCCATGGACTGACTTGGATCACTGTCTCAGTCTCTCCAAGAGCCCGTGGAGCATGATCTCTTTTCGTCCACGAAAGGATTTGCCCACCATACACATTAATTTCGTAAACCTGATTGCATTGCAGGGTTCTATTTCATTTCTGTTAGAATTTCTGGACTGAAATCACCCCGAATTTTGTATCACCATCTATTTTACACGGAGCAGCCAGTACCTAAACTGCATGATAGTAATCTAGTAACCATCAATTTGTAGAGTGCATTGGACTTTCACGTGTAGTATTTTTTCCAACTGTTGTCATAAATCTAAGATAAGATCCAGAGTAGGTACATAAAGGTATAAACTCTACGAATATAACTAAATACTAAACTCCACGATCTTAATCTCTCTGGATGTTTTGACATGAAATTTTGCTGTACTAGTACCTTTATACCTTTCGTATCGTAAGGAAACATAAGCAAAATGTCCTTCACATCAAAATGACACAAGATCAAATCGACCTAATAGCGAAACGTCCTATTCATCAAAATGACCGGTTAGCAAATAGGCCTAAGAGCAAAACGACCACTATTTAAAATGTCACATTTACATGTTCTATGTACAGTCAGGTACTAAATTAATACCGTATTATTTTTATATAAAAAATATTGTTGGGACATGGGTTTATAAATGTATGGCACAGCTGATTTTTTTCGCGTTTCCTGGGGTAGGCTCCATAGTGAAAGTTGTTAAGTTTGATAGTCTGAGTTCACCGTTTTAGTATTTGCTATGCTGTCACTTACACCAGTAATACTTACGTAGGATTTATTAGGCAATCGACGGTGGCTCCCAGCAACTTCACCGCTAAGCTTCACCGTTGAACCATCAATACGATCATTTGTCTCTTTCAAGATCTGATGAGATATCTTTGACAAGTTACTTTTTAACTACCTTTCTTGGCAGAGTCAAATCGGTCTGCGCTAGATTATTAATGCTAGAAAATATTGCAACAGCAATAATCATTACTTTCTTCATCTAATACTAAACATAATAAATAGTATAAGCAGAAAACCGGAAATCATGCGTATGCGTTCATTATTAGATCACATTCACACCCTTCGGATCCTCTTTTATACTTCATAAGAACTGGTGAAGTTAGCAACCCTCTCCCTGCATCTGTTTTTCCAAGCAAAATACAAACGGGATTTTTTTTAAAGAAGAATTAATCGTTTTTTTCTGGGTTACCTCGTTATGTCCTCGGCGTTATCTAGGTTCACTTTACATCAGGTGAGGTGAAGCTAAGCGCAAGCTCATATCTTATACAAAAAACCTTTAGGTACCTTCTGTTTTTTTTTTGTAACAATACATCATTATGCGTTTCTTTCCGTTTGTGTGCTCATCGCAGGTCTAACTCCTAACTTACAATCATCATCATCATCACCCTATCATGGTCCACTGCTGGACATAGGCCTCTTCCAAGGCACGCCACAACTCTATCCTCGGCCTTCCTTATCCAGTCGCTCCCCACTACCTTTTATAAGTCGTCACGTCAGTCCAGCAGCGGCACGGAATATAATGCAGCCTTAATGCAGCGGGTCGCACTTACAATAGACAAAATTTACTTTTATGATAATGTATCAGTCAACATTTCAAAAACAAACAAGCTATACGTTCACAGAGTAAAGTGATAAACAAATGATCCCTGAATATTTATAGCGGCATAGACAGGCGGTCGCTATTAACGTGTCTGTCTATCAATCATCGAGATTCTGCAGGAAGACTGTTGACACTTGAGTGTTGATGTTATCATCATTATGCGTTCCTGGTAGCTGTGTGAAGAGGATTGCGGTAGCGGTTTGTTGGTTCTGTTAGCCTTGGTTCTGGATAATGCAGCTACGAGTTATTTAATAATTTCCGAAATTGTTTACCAATTGTTTACCAATTAGGTATAATAATATAAAAATACTTTTTGTGTCATACATAACTGATAAGACAATTAAGTATTATGTCTACCGAAATAAGAGACATTGAGGGAAATATTACGGAACTGGATACTAAACCTGAAACCTTTATTTTTAGTCGTTATCATTTTTATAGTGCAAAATAATATATTAAAAAACAAAAAAACAAACAAACATACAATAATTTTTACATACATTACTTATTATATTTGTGTTTTTGTATTTATTGTTTTATTATTTTGTTTTTTATTATATTATTTTGCACTATTCCTTAATAAAGATTAAAAATAAATGTTTCAGGTTTAGTATCCAGTTCCGTAATATATCCCTCAATGTCTCTTGTTTCGGTTGACATAATACGTAATTGTCTTATCAGCTGGTATTAGCATGTCTATCATCGCGATTCAGCAGGAAGTAGGTTTGTGTTGATGTTTCCATCATCATGCATTCCTAGTAGTTAGGTATAATAATATGTGAAGTGGATTGCGGTAGTGTGTTCACTACTGCGTTTGTTTAATCATATGTTAGAATGTTTCTATCTAAAGATTAAAGTCCCGTTTTATAATTATCTTTTTATCTTTAGTAGAAAGGAAGTTAGTAATTCCTTTACAGTTTTCTTCGGGTTTCTCTCCATTCATGGAGTATGCCAGTTAGCTCTGCATATCCCTGCCCGTCTCTCACCTAACGAAACAGCTCTTCGACACTGACGATGCCTGGCCATGTACCCGGACTTTCGATGTTCGATATATCGCCACTGTTTCGGTCCGCACTTCATTGTAATAGAGTTGAAGTTAGAACGAAAACGTTCACGCAATTACGAAGTTCGAATATGCGGGTAGAGGCCCTGTCTATTCCTACAGGTTTGCGAGGACCCAAAATACCTCTACTTCTTAATATTACAGTAGAGAGTAGATAGATAGATAACTCCATTATACATTATCAGCAGTAAATTAACAACAGTGAAAAATGTTTTAGTAGGAATGAGCGATGAATGCAAGCTGCATAAAAATGTTCGCCAAAACGATGCTGGACATCCTCTAACAGTTGACGTCTTTCACCTGATAAGATGACGAATCCTAGATCTAAAGAATCTTGTGGTGTCCCGTGCTTATTAAGAAGTAATAGTAATATTTATTTGCCATACATTACATTGCCAAGTGTTCCTAAAGATTTTGAACTACGCAAAGCATCCAATAGGTATATCAAAAGAAAAATGATATATTGGATGCTTTGCGTATTAAACTCGGAGAAGGGCTTTTACCTAGAGTGGAAATATCCAGTAGGCCTAGCATGCCACCCCTGAGAAAACGACAAAAATCGAGACGTGCCTCCATCTTTATTACTATACGTATGCCAAAAAGAGTGCGCATGATGGTTTTCTCGTTTAAACGCTTTGTCGTTGGTAGCATGCTAGCCGTGATGGGGCATCTAAAAATAACTAGGTAGGTAAGTATAACGTTCAAAGACATTCAACACCTGTTTTCACGTCTTTGTCATCATCATATCCTGAATCTGTATGCATCGTTATTGTCACCTATCCTATATCGTTGCCACTGAACTCTATTCAAACTATAGAAATTCATAGAATGGATTTACAATATACTGAAGGTTTATGAAACCTTTACAATGCATAGGAGAGCATGTCGTTCAATATTTCTAAGCAATTCTAATTTTCAATAATTTCTTTACTCATAACCAATCAAAAATATAGGAACGCCTAGAACATCAAATATATCGACGCAGTCAGGGTGGTCATAAACATCTGAACAGTTTCGGAAAAAACCTTACTCCGTCGTTTTACATTTTAATTTTAAATAACATTGTAAAGAAATTATTGAAAATTCGCTGTTCAGATATTTATGACAAAATTTATTCACGTTTAGATATAATTGGTAACATTTACTGTAAAGAATTTAATGAAAATTAGCACTGCACAGAAATATTTGGACACCTTGTATGCTACGATATATCTGATGGCGACTGTACTTACACTTCATATATAAGTGACCTACCGAAGAGTTCTCAAAAAAAAAAACAATAAAATTTTAAAAGAGCCCCAAATATAAAAACAATAATATGGCAATAATATGGAAATTCCGGGAACATCAAAATATGTTCAATAACAAAATTCAATCTTTGTATGATTGTATGTACTTTTACCGTGGTACTAATGGTGCCGCGGCCGGGTCGACGGCCGTGCAAGGGAGACGACTTTATAAGAAATCACGGGATAGAGTGAGACGTGACTATGAGAGGTGCTGGTAAATACGGTCGTAAAGTAAAACTCGGTTTGTGCTTTTTGTACCATTTAACTTGGAGGAAATCCGTTGCTGCCTGGAACTAGGACTTGTATTAGAAAACGACGCAGTAAAATAAAATTTGCTATAAAAAAGATGAGAAATAGCGTTTTGAAAGTGTCAGTTAGCTGTAATGGTATATTCGTAAGTATTTTTAATTGCTTAATACATCTAATCTAAACTATTATAAAACTGTAACATAAATTTGTCTGTACATTGAAGATATTTACAAAAAAAAAAATTACGATATGGTTTTTAGATGTCCCTGATTCCAAATCACCAATTTTTGGATTTTTTGTCTGTCTGTTTGTTTGTTTGTTTGTTCGTTTGTTTGTTTGTTTGGGTGTTTGTTTGTTCGAGTATCACGCAAAAACTACTGAACCGATTTTGATGAAACTTTTTTTGTTTGATAGCTTATCATCTGACTTAAAATCTGGTATATAATTTATGCGGACGAAGTCGCAGGTAAAAGCTCGTATTTTTATAAAACTTCATTACCAAAACAGACAGCAGTTAGTTACAGAACTTAAACATCCTACTAATAAACGCGAAAGTTTGTAAGTATGGATGGATGGATGGATGGATGGATGTTTGTTACTCTTTCACGTAAAAACTACTAAATGGATTTGGATGAAATTTGGCACTATTTAGCACATAGGATACTTTTTTAAGTTCTACGCAGACGGAGTCGCGGGCAACAGCTAGTACTGTAATATAACTGTATTAAAACATAATATAATAGTCGCATTCTCTGCGTCAATTTCAAGATGATATTAATTGGTACCTTGAAGGAAACCTTGATACCTTGGTTGGAAGAAAACCATCGCTCTTAGACAATTTATATAGGGACGAGTTACGCGTGTCATTCTACTAAGAAACATTTCTGCCACTTTTTGCGGGGGGCGAGGTAACATGAAATCCGCAACTTTGGATTTTATTCCCCATAACTTTAGATTCTAATTTTGAATGTTAAAAATCATGAAAAGTAGTCTCGTGTGAACCCCAAACGTTCTAAGTTCAAAATTATTGTTTCGCTATTATAGGCTGTCTCGTTTAGTGATACGGTATAAAATTGGGTGTAAATGCACAAGATCAATTGTTCTTATACCGTGGCAGAGAGGAAATGATAGCGCAAGGCGAGTCCCTATATAAATTGTCTAAGCCATCGCTACATGAAGAAAGAAAAATTCTGCATTCACACTTGAGATAGCTACCCTACCGTAAGTTCTTTCGTAGGGACCCTACGCATTAATTGACCTAAAATATCGTAAAGAGAGTTAAGAAGTAAAACATACATTTGCTAACATCAAAAATAATAGGTAACCGAATTCTTTTTCACATTTTAAACGTTTGTTTTTGGCGTTGGGGGTTTTTTCAATTGTAATTTAATGTTATTAGGTCATCGGTCCAGCGGGCCGCAGAATGAACAAGCCATCTACTACGGCTTGCGGGTGTGGAGTGGATGGCGTACATTGGCACAGTCGAGATAGGTTGATAAAGGTAATTCAGGAGTCCGCTAAGAACATGATACCAATGATTCCGAAGAATGAAACCCCAAATCATACATCCCCGAAAGTTTGCTTCAGCGAATAATCTGACTACGAATACACTGAGCCTCGAATAACGTTTCAACAACGAGGAATCATGGAATAACGGAAGCATGTTACCACGAACGTCATGATATTTCTTAGTATATATTCAATGACGGTTATCAATTCAGTTATTATGAAAAATCTTTTCTTCTCATTGCAAATTGCCACGTAGTTCAACTAGTTATTTCCTAAACCGAGGTTGGTAAATTCCTTTTCTAGGTGCCCGTCGCGTTTCCTTAGATCTTTACGGGACTATCTAGTTGACCCTGCACGGGGACGCTTTCTGGTCCGAATATGAAATCCCTTTAATTTGAAGATACAACCTCTGCCGGACAATTTGAAGTTGCTTCCGAAATCATAATCTGTAAGCGACCATTGAAAAAAGCCTGCTCACTAAGAAATAACTCTGCAGGCAAATTGCGGCAAATTGACCAACAGGGCGTGGGTGAGGGGTACCTATATGCAGTACGTTGAAGTGCAAACTGAAGAATGTTGACTATGGCCGTCTTAGCTTAGCACTGCCACTGCAGGTGGAAGACTGTAAATCGAGGCGGGCGACTGCAGACGACTTTACAGTGAGAGCAACCGACCACTAGATGGCGATGCTATGGCGACTAAAAGAAAATTAAAGCTTTGGATATTGGCTCTAACAAGGTAGGCCCTATTCTACAAGATGCAGCAGAGCAAAATCAACCAATCGAATTACTCAATTTACCTCGCTTGCTCTGGCAAGCTACTTTAATAGGTTGATTTAACACATCTTCGCTCCGCTCCGCTTTCGTGTTGGTGGATTATTTTTAGGGTTCCGACTTCCGTACCAAAAGGGTGAAAACGGGTCCCTAATTACTGAGCCTACGTTGTCCGTCCGTCCGTTCGTCCGTCCGTCCGTCCGTTCGTCCGTCCGTCCGTCCGTCCGTCCGTCCGTCCGTCCGTCCGTCGTCCGTCCGTCCGTCCGTCCGTCCGTCCGTCCGTCCGTCCGTCCGTCCGTCCGTCCGTCCGTCCGTCCGTCCGTCCGTCCGTCCGTCCGTCTGTCCGTCTGTCCGTCTGTCCGTCTGTCCGTCTGTCCGTCTGTCCGTCTGTCCGTCTGTCCGTCTGTCCGTCTGTCCGTCTGTCCGTCTGTCCGTCTGTCCGTCTGTCCGTCTGTCCGTCTGTCCGTCAGTCCGTCTGTCCGTCTGTCCGTCTGTCCGTCTGTCCGTCTGTCCGTCTGTCCGTCTGTCCGTCTGTCCGTCTGTCCGTCTGTCCGTCTGTCCGTCTGTCCGTCTGTCCGTCTGTCCGTCTGTCCGTCTGTCCGTCTGTCCGTCTGTCCGTCTGTCCGTCTGTCCGTCTGTCCGTCTGTCCGTCTGTCCGTCTGTCCGTCTGTCCGTCTGTCCGTCTGTCCGTCTGTCCGTCTGTCCGTCTGTCCGTCTGTCCGTCTGTCCGTCTGTCCGTCTGTCCGTCTGTCCGTCTGTCCGTCTGTCCGTCTGTCCGTCTGTCCGTCTGTCCGTCTGTCCGTCTGTCCGTCTGTCCGTCTGTCCGTCTGTCCGTCCGTCCGTCCGTTCGTCCGTCCGTCCGTCCTACCTATTTAGGGCTGTAACTTTTGAACCGTTAGAGCTAAATAGTTGAAATTCTAAACGTTTCTTCTCGCTCTATCGTAAAAACGGTAGGTAATACAAACAAGTGTCACACTTGGTGTGATTATAGAGCATAACTAAAGTATAACGTATATAAATAATAAAAACCGGCGAAGTGTGAGTCGGTCCCATGCTAAAGGTCCCGGAGAAGAAAAAAATGTTTTGTAAGTTAATATGTTGTTAATATGCAGGAAACGCGAAAAAAAAAGCTACAGCAGTTTTGTATGGGACAGTTGATTTTTTTTCGCGTTTCCTGATGTAGGCTCCATTGTGAAAGTTGTTCAGTTTGATGGTCTGAGTTCACCGTTTCAGTATTTGCTAGGCTGTCACTTACACCCTGTAGAAAGATAATGCAGTGTAAACTCAACCAAAACGAGGGTCCCTTTGTTATCATACGCAGTAGGCAATTGAACCACAGCTCGCCGCACCCCTTCTCCCGACCCTCCCCACCTGCGACCGAATGATTGCCACTTTATAGTGACATGATTAATTTGGGAACTTTAACAGTTTGACACTTTGAGAGACCGGTAGAGACTTTATACCGACCGGTCTCTCATAGAGTAGACATTCTCGGTCACTTTAATAAGGTTTATACGTAGCAGGGTGTGGTTTGGTAGTTGCAGCAATGTTTCTGAGCACCCCACAAGGGAATTACAGTCGTAAGTTTATGTTTAGCAACATATTTAAGCACTAAACCATACCTACCGAAATAACGTAGATAGAGTAGATATATGTATAGACATCTGAGTATATTACTTTGAATTTAGGTAAATAAAAAAGGGATACCTACGGTCAGCATCAGAGAAATTTGAATAGATTAAAATAGAGGGGTCAGGTTTCTCTGAAGCTGACTGTACAAACTGTATAAATGTAAAAATTTCCTAGAAATTGATGCTAGGATCAATAAAATTGGAGAAGTGATTTGTTTGAAGCACTGAAAAGTATTTTAATGTTACTCGTTATATTATTATTTCGAGGCATTCATAATATGCATCATGAATATATCATGATTCATGACATGAACCATGATTGATTGTCATTTGTCACAAAAAAAACAACCAAAACAGTAGTAATTCCTTTCATTAATAATAAATAGCATGAGGGTAGAATCGATACGGGGACACCCGTTTGACATTAATTGAACTTTGTACGCGTTCCTATTGAACAAAGAAACGCTTTTTAACAATTACTCGAGTTCAAACGCTCGGCAATAATTGGACATTCGAGTGTTGTCTGAAGTTAAACGCTTTTTTATTCGCTAAATATATTTATTGAACAATTTTATTTATAATAACTTAACACAGATTCGGAATGAATTTTGTTTTCATCATGTTTTTATTATCATTGATAGCTAATTATAATTAACTATGAAAAATCATCAGGAGTGCGATTTTTGAAACTCATTCGTTGAACTCAGTAGTAGAAAATGTCAAAATTACTATGCAGATATATGCATGTGTCTACTGCTTATTAGACTCTCAAAAATCATGCTCCACGAGTGCGATTTTTGAAAGTCAAATCAGCAGTAGAAAGATACATATCTCCATTCCAATTTTGAC
Organism: Agonopterix subpropinquella; assembly: GCA_922987775.1. Lineage (NCBI taxonomy): Eukaryota > Metazoa > Arthropoda > Insecta > Lepidoptera > Depressariidae > Agonopterix > Agonopterix subpropinquella. The sequence continues at coordinate 7,632,799 of OV277700.1, forward strand.
ATTTTCAACTGCTGAGATCCACACATGATTTTCAAAAATCGCACCACTTCTGGATAAGTTCTTTAGCATTTTCCCGTGTGCAACGAGTGAGTGACTGAGTGAGGTGCGGCGATATCGCTGCATTGAATGAAACAGCGTTATGAAGTGCACTGTTATGTCTAGTACATGCGTTTGTCATGCGTTGATATTTGCCAAATAGGCCATGGGAAGTACCTTAGACAATTTATATAGGGACTCGCCTTGCGGTAGCATTTCCCCTCTGCCACGGTATAAGAACAATTGATCTTGTGCATTTACACCCAATTTTATACCTTATCACTAAACGAGACAGCCTATAATAGCGAAACAATAATTTTGAACTTAGAACGTTTGGGGTTCACACGAGACTACTTTTCATGATTTTTAACATTCAAAATTAGAATCTAAACTTATGGGGAATAAAATCCACAGTAGCGGATTTCATGTTACCTCGCCCCCCGCCAAAAGTGGCAGAAATGTTCTAAGTAGAATGACACGCGTAACTCGTCCCTATATAAATTGTCTAAGGGAAGTACACATTACACTTGTTCCTCATTAGGCTAGAACCTGTGAGTCAGAGGAGAGATTGGGTCACTATCCTTTCATAATATTGCTGTCCTCTTCCTCCCCGATGTGTAGGATAGCCTTCTGTATCATGCGCTTGAGTTTCTTACGAGATTCGTCAGACCGGAGCGTGCGCAGCTCTGACGCTACGAAGTCACCGAATATCTGTTGGGAAAGGATTAATTTAATTGTATGAATTAATAAGAGTGATAATTTGTGGAAAATACATTGCCCAATCCCGTTTCCCGTACAAAACTGGTCAATTTCAATTTGAATTTTATAAGAAATCCCACTGCAGAAAAGGATAATTTCCATTTCATTGGGAAGCACGATATTCCTCCTATCCTGTGTATAATTTCAGCTATCATACGATTCGTATTTGTTCTTAAATCATACACATTCGCCAGCTGCGAAACGACCCGAAACGAATACCTACACTATGTCACGTGGGCAATGTCTTTATGTAATAAATAAAATATGAAAAACTAGGTATTGTGAAAACCAAATGAAGCTCCCGGAATTAAACATAACCGTCCGAGCGCACTGCATACAAACGAAGTTCAGTCCTATTTTTTTTCAATAACCTATTAAAGTCAAAAAAAAAGAAAGTTAACACGGAGTAACCAATATAGGGGTTTTTAGCGGGATCTTGTCAGCTACGTTTGGAGTCCACATATTTTATCGAATTTTTATTGTTTATAGTGAGTTCTGATTCGTAAAATTGATGTTGTTTTGCGTCGTGTCGTGCAAGTGAACAATATACAGTTCAGTGAAATATGATGGTGTACCTATGGGTCGTAAACAGGAAAAGTGTTCTGTCATTTGTAGCGCGGCGGCAAGCAGTCGGTTCACCTCTTTCCTGTGGACTTCTCTGCGTTTCCTGCGTCTTTCATTTGTCTCCAAAAACTCCAAAGAAGCGTTAAAACGTCGAACACCAACGTTTTTATTGCTATAAAGGAGAGAACTTTATTGAAGACATCAGTTGCATATGGGATATAGCATCTTAAAAAAACAAGGTCTTCTATTCCCAGAGTGACACAAGCCTACGTCACAAAAAAATGGCCGCTAAACATGGTAAAAGGGTATGATGACGTAGACTTGTGTCAGTCACATGGTCAGTCACGTGATCGGAAGAGAATACCAGGCGCAGTATATTGACTTGAACTGAACCAAAAAAAAAAGAAACCAGTAAGTATAGGAGTCGGTACCGTGTCAGTACCCACCGTTAAAGTATTAGTAGGTATTAGAGTTTCAATGCTAGGACACATTTAAATTTGTATGGAAATCTTTTAGCCACAAAAACAAAAACAAAAAAAAAACAATTATAAATATTGTAACGAAAATCTGACAAGGTACCGACACAGATATTGGTTTTAGATTGTGCTATCAAAATTTAATTTTGTTTTAATTAATAAATGTTCAAACTAAAACGGAACTTCGTTTTATATGGAGCGCAGTATATAAAGTATACAATATCCTCTTAAATAAAACCATCGGTTATATTTTTCAAAAAAATAGATCTAAACATCCATGTGCAGGATTAGAAATATGTAGGTACCCATGTCCCATACTTAAAAAATCTACGTAGTTAAATGTTTATTCATGTGTTTGAAAGACCGTAATTACCAGGCTTTGCCCGCCGCCGGCCGCGGCACAAATTAAAATTCATAAAGAATACTTCACTTCGAGCCCACCCCGGCCTCACGTTTGCTGGAAAAACCAAGTATTATTTTTATTTTTCTCAATAACGCCGCATTGATGCTGTGAGTGCGGAGAAATAATCATTCTAGGTGTCTATGTTCTAGGTACACAAAATTCATAGGTATCGCAAAATTAATTCTTAACGTACCGAAAAAACTAACCAAAACTCAAAGAATTAATTTTTTAACGAGCATTTATCCGCGACTTCGTCCGTATAAATTATACATATACCAGATTTTAAGTCAGATGATAAGCTATCAAACAAATAAAGTTTCATCAAAATCGGTTCAGTAGTTTTTGCGTGATACTCGAACAAACAAACACCCAAACAAACAAACAAACAAACGAACAAACAAACAAACAAACAAACAAACAAACAGACAGACAAAAAATCCAAAAATTGATGATTTGGAATCAGGGACAGGTAAAAACCATGTCGTAATTTTTTTTTTGTAAATATCCTCAATGTACAGACACATTTCTGTTACAGTTTTATAATAGTTAAGATACAAATAAATATTGTATATTATCAACATTAGCAATGACTTTCTATACAATGACTCATTGTATATTATACTTATACCGGCCTAAAAATAATATTTTTTGTCTAAACAAAAAACCCACCAAGGAGCAGGTATTATTACCTAAATAAATAGCATGGTTGCAATAAATCTCTTTGATTCTAGTCTACTATTTTTTTGTGATTTTATCGAAGTGAACTGGCAAGATAAAGTGGAAAAAAATTTACAAACGCCATAAGATAGAAAAAGAAAAAATCTTTCTTCTTTTTATTTGAAGTATATGGCTAAACGTCATTTTTTTATGAGAGACTTGCCAGTATTTTGTGTCATCGGTAATGTAATGCAGACTTTTTGGGAAAATATTTTTGAGCTACAAAGAAATGAATCCTGTTTGATCTTCAAATTTTTTTTTATTTCAACTTTTTAAAATGCCTTACATTTTCTAATTTTTTTTCGTAATTTTTTGCTCCTATTTTTTTATATCTTTAGAGGTAAGTAGGAAGCTGGGAAAGGTATGTACTTACTAGGCGTTTGCTTCGAGTTGGCCGCCCCCTCCCTTCCCGCTTCACCGTACCGCACCCCTAACCCTATTATCGCAATTTTAATAACCTTTAGCAACGCAACCACGTACGGCACGTCCGTCCCGGTCACTAATATCGCTTTTAATTTTAAATTTTGATTTGCTTGTTATATTATTTTTTGTCGACGGGACCAGTTAATGTGCCTGTGACGAAATTTTGTAACGGTCATCGACGGCCAACTCCAAACAAACGGGTAGTACCTACATAGGCATAATTTATTATACTTATGTGACAACTGTTGCTAAACCACTACCGACTGGTCCCCGTATAACAAAATCGGCGTCGACGCAGACCTAGAATCGGGACGAAATTGATGGCTTCTTGAAGAACTGGCCTACGAAGTGCAAAACTGATAGACCGAGATCCGACCATAAAATTATGCACCTATTTCATAGGCGAACGAAATGTGATTCTAGTGTATGTTTACACAGGGGTTAATTCAACGCCGCCAAGTTGCCTAGAAAAATCTTGCCGCAAGCACCTTTTCCATTATGATTTATGATTATGACTATAAGATTTTTCTAGGCAACTTAGCGGCATTGAATTAACCCCTGTATTTACATACACTTAGAATCACATTTCGTTCGCCTATGAAATAGGTGCATAATTTTACGGTCGGATCTCGGACTATGAGGCCTTTGTCCAGCAATGGTCAGCGAGGGCTGATTATAATAAAACCTTTGTTGACCTACCGCTACCACCTACATGCCGAACATTTAGACCCTAATTTGCGCACGAAACACTTTATAATAAACACGAAAATACGAGTACGTTACCTACTTACCTAATTTATCCGTCCAATTGTAGACTATGATGTGATGTGACTAGTATTATCTCTGAATTTGCCCACATTAAATCTTATTTCATATTTCATTTATTGCCATCACACAAGTACATACAATGTTAAATACAAAACATGCACTCATATAATAAGCCCTGTAAGGGCACCGCAATAGGAATTATATTAATTACATTTCATTTCACTAAATTACATTACATTATATTACATGTCATTCCATTATGATACATCACATTCCATTAGAATACATTAAAATACAATAAAATAAAATAGGTACATTACTTACATCAAATTCAATAATAAGTACATAATAACATTGCAATAACTAAATCAAAATCGATAATTGTTTGTTACTGTTTTATTAATCCATACTTTAGGACTAAGCAAGCTAAGGGCTTATTGTAAGCATTGCTATGATTTTTGAATCGTGAGATTCAAAATCATGATCGAATGATGGCAATGACAAGCAATGATGCATAATTTACAAAGTAATTTTTCTACTGCGGATTTCAAAGTGAAACCACAGAGTACAATAATTAATTAATTACTACCGGTGAAACTTCTGATAGTAGGTACTTGTCACGGAAAATTGTTCAGTATCATGGGTAAAATCATCCCTTAAAGTAATTCCATTGTTTACCCTAAGACTAAGACCCTGAATAACCATGCGATATGGCTCATCCTGACACACAAGATAAAGAAGAAAAATACATCTAACTTTGAACTTTAAAATAAAATAAAAAAATTAATAGAAATAAAAAGCATAAATTAGAGAAGAAACATAATAAAGTTTTAAATCGCTTCTTCTGAGTCATCTGAGCTCACAACTACTTCTGCCAGAAAGGTTAGCGAGAAAACGGGACAATAGGCGTCCCGCACACATCAATCGCGGGACGCGTCCTCTGAGGGTCTAGAAACGGAACGTCCCGCCTCTCGTGGGACGGTTGGCAACCCTAATTGGGAGGCAGCGGTGGTAGAGCTGATACAGCCAGTCGCAGCCCTGTCTTCACCTTCAGTTGTGATGAAACCCTATGCATGCAGCCTTGCTGGTATACCTACACACTAAAGTAAACAGTATTCTCCGCAGGTGTACAAACCTGGCACTCATCAGCATTAGCCCCCGGTCTCAGCCTCGGCACGGGTTCCTCTGGCCACATCATGGGGTGTGCGCTGGGAGGCAGCGGTGGTGGAGCTGATGAATCCAGTGTAGCCCTGTCTTCACCTTCAGTTGCTGGTATACCTACACACTAAAGTAAAAAGTATTCTCCGCAGGTGTACAAACCTAGCACTCATCAGCATTAGCAGCGGGTCTCAGCCTCGGCACGGGTTCCTCTGGCCACATCATGGGGTGTGCGCTGGGAGGCAGCGGTTGTGGAGCTGATGAATCCAGTGTAGCCCTGTCTTCACCTTCAGTTGCTGATATACCTACACACTAAAGTAAACAGTATTCTCCGCAGGTGTACAAACCTGGCACTCATCAGCATTAGCCCCCGGTCTCAGCCTCGGCACGGGCTCCTCTGGCCACATCATGGGGTGCGCGCTGGGAGGCAGCGGTGGTGGAGCTGACGCAGCCACTCGCAGCCCTGTCTTCACCTTCAGTTGTGATGAACTGGCTCTTGCTGCTAATCCAAACTCTTCTTCTTCGTCCGCTTGGAATTCTGCTAGCTGGATTTGGTAGAAACATTATTATAAGTGTTTTTCGGATGATAAGACCCAGAAAATGATGTAGAGATAGGTAGCCTGTATCAACTTCATGCAAGCGCTCAAATCGACACACGCTCATACAGACGGGCGCCACGGCATAGCATCCAATATCCATAGTAACGTCGCGTCGTAAAATGGATGAAGTAAGTACCTATTGCAAATAAGCCATGATAGGAGGTGCATGCGTAGGTAGCAGGTAACAGGTATACATTATCATATAGATTTTTCGCTATGACAATACCTATATCATCTAATAGTGAGTGATATACAGGGTCCTTCTTAATATGCTGACACTTTTTTAAGGGGATGATCAGACTATTATACTGAACAACTTTCTCTATGGGACCAACGTCGAAATCGCGAAAAAAATCAGCTGTCCCATACATTTGGCTCGAGTAGGTTTACTGTTTTGCATGCAAGAACTGTTTTTTTTTCGCGATTTTGATGTTGGTTCCATGGAGAAAGTTGTTCAGTTTGACGGTCTGATCATCCCCTTAAAAAAGTGTCAGCATATTTAGAAGGACCATATACAACGTGTTAATGAATTAACGCAAAACCTCATACACCCCAACTGATTTATATCAAAATAATTGGATTGAAACAATAATTTAATTATTTTTGTAGTTAAAATTTAAAGTTATTCGCATTTTAAGTTTTGAGGCAAAAATGATTTTTCATCATTTCAGCAATGAATGAAAGCGCTAACGTACTCGAGGATACATTTTAATAATCTTGTTTAGGTAGTAAGTAGGGTGGCTGTGCCCATGGGGTGGGTTGACATCGGGTTCAGTAAATTTAAAATTTTACAAAAAAATTATTTAATATTTTGAAAAAAATTACCCATGTTGAAACCATGATAATTCGATTCGGCTCTCGATTCTAAACAAACTACTTTCTAGTTTTGCGTTAATTCATTAACACGTTGTACAGGGTGTAACAAAACATCCTAGTAATACTTAAGGGGGTGCTTCAGACCATGAAACTGAACAACTTTCACTAGTAAAAGTTGTTCAGTTTGATAGTCTGAAGCACCCCTTTAAGTATTACTAGGGTATTTTGTTACACCCTGTATATATCAGACTGACATGAAAATACGACCAATCCTCTTGTAGGCAGAGATTTCGCAGAGATTAACAGGTCAAATTATTTCTGTACAAAATCCTGTCTATTTGTCTTTGTTGTACACATCTACCGCCATTACAAAATTTAATAACAACAAGAACAATTTCGGTCAAAAGCCAAAAGGTCAGAAGTCAATAAAAAGCACGTGACGTACCGCCAGATTAACTCCGTCCAGGGGCTCGAGGTCCCCCGAGGGCGCCGGCGACCGCATCAGGAACGAGAGCGCCTCGAAGTACTCCCACCCACTGCACCCCGCCCCGCCCCCTCCCGCGTCCACACACCCCCCCGACACCGACACCGACCGCCGCTTTATCTTCCGCAACTCATTGTTAAACTGCGTCCTCAAATTGTGAATTTTTCTACTTATCTCCTCCGGCGTCGTCCCAAACAAGTTAGCCAGATACTCGAGCTTCACTTGCCTCGCCACGCGATCTTTATTCAACGGATTCTTTGTGTCCCACAACTCTTTGCAATCCCTTTCGAGAGCATCTATCAACTTTGTGGTATTTTCCGTTGTCCAGTTTAACCTTGGCTCTCTTTTAGGGCTATCATTTTCCGAATCGATCTCCAATTTCGGCCAATACATTTCTGACGAGTTCGAGTTTGAATCCATGGAGCGATTTAATAATGACGTTGTATATTGAGAAGCGCTCTAGCGAGACTGGCAGGGTGGGGGCCGCTGAGAGCGGCGAGAGCGGTGTCTGGCGGAGCGGCAACATGGGGCTGGTTTGTAAACAATAATAGCCGCGCGACGTTGCCAGCTCGACGCGATAGCGCGTGCACTACGCTGCATTAACGCTAACTTCAAGGTGCTAATTAAGCTAAAAGAGGTGAACCACATTAGCGGTTATTAGCGCAGGCTTTAACAAAGGAACTTACCTATGTTGACTTGGTCTTAAATGGGTTAAATTTCTACATACCTTATTAGTAACTACGCATCATTTATAAGATATCGATTGTAAAATAAAATTGATTGTCATTGAGGAAAGTTAGATCAATCGAAGTTGGATCCTATTTTCAATAATAACCAGAAAATTTTTAAACATGATTTAAAATAAAACCGGTCAAGTGCGAGTCGGGCTACTCGCGCACCGAGGGTTCCGTACCACACCACCACAGAACACAACATTATTAACTTAGAAAAATAACTTTTTTTGTCCGGGATCTTTAGCGCAAGACCGACTCACACTTGGCCGGTTTTTAGTATTTGTTGTTATTCTTTAGAGTTTGCTCTATAATCACACTAAGTTTGACGCTTGTATGTATTACCATTTTTACTATAGAGCGTGAAGAAAAAACGTTGATAAAAACTAGTTTCTTGTTGAAAACCCCCCTTAATTTTTCACTTTCTGCCATTTTTATTATTTGTTAACAAATCCGCCGTAATAACGCATAATCTGAGAAAATTTCAACTATCTAGCTATTACGGTTCAAAAGTTACAGCCCTAAATAGGTAGGACAGACGGACGGACGGACGGACGGACAGACGGACAGACGGATAGACGGATAGACGGACGGACGGACGGACGGACGGACGGACAACGTAGGCTTAGTAATAAGGTCCCGTTTTCACCCTTTGGGTACGGAACCCTAAAAACATTATCTAACAACGGTGCTTGTGGTTGGTCAGAATGTGTAGTTCCAATATTTTAAGATTTTTATGGAAATCTTTGAGCCACTGTAACTTTGGAACTAGGTAAGTATACATTGTATCGAAAATCTAACAAACTAGAGGCACAGACAACGACTTTCTATAGGCACAGAGGGTCTACCCGCACATTCGATTCGAACTTTTGCGTGAATGTTTTCGTTCCATTTTCAACTCTATTACAATGAAGTGCGGACCGAAACAGTGGCGATATAGTGAAGATCGAAAGTGCGGGTAAGGGGGCTGATATTAGTTTCAAGATCGTGTTTACAAAATGAGTGTTTTTCTTTTGGTTTTCTAGTTGATCGATAGCTGTGCGAATAAAGGTCAAAATTTCAAAAACTGTTTCTTTAAAATAATTAAGAGGGAGAAGGTGATCAAAAAGATGCCAACGCATCTTTTGATTGAATATTTCATTATTTACGAATCATTTTAATCGAAAATATGAAAGTGTTTACGTCTGATATGATTGTATGGGCTCGATCCCTTGGCCTTTAAAAAAAAGTCAGGCTCAGTCTTGACATGATTTTGACAGGATCTCGCCTACGTCTCTATGGAGCGATAAGCATGTCATCTGTCGAGTTTTTTAGGAATTAAATTTAAAAAAGAAAAGAAAAACGCTCATTGCATTGACTTTACTTTGATTGGTTAATATCCAAAATACAATCAAACTTCGTTTGTATGGAGCTCAGTATAGCTTGAGACTATCGACTATTTACGAGTTAGAAGGCTCCAGTGTTATACAATGTTATTCTTATTCGTAGTATACAATATATGGCCAATAGTTCTATACGGCTCCAGACATGGACCATTAAGGAAGCTACTCGCCAGAAACTAGATGCTATAGAAATGTGGTTCTACCGAAGAATGCAGCGAATCAAACACTTAAATATTCGCGAAACTACAGTTAGAGTTAAAAGCACCCTATTCACCTGGTCATACGATGAAACGGAAATGTTTTTGAGAGTACCTGTATGAAACGTTTTTGAGAGCAGGGCTATGGCTATGACCAAGCAATGTATACCATTATTATTTTACCCAAACCATGTAAACTCCTTAGATGTGAAGACATGACTATATTATAAATAACTGCCGCTCATTTTGTATCTAAATGTTAATACTAATGTTGATCCTCACCAACCAGGCCCTGTGTCTAGTGTGGGATCACAGCTTAAAACTTTAAATGTGTTATATCTATCCAATGTGCTATGTATGGGTAATCTAAGTTTGTTAATCATAAAGTGTCCTAAAAACCTGTATCACACGTTGGTTCAATAAATATTTTGTATTTGTATTTTGTAATTAGTTGGGTTCAACGAGTCACCAAAGTGGAAGTTCTACGACGTGTCAGGAGGTCTCGAGAGGTTTTGCAAAACATCAAAAGGAGTAAAGTCGCCTACCTTGGTCGTATACCAATGGCTCCAGACTGTAATAATGGGCAAATTAGAGGGCAAAAGAAACGTGGAAGTCATGGCTCACGAACCTGAAAGAGTGGACGAACATCACCAGCCTCAAAGAGCTGTTTCGTTTGGCGAGAGTTAGAGATATGCAGAGCTGACTGTCAACCTCCAGTAATGGAGAGGAACCCGAAGAAGAAGTAGATCGACAATTTATTCACGGTATCAAATGCGGAAACTGTCGCAGTGCCATTTCATCATCATCATCATCTCAGCCGATGGAGGTCCACTGCTGGACATAGGCCTCCCCCAAGGATCGCCATAACGACCGGTCCCGCGCTACCCTCATCCAACGTTTTCCCGCCGCCTTCACCAGGTCGTCGGTCCACCGTGTGAGGGGCCTACCCACGCTGCGCTTTCCGGTACGCGGTCGCCACTCGAGAACTTTTCGGCCCCACCGGCCATCGGTTCTGCGAGCAATGTGCCCCGCCCACTGCCACTTAAGTTTAGCAATTCTTTGGTTTCAGTTACTCTGGTTCTTCTGCGGATCTCATCATTTCTGATTCGATCTTGCAGGGAAACTCCGAGCATAGCCCTCTCCATTGCCCTTTGGGTGACTTGCAGTGCCATTTACTTTGCATTATTATTAGTAAATTTTATTGATAACTCGAGTCGTCTCGAGTACACTATTCATCTCTGTCCCTACGATAATATACAGGGTGAAATTGATATCATTGGCATCCTTTTAAACTAAGAGTCTACCCATCAAACGGAACAACTTTTACTATGGGAGCAAACCAATTGGAGCAAAAAAAAATCTGCTGTTTTAGACTAAACTGCAATGCGTAGGTACTCGACTCAAATGAATGCAACAGGCCAACAGCAGATTTTTTTTGCTCCGATCAGCTTGCCCCCCATGGTAAAAGTTGTTCAGTGTGATGGGTAGGCTCTTAGTTTAAAAGGATGCTAATGATATCAATTTCAATTTCACCCTGTATATTCACTAAAACAAGAACGTAGAACAGAAATGAATGTTCAATTAAGTGGATACGCAGTCGAATGAATGTCTCTAATGAGAAACATTAAAAGCTTCGTTACGGCACGTGTTGTCCATAAGTTCCACTCATCAAAGGACCGGCTCATAAAGTATGTCCTGTTTATACGGACATTTGTAGGCACGCTACTAATGCAGTCAACTTGTTAAGGTAGGTACTATTATAGTTACATACAAGGCTATAGCAATAACTATTGTACCATTATGATATCTAGATACTAATAATTTTATGTCTTCAGAGAATCAGTTAACTTCTCAGAATTGTAAAACATGAAGGTAAACGGGAAGAACAAATTCTTTGCCAATCGTTTGTGATGATGTGTTGATTCTGTTTTGGTGTGCAATAAAGTATAATTGAATTAAATTGAATTGATGATGGGTATTATTATGAGTCACAAATGCTAATCAACATGCATGGAATTGGACAATTGTCAACCTTGTTGAAGAAAATTGTATGGCCTGAGAGCTCAGGTTTTTGAAGTTATTTCCTCCATCCTTTGTCTGCACCTAATAATACCTATTTTAATAAGTAAATTGAATTCTCATGCACTATCTGCGTCCCTAGTATGAATTCTCTACTCGCGCGCTGCATAGAAATTGACTTCTTCCTGCGCTTTTCAGAGAGTAAGTCGTGCTCAATGCGATAAGTATAGTATGGAAAAAGAGCACATGTAGAGAAATCAGACTAAAATAGCTGAATGTCTTTGAATTTAACGTTTTTTTGGGACCAGGCGGATTACTTACAAATTTTTTTTTCCGAGGAAACCGATTACGTCTGTTACAGACGTTTTGAGACTATTGTTTCTAGATAAAGCTTATGCTCATGCCTGGCTACGCTACGGCGTGTTACTGTGGGGTAACAGCACAGATGTAGAGGATTTGTTTAAGCTTCAGAAGAGATGTATAAGAATACTAGTAAATATAAAACAAACTGAAAGCTGTAGACCTCATTTCCGTCAGCAAAAAATTCTTACACTAACTTCCTTATACATTTTGGAATCTAGTAGGTTTACAAGAAAATATAGGCACCTTTTCCCTGAATCTAGAGATCAAAAACTTAGCTCCCTCAATCTACGACCAAGAAATCAAATAGTTCTACCAGCATCTAAGATGAAAATGTACACTTCGGGCCCATACATGATGTGCATAAAAATTTATAATAAAATACCAAAATCCATTAGGGACCAAACCAAGGAAGTAACATTTAATAAAAGTCTAACCCAATATCTACTTTTGAATTGCTTCTACTCACTTCAAGAATTTTTCGAAAGTCAAGATTTGACTTAACATAAAACAAAGATTTGTAAGTAATAATACTCATTAATACAGTTAAAACTATAATTTTAGATTAATTAACAGATATAACTAGGTAATTATAATTTTGTACCGTAACTAATAGCCTTACTTTTTGTTTTTTTTTTTTTGTTTTTGTTAATTTATTAAGATGCAATTATATTATCCAGATGATTTAGTAATTTGTAAATAAAATTGTAGGTGAATTTAATGTTGTAGTGCCCAACCGGGTTTCATGTATGGAACTATTTTAAGTTATTAAGAACCTATGTACCCATGAAAGCAACCAATAAATGAATAAATGAATAAATGAATAAAGCTACAGTAGCTTTATCTAGAAACAATACTCTGAAAAATGTAAAACGTAAACTTCCAAAACCAAATAGCTGCCAGCAGTTTAATTCAAAAACTATCCATTCAAAAACTAAAAACCTCATTTAAAAGTTTAAAACTCGTCACAATCGGGTAAGAATCAAGTCCTGTTCCTGGCACGTGCTTCTTTGTGAGGAGTGAGGACACCGGTGCCGGTGCTATTATAATTAATACGACCCCCTGCCCTCTTACCCATTGACAGGTATTTAATATTCTATTTTCGACATTATTGTTATTGCCATAGGGTTCGGAATTTAGAAGGACGTTGATGGTAAATAATTATAAAGGTGAATAGAATCTACAAAGAATTTGTTAAGGGGAGAATGCGTACATATTTAAAACTACAAAAATGAACTCAGAATAAGAAGTGCCTACCTGTAAGTGTCTGAGGTCAATTTATAAGGATAGAACAATTCTTGGCATGACAAGAAAAGAAAATACATTGAGCTACTCTTTCTTCATCTCTCTTCTCTTCTCACATTCTCCGCTCCCGAGAGAGGGATCTCTCTCTCTCTCTCTCTGTTTCTTGTTGAGAGCCCCCTTAATTTTTAACTTCTTGACATTTTTTTTTTAACAAATCCGCCGTAATAACGCATAATCTGAGAAAATTTCAACTATCCAGCCACTATCCAGCCCAAAATAGGTCGAACAGACGGACGGACGGACGGACAGACGGACAGACGGACAGACGGACGGACGGACGGACGGACAACGTAGGCTTAGTAATAGGGTCCCGTTTTCACTCTTTTGGTACGGAACCCTAAAAATCGAACTCCTGATCAGATCATAAGATCACGCGCACATCAGCGCACACTTTCTTTAGGTACGACGAGCTATTTTTGAAAAAGAAGATGTAAATCGTTCTTCTTCTTCTTATCGTGTGAGCAGAGCCCTGGTGTCAGAGTTTTTTCAGACCACCTTACTGTCTCTGACGTGTTTTTATGTAACGAGTACTACCACCAGAGATAGTAGCCGGGACCAACGGCTTAACGTGCCATCCGAAGCACTGAATCATTTTTCTTTTCAGACAATCAGGTGATCATGGTGAGCCTGCAATGTCCTAACCAACTGGGGAAAAACGCACAAAGTGACATATCACTAGGTGTCCGTCATGGGAATCGAACCCACGACCTCCGTGTCGAGAGCCCAATGCTCTTATTAGACCACGGACGCAGTTTACGAATTTTTTCGCTTTGCAAAAAAGGTAGATATTTTACAACAACTTTGTTTGTAGATAATAAATTCCTTCTGAGATAGGTATAAAATCTTTCTTAAACTGTATCGTGGGTTAACCCGCTTAACACAATAGGTACACAGATGTTAATTTTGGTGGACTCTGTCTATAATTATTACCTTGACAGAATTTAACTCGAAAGTAAAACATCATACTCAATTTATTAAGAAAAACTAGCACGACGACCCTGTAAAGTTTAGCGGTTTAAACAATGACTTTCTAAATAACCAAGAATTCGTTGGGTTTAAAAGAACCCCCATAACCCCACAATGTGTAGGTACGTATGGGCACAGAGTACTTTATAGTACCATACCCATACGTAGTAATTATTTACTATACGTATGGGTATGGTACTCGTAACACAATGCCATCGCTAAGGTCCGCCACACATATACGGAATTGCAATCCGGAATCCTGAGTCAGGATTACGATTACGCATGGATTTTTCCCCTCCACAATTGCGTTCGGAATTGCGCAGCTGTCAAAAATCTCAATCCTGATTCGGAATTCCGGATTGCAATTCCGTATGTGTGATGCGGACCTATAAAATTCCCTCAATGACAATTCCGAAGCCCACAACTGTCGTATTAATTAAAAACAGTCGACGATACGTGACGGGGACTGTAACTACCTCTCGATTAGGGTTGACAGTTCCAGATTTAAAAAATAATATTGAAATAGGATTAAGATTTAACCATTGATTGGGATTCTGTTTATTTATTTATTTTTGACGAAGCATGTTTCAAATACGAAATATTTTGCCATTTTGACGAAGCGTGTTGCAGATTTATTTTGAAGATTTTTGTTTCTTATGCATTTAATTACAAATAAATACAAATTTGCTACAAATGTTCTACAAATTAATATATTTAAATTAGATTATTCCTATTACACATATTCCCTTTCGAGGTTTTTTATGTTGACTTTGATTTTTTGTTATGCAATTAGTATTATTTTAGTAGCCACCATATTCTTCTATTGAGTTGATGGCATGTCATTTTATATTTTTCTAGCCAGCCAGTTTGTTGCCACAACACGGGCAGCACTGTCCATTAGATATGGGGCCAAGATATTTTGCATAGTTATAAATAAAAATGTCACAAGTGAACAATTTTACTGGTAATGAAATTTTTTTAATGAATTGGCAGTTGTCTTTGAGATAGGTATAAATACCTCATAAAGAACTAACATAAATTTCATAAAATTTTCGAAAAAGTTAAATCAAGTGCCAACCCTAAATGACGGAGGACAGAGCACAGAGGGAGAGTGTAGGATTAATATCTAAATAATGAGGCAGACGCCCCGCCCCGCCCTATGCACCGACAGCAAAACAACCTGCTGATCATTTTAATTAATAAATGTAATAATAATAATAAATAAATATCTAATGTAAATGTTATTAGGAGTTTTATTTTGTTTTAAATATGAATTAAACAATAAACTTCGTTTTGTTTCGATATACCTACCTTGGTACACTCTGATGCATTAATTTAAGGGGTGATTGTACCCATGATACTGAACAAACTCCCAAAGAAATTATAGGAAATTTGCAACAAAAAAAAACGATTTTTTTATACAAAATTTCGATCAGCTGCATTTAGTATGGGAAGTCCGATTTTTTTTTTAACGAATTTTCTATAGGTTTCTTAGGGAAAGTGGTTCAGTATCATGGGTACAATCACCCCTTAAAGTAATGCAACTGTTTACCCTAACACCCTGTATAGCATTTTCATTTTTGACTTCTTATTCATTTAAGGCTCTGGTCCCTTTAACATTATTGGTACCTATAGTCAGTCGGGGCAAGTGCCTCTACGTCTACGGGGTAAGTGCCTCCAGCTTCAAAATTTCGCAAACTAGACATATTATATTTAGACATACCGCAATATCATTTTAAAATATTAATGAAATATTTTTCTGACTCTACAATCACTGCTATCTCTCGAGACAGCACTCGACGAGGGGCCCGGGGGACGAGGACCGGAAAAAACCATCGTTTGCACCCGTGATTTAGCGCCTCTATACGTCACTATCTGCGCCCCGGGGCCGCGGATGAGAGTTCACGGTTCAACTGACATCCTCGAGATAGGGTTATATCTAACATTCGTGTGTAGGTATTGAATAACGCTGCGTTCATGAGACTGATTGTTTTTTTTTTGCTTCCTATTGTAAACGAATTAAACTAATAATAACATTAAAATTATATTTGCTTAATGTTGTTATAGCTGATTAGTGATTAGTGATTATAGAGCTTGTTTTTCTCTTTTCAGTTAACAGTTTTTTTATGCAGTCGGGTTTTTTGTTTTTCGTAATAATTTAGTTTATTTCATACTTTTTAGTCTTGTGCCGAAATGGTAGCATAAAAGTACTACAATATATATATATATTTGGAATCTTCTATTTACTAGCTTTCATTTGATACCCATACTATAATTTTTTACAAAAAATATTTTATATGCCCCCTCTTTTTTTAATTCGCAGACGCCATAATAAAATAATATAGCCTATGTCACTCTCACGATTTTTACAAATCTAACGATACCTCGTACGTCAAAATCCATCAAGTCGCTTAGGGTGTAGGCCGTGCCAAAGAAATAGACATACAAACATACATACGTACATACATACATACATACGCTCGAAAAACATAACCCTCCTTCTGGCGCAGTCGGGTAAAAACACAACGTTCCGCAGCTGTTCCTCAGATATTTTTGTTCGCGATTTCGATGTTGGTCCCGTATAAAAAGTTGTTCAGATTGATGGTCTGTGTCAGCATATTAAGAAGGACCCTGCATATTTGTATGAAGTGGATATTTTTAGTTCAGTTAGCGGGCGAAAGAAATAAAACATAAATCAACACTTATTGAATTAAACGTGTTGGTAACCCCAGATCTAGGGTAGCCGAATATCTATCTGAAATATTGCAACGACTTGACAATATTGCAAAAAAATCTCGTGCTAGTTTCAAATCTTATTGCAATCATCTCATTATATTGTATTGCAGTGAGCTCATTTGGCTCGCTCTTGGTTTTAGATCGTATTTCACTGCAATATAAATGGTATGACTGTAATAATTGCAGTCATACCATTTATATTGCAGTGAAATCTCGAGCCCGCTTCGCTCGTTCTAAGTTTTGGATCGTATTGCAGTCATCTCATTATATTGCAGTGCAATCTCGACAGTAGCGTAGCGAGTGGGGAGGCAGGGGGGGGGGGGGCAAATGCCCCGGGCGGCACTTTAACAGGGGCGGCAAATTCGGGAAAAATGTCGATTGATTGAGCTCTGTCTATAACCAATTCTTAGAGCAGAGAAAAGTCGAGCTCGCTTCGCTCGCTCTAAGTTTCTAATTTAATTACTTTGCAATTTTATTACCATAATCCTAAAGAGTTCTGAGTTTCTGATCACATCTAAGATGTGGTGCTAAAAATTTCGAGCTTGCTTCGCTCAATCCATAGCTTTTACTTAGGTTACTACTGGTTGGACGGTGCACATGATGGGCCTGTGCTGACTGCGAGGAATAGGAGTGCAGACGGTTTTAATGCACTGTGAGCCGATACTGTCGCTGACAAAGATAAGGTCCGGATTGTACCCGCGTCTCCATCGACCACTGTTAAAGGAAGATGGGAGCTTCATGGTTTCGTGGACAACATGGCCAGGTGGGGATTCTCGGATGCGCAAAATGTGTCTTGCTTGTGTGGAGCTCCACAAACGATGGCCCATCTCACATCGTGCCCTGCGTGCCCTAACACCTGCACGCAGGAGGAGCTCATGACCGCTAGCGACGGTGCAGTATCGGTTGCCAAATTCTGGCAAAGTACTATTTAGCGACTTTGTTGTGTTGAAGTCGACACGATAAGCAAGCAACTTAGGTTACTTTGCACAAGTTTTGTAGATACCTAAAAAGCTCTGACTCCAACCGATTCGAATTGAGGAGAAAAAGTCGAACTCGCTTCGCTTGCTCTAAGTTTCTATTTTTGCCTGAGTAAACCAAAAGATGTCTAATCACAACCCGGATAAATGTGCAAAATTTCGAGCTCAATGCGCTCGCTCCTTTATCTTTTTGCGAAGACTTACACAAAAAATAAAGGAGCGGCAAAATCAGTTTTTGCTTCGGGCGTCAGAAACCCACGCTACGCCACTGAATCACGAGCTCGCTTGCCTCGCTCTTGGTTTCAAATCGTATTGCAGTCATCTCATTATTTATTATTGCAGTGAAACCTCGAGCTCGCTTGCCTCGCTCTTATTTTCGCTCTTGGTTTTTGTACTTTTTGTTGTATTGAAATTACCTAATCACACCTATTGCAGAATTCGATCCAGATTTTAGATTTTATTACGAGTTTGTGACGCGAGCTAATCATATTGCAGTAAAGTCTCTAACTAGCTCGAAGTTTTAGGTATTATCGCAGCCTCTTGACGTGGACCTGGCCTTCCTGGGACAAAAATATTGCATCACCTTTGGAGGGGAGGGGAGTCAATCTCATGTTTTGCCCCGCCTCGGAAAAATCGTAGATCCGGGGCTGCGTGTTGGCCATCGTTTCGTTTCTTTTTGAAGATTTTTTGAGTTTTAGTCGTCAATCGAACACTAACCTGTGGTATCCATAAATAGACAGTCCGTAGTTTAACATCATACAAGTGTGTGTCCCTTGTAAAACAAAGAATATTCTACACATTTATTTCCCAATGCTTTATTTATCACGTACCTAGTATAGGTACCCTACTTACACACCTACACTATGTATGCTCAGAACAAAGAAGTTTATGCAGCGGACATTTTTCTCTCATGCACGTAATGAAAACAAGTAATCTTTTGTACGTTAGGTTGGTAAGTAGTGTGGGCCGGTCATCTGGTATTTTTGGAGTCTGGTATAGAGAGACAGAACCGTTGAATTCTCGTCCGTTTCTGCTTTTGAGGTCGTCATCATTTTTCATTCAAGGAACACATTTTTTAGGGTCCATAACCAAAAGGCAATGGAGAGGGCTATGCTCGGAGTTTCCCTGCGAAATCGAATCAGAAATGAAGAGATCCGCGGAAGAACCAGAGTAGCTGACATAGCCCAAAGAATTACTAAACTAAAGTGGCAGTGGGCGGGGCACATTGCTCGCAGAACCGATGGCCGATGGGGCCGAAAAGTTCTCGAGTGGCTACCGCGTACCGGAAAGCGCAGCGTGGGTAGGCACACGGTGCATGGACCGACGTCCTGGTGAAGGCGGCGGGAACCCGTTGGATGAGGGCAGCGCAGGACCGGTCGTTATGGCGATCCTTGGGGGAGGCCTATGTCCAGCAGTGAACGTCCATCGGCTGAGATGATGATGATGATGAACCAAAGAGTGCCAACGGGACCCTATTATAATAAGCCTGTGCCGCCATCCGCGTCCGTCCGTTCGTTTGTCCTACCTTTAAATGGCTGTATCTTTTGATCCGTAATAGGTAGCCGATTTTGGGTAACTTCTTATCTGTTATTATAATAATGAAACAACAAAATTAAGGGTCCCACGACCCCGTACAGTCAAGAGCACGTCAAGCTTGACACTTTGGACTTTGTACCGTTCTTATTTAGTGCGCCATAAGCGTTACAATCGAACTGCAAATAAGTGCTCTTGACTGTACAAGTAAGTAGACTATTTCAAAGTTTTTGTTTTGCTCTATCGTTAAAAAAGTAATAGCTAAGTACACACGGCGACACATCAAGCTACCCAAAACCAAAATAAGCTGGCCGCGCGTAGGCATAGTAATGCATAACGTCACGCGGCCAGCTTATTTTGGTTTTGGGTAACTTGATGTGTCGCCGTGTGTACCTAAATAAGCGTCCAACATGGTTTGATTAGGTCATAGAATTGGTTGTTTAGGTATCTATGACAAACAATAAAAACCGGCCAAGTGGGTGTCGACTCGCGCTAAGGATCCTGGAGAAAACATTTTTTTCTTAAATTATTGTGCACGAGTCCGACTCGCACTTGGCCGGTTTTTATAACCGCTAATTTATCTTATCTTGGGACGATATTATGTTGAAAGGGCATCAACTCAACTCAACTGGCGTCGATTTAGTCAACTCACAACATAGGTGGCGCTAGTGGTACCATCTCAGTGTGGTTTGAATTTAGTTTTTACTTGGATAATCCTTGATAATACGTAGTAACTATTAAATCATCTGTGATAATGATAATACTAACGTCGATATAACGATATATGCCATTTTCATTTTTATTAGAAAGATTTCTTTTATGTTTGATTTAAGCTTTTTGGATAATTTCGTTTAATATTAAATAATTAATACCAAGGCTAACTAACCTAAGTTACCTATCTTAGCAAAGTTATTGTTATTTCGACATGTTGTAAGTCTTTGTTTTTAAAACTGCTTACCGTTGATAAGTTATATGTCAAGATAGACAGTCGAAGCTACGAACGCGTAGAAAAAATATCAGCCAAGTCTAGGCTGCTAAACCCTGTTAAAACCCTGTCACTATACACGCACACAGATATACCTAAGTGGTAGGTATGACGCCTCACGCACACCAACATAATAAAGTTGGCCCATTTGTTTTAGTACCTACGTTAGAAGCGTGAGGTTCTATCTTGACATTATAAACTACATATTCAAAAATTTTTCCCCGTAAATAAATTCAAACTGCATGCCCACAACAACAACCCAGACTCCCACAGGAACTCGGCCAAGACTCGCTGCAAAAAACACAAGCAATCTCAGAATATATTTTAATAGCCGAGCGGTGACGGCTCAAAGGCGGTTATTTATCGCACGCCCTCTCTCATTGCTTCTTCTCTCCTAGTACTAAAAAGAACCCACGCCCAAAGTCAACTCTCTAAAACTAACCTTAAACCTTAAGCATTAAAGCTTTATTTTAATTACAGTTTCGAGCGAATACGTCGTTTTAAATTCGAACACGCGAGACTAGTAATCATTCGACGTCCGATTCCGTTTTGTCTTATCGGTTTTGCGCTATCAATCAAATGAGAACTTAAAAGCTGGGGAATAAAGTGTATAATTGTGATAGAAAGTTGTTGTAGAACGATATTCAAGCTAAGTCTGGAAGTCCGGTAATGAATTGGCGTCAGGCGAAGAACAAGTTCGCGGCAATTCGCTTCGACTCCGCTCCGCATACAGGGTGTACTGATAGTGATGAGCAGCATGATATCGATAGGTGCTTAATCGGTAGCGTAGCGTGGTTTCTGTCACCCGGGGCACAGATCGATTTTGCCACCCCCTTATCTTTATTTAAGAAGACCTAAAAAAATATCTGAGCGTTCAAAGCGAGCTCGTAATTTTTTCTCTATTCTACGAATTGGTTATTAAGACAGAGCCCAATCAATCTACTAAACTGCAATGCCTACCTGATTCAATTGTATGCAACAGCAGATTTTTTTTGTGCTACGATCGGTTTGCTCCCGTAGTAAAAATTGTTCAGTTTGATGGGTAGACTCTTAGTATATTTTTCCCGTATTTTCCGCCCCTAGTAAAGTGCAAATACAAATAGAAAATAAAAAAATTATTTATTTGCCAAAATAATAAAAAATAAACCCAAAACCCAAATACCAAACCAAATCCCAAAACCAAATAAAAAAAAATACCCAAATCTTGCTCAAATCTGCTCTTCCATACTAAACTGCAATGCCTTGCCTACTCAACTCAAATGTATGAAACGGCAAATTTTTCTTTTCGAATTCATATTTGCTGCCTTAGTAAAAATGGTTCAGTCAGATTGATGGTCTGAATGAACCACTCCTGAAAATTTCGAAACTGTAAAGAAACCACCCCAACAAATTCACAAAAATTTTGGGTTTCGTTAGCGGTATTTAATTTTTATTTGGTACTTATATTTCTAGGCTCAAATTGGCTCTTAAATGGTATACCAGAAAAAAACAATTCTTAATTTCAATCTTTAAAATGACTGGGCTCATGTATCGTGAAACCATCTACAAAAGAAGTCTATCTTTGTAAAATTAAACAAAATTACAAGAACATCGATATCGATAACATAAAAGCTAAAAGAACAACCCTAACAAAGTTACCTACATCTTCACCTCCGGCCATGCTAAACATTCAACATGCTTCGCTCACCAAAGTGCATTAAGGACAAGTTTAGTTTAGTGTAGACTGCATACTGCAGCAACGATAGCATCTGAACTGTTTATGGTCTTGTATTTCAGTATTCATAGGCTGTTATTGCTAATGGACTCAGAAGATAGACTGTGGAATTAGGCATAGGTATATTGATGATGTATTTTGTTTAATAGAAAAGTTAGAATAGATGAAATGTGAGAGGAAACTGCTATGCGATGATAGTGGAAAACCTTAGAACCTAGTTTGATTAAGTTTTGTACATTTACCAGCACCATAACCCCAAAACGGTGAAGAGAAAATTGGAATACTTTTTTAGGGTTCCGTACCCAAACGGGAACTATTAAGTACGGGTAAGTAACGGGAAATATTAGTAAAAACGGGACTCTATTACTAAGCCTACGTTGTCCGTCCGTCGTCCGTCGTCTGTCCGTCCGTCCGTCCGTCCGCCTGTCCTACATATTACGGCCCGTAACTTTTGTACCGTAATAGCTAGATAATTGATTTTTTTAAAATTTATGCATTATTAGGGCGGACTTGTTAACAAATAATAAAAATGTCAAAAAGTTAAAAATTAAGGGGTGTTTTCTCAACAAGAAACTAGATTTTATCAACGTTTTTTCTTCACGCTCTATCGTACAAACGGTAATACATACAAGCGTCAAACTTAGTGTGATTATAGAGCAAACTCTACAGAATAACAACAAATACTAAAAACCGGCCAAGTGTGAGTCGGTTTCGCGCTAAAGGTCCCGAAAGTTAATAATGTTGTGTTCTGTGGTGGTGTGGTACGGAACCCTCGGTGCGCGAGTAGCCCGACTCGCACTTGACCGGTTTTATTTATTATGCTTCAGGGTAACATAAGTATTTAATGCATAAGCATATGCTCACGACTATATTCCCCGAGGGGGTAGTCAGAGATATTCTGAAACTTCAGAACATCCACGTGTCACTATTTGTACCGACACTGGCCAATGTGACGGGAAGTGAGCCCCTCGCCACTTGTAAGTATTTAATGAGCAGCATTAAAAAATGAGGTCTGTGCTTCTGGACTCGTTCGTAAAAACTAAAAGTGGTCATAAAGGCGGTCAACTCTAGATTGGTACTCTGGAAAAAACGTACACAGGATAATCGGTTTTTGCCCTCGTAATTACCTAGTCCTGTGTATAGTCCTTTGTATCCTGATCCAGATTACTGTTAAGAAGAAAATGTCATCGATAATTTCAAAACTAGATGCCAAAGTTACCCACAATATCACCTCCGGCCATATTGAACGTTTAAGATACTTCGCTTAGTAACCAATGTACCTACCTAGTACCTACTTAAATCAAACATAAATACAAACTCCAAATCTGCAACACGCTTCGTCAAAAATGGCGACTGGTCCGTATCTGCAAGATGCTTCGTCAAAAGATATAAAAAGAAAATAAACAAGATACCAATCAGCAACACGCTTCGTCAAAACTTAAACCTATAACGCTCTAAATCTGCGACACGCTTCGTAAATCATAAAGACTTTCGCACACTCAAAGGCCCAGCCCCACGCAACCCCGGCTCTATGGTCCCCATGACATTAGCGGCATTTCCCCTTTGGATGGTCAAAGACAACCTCTGCACCAAAAACACGCCAGAGCGCGGATCGCCACACATAGCTCTTAACCGCCGCCCGATCTCGTGCACAAAAATTAACCACCCTAACCCTGTTTATCCTACTTAAATTAAAGATAGGTAAGTTTCGATACGGTACTAGATATTAGGCATCTATGCTGTGACCATACATTGAGTGCACAGGAATGATCCTATCAGAACTGTTTATTGACTACCATTTATCCGTATCTTAAAAGCCGTGGTAGTCCAGTGGCGATTAACCTTGCCTGCCGTGCAGGAGGCGATGGTTCGATCCCCGTCCAGGCCGACTCGTACCAATGAGTTTTTCGGAATTTATGTACGATTTGTAACACCACTGGCTTTTCGGTGAAGGAAAACATCGTGAGGAAACCTGCATGCTTCAATTTCGAGGCATGTATTGTACCCACTGTCCATTAAAAGTGGCGACGGGCTCACTCCCCGTCACACTGACTGGACAGAGTTACGGTACTAGTGAAACGTGGATGTTCTGAGGTTTCAGAATATCTCTGACTTACCCCCTCGGAGAATATAGTCGTGAGCATATATTTATCCGTATCTCCGTATATAGATTTATGCTGGGCTGGGCGCTAGGTAGGCATACAATTTCGTTACTTAGGGCCGTTATTATTAATGGACTGAGATGATAAATTATTAGATTATTACACGATACGTGTATATCAGCTATGGAAGAATATTTTTCTAACTAATGCATCCGCAGTCAGTAGCCAGCCATCATATCCTTAATATTGCAGACAAAAGGAATAAGAGTTGTCTTCGCTGGTATGGTTACGTTTTGCAAAAACTGACAAGATACGTGGAGAACCAGAAATTTCTATCCATGCCACCTTATCATTAGCCAAGACAGAAGGAAGGGCCAAAAAACGCCGACAACCATCGAGAGACGTCAAGTCAGAACTTGGCGGCGGCGTCGTAAAGGAAGATATGCGTGCCAAATGTGCTAATACTTTCTAAGATCTTACAGAGATCGATGTCACGGAATAGGTACCTCATCATACCAGCCGAAAGACGTCCACTGCTGGACATAGGCCTCCCCCAAAAAGGGGGGATTTGCCATAATCGTCACGCTTGGCAGGCTGGTTGGCGATCGCAGTAGGATTGAATGTGTGTACTCAGAGGACGCTGCTGCCCATTCTCCGGTAGATCCCTTAGTCGCCTTTTACGCCACCCACGAGATGAAATGGGATGGTGCTATTCTTAGCCGACACCACACAGACGAATAGGTATTAGGTACCTAATAGTATAGTTCTACCAACGATTTTTTTTGGTCTAGGTATACGACCGCAGCGAAAACAAAAAAAAAACGTTGAGTTCTACATATCGATGTAAAATACCGATGCGATGGTAGAGAAGAAAAATATTACATTGCACAGTACATTGATTATATTTGCAGAAATATTTAATTGGGGGCATTTAGGATACCATAATGGAATTCATTGAGACTATTTTTAGATTTTTTGTCTGATTGTCTCTTTATCTGTTTTTCTGTTTTTTGTACATGCTTCGCTTAAAAACTACTGAACTGATTTGGATGAGGTTTTCACAAATATGTAGCTTAAATAAAGATTTGACATTTAATAATCCAAGTGCTATTTTGACTTTAATTCCCTCTAACCAAAATAGATGTCGTACTTAAAAGGGTCAGATCAAAGGAGCATGCGCATTAACCAACAACTAAATGTGAAGTCTAGTGTAGATCTGAGCATCGTAGCAGGTGGCAATAATGGTGCCTCTTCCTACCCCAAAGGGAGACAGGTGAAAATATATGCTTATTATATTCAGGTATGCTATTTTCAGTAAATTTATCATCTTATTTCCTGGCTGGATGTAAGTAAATCCAGCCGTGGATTACCAGTATCACGGCGTTCTCTAAGCCGGTTAAACAGGGTTTAACAAAACACCCTAGTAATACTTAAGGAGGTGCTTCAGACCATCAAACTGAACAACTTTCACTATGGAGCCAACGTCGAGAAAAAATAAATAAAACCTGCCGTCCCATACATTTGAGTCGAGACGGTACTGCAGTTTTGCATGAAAGAGCGGTTTTTGTTTCGCGATTTCGATGTTGGCTCCCTACTGAAAGTTGTTCGTTTTGATGGTCTGAAGCACCTCCTTAAGTATTACTAGGGTGTTTGGTTACACCCTGTATAATATGACGATAATTATAACTAGATACTTATTAGTTCCTCGGATAACATGGATCATTAATTTATAATCCTGGTTGGTCCAACCTCCAGGTTACAGCGGCTATTAGCTTTATTCTAGCTATTTACATCTGTTATCTCCCTCTCCAATAACGCTACCGTTCTCTTCCGTTGATACCTAAATGCCTTGAGGCTATTTCAAGTATGACAGAAAGCTAGCTTTATTTATTACACCAACTCTCCAACACGAAGTCTATTCGTATTTGATCGCATTAAAGAATATTGTTAGGATACTAATTAGGAATAGTACGCAATTTCAATTTGAACAGTAACTGCCCTGCTTAGAAAAAACAAGCATATGTTCATAGGGAAGCTATGCACTATGTATTTTTTTTTTAAGTGAAATCTTTTTTAGCGGCGTTGTGCACTTTTTGGGATGGGTAAAAAATTTTAAACTCCCGTCAGGACCGTGACGTCACGTAACCTGATCGAAAATTCGTAAGCATAGATATAGTCAGACCGTGACGTCACGTGACGTAAGACGTAAGATTTCTTAGTTTTCACTTCTGCCGGCACTCCCAGAGTGCAACCCTTTGTTTTTTTATAAGCAGGGCAGAGTATAGGAAACGATATCCAGATAAAGCTCTACCAGAAGTGCGATTTTTGAAAATCATACGAGCGACTTGGCAGTAGAAAATTACAAAATTACTATGGAGATTATGCATCTTTCTACTGCCAAGTCACTCGTATGATTTTCAAAAATCGCACTTCAGGCATTTGGCTTAGAAAAACGCCAAGCTCCATTAGTTATGTTTTTGTTGCTCTCTTCCGCGAACAGATCGCTCCAAACAATACAGGCACAGACGTCATCACACAAATACGTATCTAATGTGGGGGAGCCATACTCTATTAATGTTCCCAATATGTTCTGGAGAAGAGGAGGCAAGAACTACATGAGCTCATCCCGCCTTCTCCTTTCTACTATCGGACTTTCAGACGCACCGCGGTGTCACCCCTTCTTGGTTGACATCCCACATATCCGCACCAAGCGCCTTTCTGATTCTTTTATTATGCGCACAGCCAAGGATTGGAATGCCCTGCCTGCGTCAGTATTTCCGAGCACTTACAACCCGAATTCCTTTAAAGCATGAGTGAATAGGCATCTTCTGGGTTAGCTCGCTACATCTTCGACCCCATCTTTGTCCTAAGGACAGGATTGAAGTCAAGAGCAAACCCATTTTTAATAAAAAAAAAAAACATTCTTCTCTTTAAAATGCACGTACAAAACCAGTATGTATTCGATTCCAATCTATTCAGGAAGAAAGTGAACTAATAAATATTCACAAGCTCGTCGCAAATCTTTATCAAAGTTTAGCACTCCTACGCAACGAAGTAGCACGCATTAGTGTGAGGTTACACGGTCAGTATTTCATCAGTCTGGTCCATCAGTCTGGTCATGTATATTTGATTTGAAGGGAAACTGACTCGAGATTGACCCGACTAACATGGTGCTTCAGTATATCAGTTTCCCTTCAAATCAAATAAACATGACCAGACTGATGGACCAGAATGACGAAATACTGAACGTGTAACCGGGCTCTTATAATGGACCGCCTTGCTTAGCTTCTATGCATTTGCATTATCTTTTATGTGGGTGTAGTGAATTTGAACAACAATTTGTAGTACCTTTAAAACACAATGTTGCCTCAATGGAAGTTCATAATCCTCATCATCACCATCATTAGGGTTTCTGCTCGAGATGTCTCGAAGCGAGAATTCTCGAGAAATCTAGTCTTGTAGCCTTAGTCGAGACGAGATTTATTTTTTCAACAACTCGAGAACTCAAGAAATCAATTCAAAGAAAAGAACACTAACAAAAAAAGTGTGCGTGTTACTTTTTTTTTGTACAATATAGGGCCGATTTTTTAATTGTCAAAGAATTCTTCCTATGAAGTGCTATGAATAAATTATATTTGTTGAAGCAAATATAATTTTCAATAACAAATATATTTGTTTGTAACATATAATATAATTTTCCATACACCAGCGATCCTCAAAAACATTTTAAATATTTTAATTCAGTTTGGAAAATACGCACCAAAGAGATTATTATAGGGATTATTTGGGATTTCGGAATAGAAACTATTTATTGATTCTAAATTGTGTTTATGTGAACTGGCAAGATGTCTTGGAAACAAAATATAAAAGCCATAAAAATTAAAAAAGAAGAAAAAAAATCTTTTTAATTGTAGTATTTGGCTTGACGTATTTTTTTCTGACAGATAGCTGCCAGTTCTGTATTTCTTAAACTCTTTGGTTGTATGAAAAATATGTAGACGAGAAATAAAAACTTTTTGGATTCCCAAAATGTTTTTTAACATCTCTTTACTTACCAATCCCTGTCGCTTGCCTGTCGCATAATATTAGTATCTTTGCTCGTATTTCCGATGTTTTCGTACCAATTTTTTTTTTCTAATTTCGTACCGACGTTTTTTTTAACACCGTGTTATGAAATCCATAAATTTTAAGTAGGTATTCATAGAAAAAAAAAAACATTTGGCTATTGAAAAATCGTCACTAAATGACTGTTCTATTACTATAATTGCAGTAAATAATAATAAATTAAATGTCTTCACAGTTAATCTAAATCTAATCATCCAAATCTGTTTGAGCCATTTCCGAATTAAAAAACCATTTTTTTTATTATTATCTAAATTAATAATGTTGCATTTCTTTCATTGTAACTATTTACTAGTTCTATGCTTTGATTGAATTAATTGATTTACTTACCTAATTCGTTTTAAAGAATAAGTTTTTTTGTTTAATTAAATAAAACACTGGTTTAGTAATAATTATTGCAAAAAGAGTTCCCAAGTTTGATGTAGATGAGCCATGTTTTTCTTTTCTTGTATAGGTAAAAGCTAGTTCACTTTAAACTCATTTGCCAGAGAAAATACAATTTTCACCTCACAAGCTCGGAAAGATTCTGTTTATCATTCGAAATCTGAGTGCAAAAGTGCATTTTACCCGCTAGCGTGGAAAGAGTTTTTAAAATTCGAATCTTTCTATTCAATAAAGAAAACAGCCTAAACAAGTTTTTATTTCATGCTATTTTCGTGTTGGCCAGTGCGATTATTCTAAAAATGAGGTTGGCGCATTGAAATTTTCCTCGCTGTAGTGAGGTGAAAAGTTGTGTGTTTCGCTCGGCAGCAAAGTTATTCTGCGTCTCGTACCTTTGAAACCCTCGCGACGCTCAGGATTCTATATTTGAACCACTCGCTTCGCTCGTGGTTCAATCCTAGAATCCTTCGCTTACTCGGGTTTCAATACAAGTACTCGCGGCAAAAAATAACTTTGCAGCCTTGTATAACAAATAACTATTTCATGCTGTTTAGGTCATAGACATTATTATTCTACTACCGTGAGTAGACCAAGTAAGTGTGTGAATGAGATTCCGATCATAATGAAAAAAACTACGAGTGCGAAAGAGATTATAATAATTATAATTGCCGTGAAACCATTTTGAAACTATTTGGAGTCTTTTGGAGTCCTGTCAAAAAATTATCTCTCGTTATTTTATTGATTTAATTTAAATTTATTTTGTGTTTTATAAGACGAATATAAAAAATCATAATGGTGTCGTGTTCCGTGTTGGAATTTAGTGTAACTTACACCAACAACCCAAATAAAGAAACGTTTCACAGGTAAATACGATCAGTACAATACTACTTTCATGAGGCTTGTTTTCACATATGTTTCTCTTAAAATGATTTAGTAATACATTCATTAAATGCAGTAAACGTCCTATTTTCTAAATAATATGTAATTTTAAATAATTATGTGTTAGATAAAAAATTATTGTGTACGTGAAAAAGGAACCGTTTCGCATAGAGATTGCACAAAATCTATCGATATGTCGATATTTTTGAAATATGTTTTTTCATGTCTCGTCAGATTCTGTTTTTTTTTTAAATATTGTTACTGAAATGGTTTTCGATTCAGCCTTCCAATGAATATACCGAACTTATTATTTCAGAAAATGCATAAAGTTATTAAAAGTAGTATTATTGTGATTTATTAATATTGTTTTATTTATTACTCAGCTATTCTGCACCTGCGTTTTCGAAATATGTTTTTTTTTTCATTCTTATGTTTCCAACCTCTTGTATGGGGACGAACCACGCACGCGACACGGGACATCGTAGCGAGATAAAATACATACCAGTTTTTTTAGGTCTAATTATTTGATTTTAAACTCGAACTCAAATCAATTTTTTTTTACAAAATCATGTTTTTTTGTTCAAAACAATATCAAATTAATAGCTTTCTGACGTCATGTTTTTGACTGTACCACCGCGTCGGAAGTGTTTCGCTGTAGAGAAGATGCGGCTAGAAACTCAACAACACATAGGTTTCACACAATAAGTTTCATCATAATCGGATGTAACATCCGTCATATTGATTTTGTTTGTATAAAATGTATCCTCTATGTCACCCAGACCATAAATAATAAAATAACGAATCGATTGCCACCTCATTCATCAACATCGGCTCAGTAGTTTAGGTGCTACGGCGGAACATATACGTAAATGCATGGAATCAAAATCAGCATAATTTATTATACTTAATCATGAGAACCGTGGTTCCTTTCTCTTTGAAACACTGCTATGCTAGTTTCAATTATGTATCGCAAAATTCTTCGAAATTATATTGCACCTGTACATTCTGTGAAAAAAACAGGATATGTTTTTAAGTTTTGGCTACTACAGCAGGTTTTTATTATTTTCATAAATTGGATTCCATATCAAAAATAAAGAAATCTTTGATTCAGGGACCCCTATACACTATAGTCATATGCTTTTATTACAAAATATTTTCAATGCTCAGACACACATTTCAGTTTTATAATAAGTACGGTAGTGTATGTAGATAAATTATAGCCCAGCAGACTAAAACCTTATATAAGTCGGTGTGATTATGATATCAATAAGGCGGATACGTCAATGTCACATCACTAAAACTCACACACATATCAATTTCGCACATACTGTCATTTCGGTTTCGGTGATGCGATAATGAGGAGTCACTTGAGCCTCTACCCGCACATTCGAACTTCACAATTGCGTGAACATTTTCATTCCAAATTCAACTCTATTACAATGAACCGCGGACCGAAACAGTGGCGATATAGCGAACATCGAAAGTGCGGGTACAGGGCTTGGTCTACTCGGTAGTATCTTTTAAATCGAAAAAACGGCACACGCACGTGATGCGCGCCCTTTTCGTGGGGCTGGGCAATCGCGTTTTTTCTTAGAAAATATTTGTCGACCTATGGCCTATGACCTAAGTAACAGTTTTATAACAGTGTAGGTAGATGGATTGTAAGCCTAGCCGATTTAGACTTCGTAATATAAAAATATAATAGTAGTAGTGACTACTATAAATTAGTGATGTAACATTGACGTATTCGCGATTATCGTATCAAAATCACATCGACTACTAAGTAGTCGATAATCTGATATCGATGATTTTGATATCGATAATCGCGAATACGTCAATGTCACATCATTAGAACTCACACACGTATCAATTTCGCACATATTGACATTTCGGTTTCGGTGATGCGATATTGAGGAGTTCCTCGGTCTACTCGGAAGTATAATATGTTTATGGTTTAGGTGCTGGCCAGTGCGATTATTCTAAAAATGAGGTTGTCGCATTGAAATTTTCCTCGCTGTAGTGAGGTGAAAAGTTGTGTGTTTCGCTCGGCAGCAAAGTTATTCTGCGTAGGTATCGTACTTTTGAAACTTTCGCTCCGCTCAGGATTCAATACAAGTACTCGCGCCAAAAAGCAACTTTGCAGCCTTGCATAACAAATAACTATTGTTTAAACATTGTAAACTAAGAAAAATGACCTAATGTTTTATAAAATAAAATAAATCTTCTTCTCAACTTGAGAAATCCTGGTCAAGAATTCTCGTGCCTCGAGGAATAAAAAGGGTCGAGAGAGCAGAAACCCTAATCATCCTTACCATTTATTGCATAATTATGACTTCAGCAATGTTGTAGGTTGGCGGAGGTTTAACACGGCGATAGATAGATAATGCATGCTTTGCCTTGCAAAACACACTGATAAAACATCAAAACAAAAATAAAATTTTATCTGCCTGTGAGATTTGAATCCACAAACGAAACAAGAAAGTATTAAATCAAATTGATAGTGTTGAATAAATCATAAGAGAACCTTCCACCTTTGCCCGTGTTTGCTTCAATCCGCAAAAAGCAAAACAAATCTGTTTCACCCTCCCAGAGCACTAACCACTAAGTAAACAGAACACTCTCAAATTTACGAGGTGCGAGCATAATTTATTCAGCACAAAGGAAAAGTCGAGGGCGCGTGAAGCCGCCGTGAAATTGAAAGAAAGCTCCGCGTTAAAAATAAATAAAATGTTGGCTGCTTTTTCGGGGAAACAACGAAGAACTACTTATAGATAATCTAGATGGAAGAAACCCGTTAGAATTTTTAAATAGACTGGATTGTAAGAATGAAGATTGGTGTAAGTTTTTATTAAATTTTAGTCGCTTCACCCCTAAGTTCACCCCTCAATCATAAGAATAAATAAATAATAGCTCAACCTCTACATTTCTATGCCTGTAACTATTTACTTTGAGTTCATGATTTTAGATAAGATAAGATAAGATAAATATTCTTTATTTGCACACCAAAATACGCAAAAAACACAATAATAAACATGAAAAAGAAGGGTACAAAAGGCGGCCTTATCACTAAAAGTGATTTCTTCCAGACAACCTGTGATTTTAGTTGTTTTTGTTTTTTATCGTTGCTTAAATTAATTATAGTTTTGCTAAGATTGTAAATTAAGTGTCTTTAATGAAGCTTTCCATTGACAAATAATAGAGGAATAATAATCACCGGGATAAAGGTTTCTTTTGTATTGTTTTCGTGGTCTAAATTCACGCCATCGTCACAAGGCAGTCATTTCATCCTTGGACCTAGGGTTGATGTTACGGTTCGCGGTTACCACTCGAGAACTCTTCGACCCCATCGGCCATCTCGGTTCTACGAGCAATATGCCCCACCCATTGCCACTTTAGTTTAGGAATTCTTGAGGGTATGTCGGCTACACTGGATCTTCAGCGAATCTCTTCATTACTGATTCGATCTCGCAGGGAAACTCCGAGCAGGCCCTTCGCAAGGTGGACCGACGACGTGGTGAAGGAGGCGAGAAACCCGTGGATAAGGGCCGCGCAGGACCGGTCGTTTTGGCGAACCTTGAAGGAGGCCTGTGTCCACCAGTAGACGGTCTATCAGCTGATATGATGATGATGATTATACAATGGATTTTAAGATCCTGGACGATAATTTAGCAAAGTTTCTGATAACCCCGAAACGATACAGTCGAGAGTATGATATATGAATTCATATCCAACCACTAAGAATAACTAATATAACGCGTTCGATGGATATTACAATCTTATGTCTTTTTCCAGTTCGTGATTCCCAGTGAGTAATGATTTTTCATTTCCAACTAGACCTTTTTTCCCCAGTCACATCTCCCTTACCAAACGTATTAAGGTCTGCAGATCATCCGATATACAATGACCTCTAAACTCATCCTTTACACAAAGAACAATACCAAAAGCCGGTGTCTCAGTAATCTGGTGAAAAGTTTAGAGAAAAAGGGTTGACCCCTCGTCCCATGGGCGTCGTCAATTCTGACCACGGTCCAAATTTACGAGGAAAGCCGTCGACAAATATTTTTCATGCAAATAAAATAACGCTTGCTTATAGTAATAAATGTGTTTTAGTGTTGCGATCGACACGAGGGTCGTAAAGTTTGATGGATATTACAACATGGATCCAGGCGAGATGGGATCCTGAGCAATTTTTATTACATTCGTTATTTTAAGTGTTTTGGGACAATTTCGGGATACTCATATTACTGAGTGATGTCTATCATGTTATGTGTTTATCATTGCAGATACAAAACACCATTACTTAATCTTAATTCAGAGATTAGCAGCGAAATGAGACTATCAAAGCGAATGCTTTTAATATTAGTTTCGATTAAACGTACTTACCTATTACTGATCCCAGCTAGCTCTTTTGTCTGCAAATGGATGGAACTAACAATTCTCCAAATTTTGTTGGATACGATACAAAGACGATTCATGGTACTGTAGCAGTACCACCCGTACTTTTGAGTTGTTTTAAATCAATGATTCTAGTATGATAATCGTTCAATGGTAGATATGGTATAAGTTTTTCTAGGGTACTGATGTAGTATCGAATATACATATAAAAACTATCTACGCGAAATGTTAGGTAATTGGTCTAGGTACTGTATGATACCAAAATGTACATACCTTTTATCACCAGTGAACTCGTGTAAGTACTATATGCAACTTTTTTCTTATATCACTCTACAAGTGACAAATTTTATTTTTTAGAACCTAAGTATGTAGTTTATAGATTAGGCTGGCTGTCCACAGAGATGTGCGATGTAGCTAAGCTGTGTGAAGGGAAAAAATAACTATTCAGATCACTCCATTTTGATAGCTTAGCTTAGCACAGTTCTAGTGGACGAGGGTTTAGATAAACGATTTCTTTTTACATAGGGTTGTGTAATAGGGGTGTCTGCTAAGGATGAGCTAGGGATGTGTGCTATATCGGTCATATCTGGTCACAGATCTGTGTATCTAGTGCACAACCAGCATAATAAAGGCTGCCTGGATAATTTATTGAAATATGATTATGATTACGGACAGTCAAATCAAATGAAATGAAAAATTTTTATCCAAAATAATATCACAAGGATAACTTTCTGATTCTGACGTCGTTTTTGACTCTACCACCATAAGAAACTCAGTGACGCAATCCTGGAATTGACGTTAGTGAGCAAACACTGAGATCAAATATTTTGTCAATGATATACCTACTGAGTAAATAACATGCTCATATCAACTCATTATGCTCACATCTCATTGGACTTTAAAACCTGAATTTGAATTTAAAAATAGAACGTGTCGGGCGATCGAGAGCTCATCAGTAATCAGCGCGCGCGCAGCTCGGTGCAAACCTTCAGGAGAACAATAACTAGTTGTTTGCCCGGTGTCGAAACACGAGGTCGTGCGAAGGTGAGCCAAGTGCTAACACGTCTCTCACGAACCCACACATATAATTTACACAACCATCATATAAAGACCTCAAAAATTGCCACCAAGCATATTTATCCCAACACAAAAGAGTATCATTTTGATTGAAGTAAAAGCTCAAGTTACATTGGTTGGTTATGTACATGTGCGTGATGTATTACATACCTACACGTATGCTAGCAAAGTGGTATACATTGAAACGTCAACCGTACACACACTGGCATCGACCGGCTCGGCACGCAAAAGCAAAACACGCTGTCGAAAATTTTACGTAGCGACAGCAGATAAATACCATTTAATGTTCAATAAACTTTTCTAATTAAATCTAAAGTACCTAATATGAATCTATTAATAAATCAAAACAGTTCCACTACTAGGCAGAGGACTCCTTTACAGGGTGTAAGTAAAAGTATCATTAACATTTAAACCACATACTCTACCCATCAAACTGAACAACTTTTACGAGACGACATTTGAGACGAGTAGGCATTATGGAGTTTATTATGGGACAGCAGATTTTTTTTGATCCGACTGGTTTGCTCCCATAGTAAAAGTGGTTCAGTTTGATAGGTAGAGTAGGTACTCTACCTATCAAACTGAACCACTTTTAGGTAAATGGTTTAAAGATTAATTATACTTTTCCTTACGCCCAGTATAATGCGCCATACATAATACAGGGTCTAACTTAATATGCTGATAGTTTTTTAAGAGGATGATCAGGCCATCAAACTGAACAACTTTTTCTATCCAACATCGAAATCGCGAAAAAAAAATCAGCTCGCCCATTCATTTGGCTCTCGAGCCAACTACCTACTCGTAGGTTTGCAGTTTTGCAGCTATTTCGATGTTGGTGCCATAGAGAAAGTTGTTCAGTTTGACGGTCTGGATATCCCCTTGAAAAAGTGTCAGCATATTAAGAAGGACCCATATATTACGTTACGATCATAGACGAAAAATTAACGATCACGGTCCTGTACTTTAGAATTTCTCTTGCAGACCCGTCCGTGAAATTAATTATCACACGTTATGAAAAAGGGCTCTAGACTCTACCAATCTACCATAATGTTCATTTAAGTATTTGTTTAGTTTTTCTTTATTCGACTAGATCTGGCAACATGATCTGGCAACTGGTCCAGACGCACCGCGGGATACTATCCCTTTTTGGTTGACATCCAACATATCCGCACCAAGCGCCATTCCGATTCTTTTATAATGCGCACAGCCAAGGAGTGGAATGCCCTGCCTGCGTCAGTATTTCCGAGCGCTTACAACCCGAATTCTTGTTGATCGAAGCCGAATTCCTTTAAAGTACGAGTGAATAGGCTTCTTCTGGGTCTACGAATAAGAATAACTATAGAAGAATAACTCTAAACAAAAGCACCATACACAATACACATACAAAACATCCTGTAAAATAACAAACAAAATAAATAAAAATAAAAGTCTTTATTGCTGATTAACAGTTAATAAAAGTAACATTCAATGGCTTAAGTACCTATGTTTTTAAAATAAATTAGATCTAATCAAAGATTTCTCTTTTTCGTCTCTCCTCGTGCGTACTGTCAATCTCCATTTAAAAAAAAAATTCAATACCACCGGACTGCATTATGGTCTTATTAATAACGCGGCATCTCGCAGACACTAAACATTTAATTACTTACTAGTCCGCGACTTCGTCCGCACAAATTATATACCAGATTTTAAGTCAGATCATAAGCTATCAAACAAAAAAAGTTTCATCAAAATCGGTTCAGTAGTTTTTGCGTGATGCTCGAACAAACACACAAAGCAAAAAAAAAATATTTTTTTATAGATAGGTACAGGGTGTAAGTCAGCCTAGCAAATACTGAAATGGTGAACTCAGACCATCAAACTGAACAACTTTCAGTATGGAGCCTACCTCAGGAAACGCGAAAAAAAATCTGCTGTATGGAATACATTATAGTCGGGTAGTTTTGCAAGCAACAGCAGTTTTGTATGGAACAGCTGATTTTTTTTTTGCGTTTCCTGAGGTAGGCTCCATAGTGAAAGTTGTTCAGTTTGATGGTCTGAGTTCACCGTTTCGGTATTTGCTAGGCTGTCACTTACAACCTGTATACAGGATGGATGGATTAAGGAAAAGTATCCTTAACCTTTTAACCACATACTCTACCCATCAAAATCAACAACTTTTACCATGGGCAATTGGGCATCTGTGGGAGAAAACCGATCGCGATCGGAGCAAGACAAAATCTGCTGTTCTTTACTAAATTCAAAATTGTATTAAAACAAATACGAAAAAAAATTGTAACTCGTATCTGCTGACGCTACCCCGTCCACCTCGCTCAATAGGGCGTCATTTGCATTGGTAATGGCTGGCTCGGCGTATTGGTAAACAGAGTGACTTACCTCGGGCGAGGCTCGAGGCTCGAGGCTCGCAGCTCGGAGCCCTACGACTGGTTACTGCAACAAATGTTTTTGCGGCGAGACGTCGATGACAATAATGATGGTGATAGCGTCGAGTGACGAAATGATTATGATAATGGCGTATTGGGTCACGAGAGTCACGACACGAACCACGTGATGATGATGTTATAATCAATAGTGATAATAGCCGGCAATGAGATGATAACAATAATAATGGTGATCATCATGATCAGCCCGTATTCACCCACACTGAAAAAAATGATCGACCAAACTAGTGTCAAATATAATCAAACTTTAGTGACTTCCCAACTTTTATTTATATTTTTAATTATATTAATACACGAGCTTTTTTACCCGCGACTTCGTCCGCATAAATTATATACCAAAAAAAGTTTCATCAAAATCGGTTCAGTAGTTTTTGCGTGATACTCGAACAAACAAACACCCAAACAAACAAACAAACAAACGAACAAACAAACAAACAAACAAACAAACAAACAGACAGACAAAAAATCCAAAAATTGGTGATTTGGAATCAGTGACAGGTAAAAACCATGTCGTAATTTTTTTTTGTAAATATCTTCAATGTACAGACTAATTTCTGTTACAGTTTTATAATAGTTTAGACAAACTTTAGTGACTTCCCAACTGTTATTTATATTTTTAATTATATTAATACATATACTTATTTTATCTTTATATTTAGCCTTAAGTTGTACATAATTAATGTTGTAAATATTCTAACTTATTAAATAAATCCCAACTGTTTTGTAGCATATAAACAAACTTTCGGCTATAAATACCAACAAGTTTTACGATTTATAACCAAATGTTTGATTATGTGCAACAAAACAGTTTGGAAGTCACTAAAGTTTGGTTATATTTAACACTAGTTTGGCTGATCATTTTTTTCAGTGCAATTCAGCGCATAAGACTCCTCCCCATTTTGCCATCCATTTCTGTAATGATGATGATGATAAAAAAATGATGAATGTGATATAAGAATCCCATACGCATCTCCATCTGGTAAGTCCTCTGAGATTAGGTGATTATACTGATTATGTACGACGATAATAATAATAGTGATAAAGATAATATTGGGCGACAAGATAATGATAATAATGACACTCATGATTGTGGTAATAATTACAAAGTTATAAAATAAACAGTGACTTTTTTCACGGCGAAGAGCCGACGGCTCCAACGGGTTTTACAGAAGGCAGGGTTTCTGAGAGATTTCCGCTAAAATAAAAGGTGTAAGCAAAATAACCAAACAAAACCAACCCAGAAAACTATTTCTCCCCTATGAACTGCATTAGTTGATTGTGTAAACACAAACAACCATCTGCTGAACAGTTAAAAAAGAGTAACCAAAATAAAAACCGTAAAAATAAATAGTTCTCGTGCGAAACAAATGACGATGACAATTTGAAATGTGTGACGCGACACGAATGCATTTTGTATGTATGTAAATAGAATGTCGATCGAATGGTCGATTTATAGCAAATCGTCCATGCATTGCGCGTCGCATATATTTACCGACAAGGGCTATTTTTGTCAGCAATCCATTTATTTGAAACTATTAACCTTCAATCTTTGTTAATCTGCTAGCACGACAGGCTCTGCAACTGAATCCTACTTAGGTTCATCATCATCATCATATCACTCGGTAGACGTCCACTGCTGGACATAGGCCTCCCCCAAAATGGGGGGATTTGCCAATCGCCACGCTTGGCAGGCGGGTTGGCGATCGCAATTGAATTGAATGTGTTTACGCAGAGGATGCTTTTTCCTATCCATCTTCTGGTAGATCCCTTAGTCGCATTTTACGATACCCACGGGAGGAAATGGGATGGTGCCATTCTTAGCCGACACCACACGGACAAGTTAGGTTATGGCTATTAAAACAATTCATTATTAATTCATCATCATCACAGCCTATATACGTCCCACTGCAGGGCACAGGCCTACCCTCAGGGAGGGTGTATGATCGATAGTCCACCACGCGTGCCGAATGTGGATTGGTAGACTTCACATACACATCGAAATTACTTCTCTATCGTATAACATAACATAATCATTGACATGATTGACAAGACCTATCCAACGACACCTCACTCGATTTATTCAAAAATCTTCAATCATTTACCCACGACTTCTGTTTTTGGGTTACTGTAATTTATCTGTCTTCATACCAAATTTCGAAATATTGAATCGATTCAATAGGTGCAAAAATGAACGAGTAATCGAGGTGGGACATACAGACAGACAGACAGACGGACAGACACACAGAATGGACGAAAGTATAAGGGTTTATGGGTTGGCTTGTTTGACTATGGAACCCTAAATAATAGAACAGTTTAATCTTAACCCACGTTAAGAAAGCTACCACTGGTAACGAAATCGGATATTACAAAATCTCTCAATCAAATCAAAACCAGAACCACATCATTTTAAAACCAATAAAAATCACATAAATACACCCAATGCCTATACTCCATTTTTATTAAAGACGAAAAAAAGAAGATCACAGAAGCAGGGCTACGAAACCTTTTCAGACCGTGATCATTTTATAAAAAATTCGAAACACTTATGTCAGTGTTTGATGACTGATGAATTTAAGAATTAGGGATAGCGAGTGAAACAGCCAATAATAAAAAATAAAAAAATTAAATTAAAATACAAATGTTTTAGTTCAGACAAAAAATTGCCCATATTTTGTTAGTAGCACAAGCTTACATCTAATATTAGTATAATCACATAAAACAAAGAATTATTAATTGGATCAATTCACCGATCCACACCTCTCACATGCAGATCGATGAAACGACCGAAGATAGCTGTATCCATCCGATCAGCGATCATCTTCAAGATTCTGTTCGGGCTCCCCCGTATTCTGCGCACAACAGACGCGGTCTTTTTGCGTATAATCGCATAAAAGTCATCTATATGTGCATCTGCAAACATGCCAGATGCACTGCAGAATCGTGGGAGCCCCAACAGGACCCTGAGGATATTATTATATTGGACTCTTAGGGCATTGTACGATTTTTGTGTAAAATTGGCCCCCAGACCATACGTGTAATAACTTTGACAGTATGCTCTAAAGAGTGTTAGTTTTACATCAACAGTACAGCGGGTGAATCTGTGTGCCAACATATTCCCTCGAACCGACAAGGCCCTACGTTCCCTCTCAATATCCAGGTCATCTTTCAATAGTTTGTAGCGCACTGGCATTTATTAGAACTAAAACGCTGTCACCGGGTATACTCACATACTTAGGCACATTTTAGTTCACACTATCGGAGTTGATGGAAAAATAAGAAAACGTCTGTTATGTATGTGCTCACTAGTAGCATAGCGAGGGGGGGCAAATGCCCCGGGCACCGGGCGGCACTTTACCAGAGGTGGCAAAATTATTAATTGATTGAGCTCTGACTGAACCACACGGTGTTAGGGTAAACAGTTGCATTACTTTAAGGTGTGATTGTACCCATGACACTGAAATACGTTTCTGAAGAAACCTATAGGAAATCCGCAAAATTCAGTCAGCTGATCTAACGTTTGTATGAAAATTTCAACTTTTCATCCAAATGTTGGATCAGCTGCTTGCTTTTACTATTGGAAGACCAAAAAATTTTTTATGAATTTTATTTAAGTTTCTTAGGTAAAATAGTTAAGTATCATGAGTATAATCACCCCTTTTAGTAATGCAACTACTTACCATAAACAACCTGTATAACCAATTTGTAGAGTAGAGCAGAGTAAAGTCTATTTTTGAATGGATAACCAACCCCACCAAACCAAAACCTAAAGACCTAAAGATGTCTGACCACAACCCGAACAGGTTGTGCTAAAAAATTTCGAGCTGGCTTCGATCGCTTCGGTCTCTCCTTTATGTTTGACGTAGGTCTTCTTATAAAGATAAGGAGGCAGCAAAATAGGTCTGTGCTCCGGGGGTTAGACACCCACGCTACGCCACCGGTGCTCACTAATGTCCGTTATTCCGTATTAATAAACCGCGCTGACAATAGATTTTGAAGACGTATTAAACGAGTTCTTCTTAAGCCTTAAAAGACATCTTAAAATAGATCAAGTCGGTATCAGCTAATATCACTTAAAATGTCTCAAGCAAACTCAAATTTGTAACAATTTTTTTTCCATAATGCAGTTGCAGAATCCATATTGTAGAAATCATTGGAATTTAATCCGTCTACTTGTAACATCAATATTATTTGTTTGATTATTTGGTATTACTTGCGTCGCGCAGAGCGTTGCCGGTAGTGTGATGTGGATGCACTCAATCGAATCCGTCAGAAATTCAAAAATGTGGCCGCAATCTTGAACTTTTTTGTTTTTCAATTTATTACTTCCAAAATCGATATCTGGGAGTTTCTGTTATCTGGGAATCTCCAAACATGAATCTGAAGTAAAAAATTCTAAAAAGCGGCCGCCATCTTGAACTTTTTTGCTTTACAACCGATTGCTTCCAAGATCGATATCTGGGGGTTTCTGCGATCTCCGAACATGAATCTAAAGTAAAAAATTTAGAAAAGTGGCCGCCATATGGTACTACGGAGATGCTACTGGGAATGTTCCTCCATTGAGAAGGGAAGTACTTCCGCCAGGCTAGGTGTGATGCCTGGGGACCGGCCGTGGTCCAACAGTTCTTAGTTGGACCTTCTATACAACG
Source organism: Agonopterix subpropinquella (assembly GCA_922987775.1). Classification (NCBI taxonomy): domain Eukaryota; kingdom Metazoa; phylum Arthropoda; class Insecta; order Lepidoptera; family Depressariidae; genus Agonopterix; species Agonopterix subpropinquella. The sequence continues at coordinate 7,674,947 of OV277700.1, forward strand.
TGTTAATGAATTAACGCAAAACTAGAAAGTAGTTTGTTTAGAATCGAGAGCAGAATCGAATTATCATGGTTTCAACATAGGTAATTTTTTTCAAAATATTAATTAAATTGTGTCTAAAATTAAAAATTTACTAAACCCAGCGTCAACCCTCCGCACAGGCACACTCACCCGACTTACTACCAAAACAACTTGCCTTTTATTCTATTTTATTATATTGTATTCTCAAATTAATTATATTCAATTACATCTATTTTAACAATTATAATGGACAATTGCTGTGCCCTAACAGGGTCCCTGAGATGTACTATACCTATCTTTAAGACCTGTAAATTTTACCTCAAGGATGCAATAAAGATTACAATTACAAGATTATTAAAATGTATCCATGAGTACGTTAGCGCTTTCATTCATTGCTGAAATGATAACAAATCATTTTTGCCTCAAAACTTAAAATGCGAATAACTTTAAATTTTAAGTATCAAAATAATGAAATTATTGTTTCAAATTCAATCTAATTATTTTGTTATAAATCAGTTGGGGTGTATAAGGTTTTGCGTTAATTCACTAACACGTTGTATATATCGAATCTCTGTGATTATTTCTCTTGCGCGATGTATGTCTCGCATTCGATTGTGAACCTTATGTGTTAGTAGGTTACGAGTTACGTATTTACAATGAACGTTGTCTTTGTATGGAGCATATTTCCGTGAGCGACGGTATCGTCATCTGTTGGCATCTTTGCTATAACTTGTGGGTGCTGACATCTGTAGCAAGTCCCCACAGTACTTTTCCGGAGATTCCGGAGTGAGATATCTATTTTGGAAGCAGTCAGTTAACAAACAATTAAATTCAAGATGATCTTATTTGTTTCTTAACCTTATTTGTTTTCCTTCCAATTTTCTGATTTATGATATCAGATTCATGCTAATAGATCGCAGGAACCCCTAGATATAGATCTTGGAAGCAATCGGTTGTAAAGCAAAAAAGTTCAAGAAGGCGGGCACTTTTCTGAATGTTGACTTCGGACCCGTGTTTGGTGACCACAGAAACCCCTACATATCGGTTTTGGAAGTAATCAATTAAAAAACAAAAAAGTTCAAGGTCTTTGGAGATAGCAGAAACCCCCAGATATCGATTTTGGAAGTATTAGATTGAAAAACAAAAAAGTTCAAGATGGAGGTCACTTTTTTTAATTTTTGACTTCATAGTCGTGTTTCGAGATGGCAAAAACCCCCAGATATCGATTTTGGAACAAATCGGTCGAAAAACAAAAAAAGTGCAAGATGGCGGCCACTTTTCCGAATTTCTGACTTTAGATTCGTGTTCGGAGATCGCAGAAACCTCCAGATATCGATTTCGGGAGCAATCGGTTGAAAAACAAAAAAGTTCAAGATGTTTCATACAACTCCTTGCTTCACAAATGACGGGCTGCCATATGAAGCTCCGTCTTGCGTCCAGCGTGTGTGAATAAAAACCTATTAGTCTTCTGTAGTCTGTCGCCTAATTGTCATCATTATCTCGTGACGATTATATCCACAGAACTTTATAAGAGAAGTTAAAAGTGCAAATTAGGCATGGAACGCGTGCCACACGGTTATGCAATGATTTGCATAAGGTGCGCGGCGTGGTGCGAGCGAGAGGGCATAAGTAGTTGTAGCAGCGTGAGTGGGAAGATACGTGGTGACAGTCGTCTCCTAAGCAAAAGCGCTACTTTGCATTTCTAAACCCCTTTATAATGTTCTTTGATTATATCAATGAGGCGTTTTGGTCTTAGACTACTTATTATAAGGACCGGCCTTGCGGTAGCATTTCCTCTCTGCCACGGTATAAGATCAATGATCATGTACATTCAACATTCAATTTTATAACTTATCACTAAACTAGACAGCCTATTATTGCGAAACAATAATTTCGAACTTAGAACGTTTGGGGTTTACACGAGACTACTTTTCATGATTTTTAACATTCAAAATTAGAATCTAAAGTCATAGGAAATAAAATCCAAAGTTGCGGATAACATGTTACCTCGCCCCCCGCAAAAAGTGGCAGAAAGGTTGTTAGTAGAATGACACGTGGTTACGCGTCCCTATATAAGTAGTCTAAGGTTTTGCTAAATAAAAAATTTTTACAAAAAAATATAAACCGACTTCAAAATTAAGAAATAAAACAAATTAATTTCCTTATAGATTTGAACGTAAAAGTAAAAAAAAAAAAAGAAAATAAATGAAAATGAAAAAAAAAATGATGAATGATGATGATGATGGCTGAAATATTATTTCTTACTTTTTTACTTCTGAAGTCGGGATTTTACTTTTTTTGTAAAAAAATTTTATTTCATAACTTTCAGTGATTAAATATGTTAGTTCGATTCAGATATCAGTTATATACGCAAAGGGACGTTGAAACGAGGCAAATGGTTCAATCGCAGACGATTTGCTGTCAACGTTTGAGGAGTTCTATTGTGTAGCTCCGAATTGCGTTATCAGATCTTCACAAAATTAAAATGAGACCACTTTGGGAGTATACCCTTTCAAACAAAAAAAGAATTGTTTAAATTGGTTCACAATTGACGAAAATATCGGTGATCATACATAAAAAAAAACATACAGCCGAATATAGAATCTCCTCCTTTTTTTGAAGTCGGTTAAAAAAATGGGACCACCTCGGGAGTACCCTTTCAAACAAAAAAAGATTTTTTTAAATTGGTTCACAATTGACGGAAATATCGGTGAACATACATAAAAAAAAATACATACAGCCGAACATAGAACCTCCTCCTTTTTTGAAGTCGGTAAAAAAAAATTGCCACAGTAATAACTAATGCTTCCAAACGTATTTTCCTAGATTTCCAAGTTTAGAGACAAATTTATTCATACATTAATAATACGATGACGATCATAACGATTTAAATGAAGTCGTAATAATTTTAGTACAATTTCTTAGAATTTTTAAAGATGTTTTTTTCGAATTGTCAATATGGCTACTACTAGCGCCACCTGACGGATTTTTTTCACAACAGTCTTTAAAAAAGCTTCATTGAAACAAAGGCGAGCCACATGTGCGCACCACTGCTTCTTTAGGTCTTTCAACATCGCCATTTTGTTGTTTGATACAATATTCATGATTTCTTTAAAGTGTGTACTATAAAGAATCTTTTTTACCTTCTTTTCGCCCCTATCTGGAATGGAGTATAAATCAGTATCAACTTTCCAAGATTGTTTATGCAAAAGAAAAATCTATCGTGTGTGGGCTATACACACGAAAGTTGATAGCCACTTAAAATCGTAATAGCTCTTTAATCAGTTATGAAACTTATGAATATCGGCACCGATTACGTTCTTTGAAAGCAATCAGTGTTTTCTGAATAAAGCATACATGTATATTATTTGAATCATAATTTTTTATTTATAATTGGTTATGAATCTTTATGAATTTATCGGAAATAAATCAAAAATAAATAACAAAAAATAATAATAAATATCTTGGAAGTCAAACTCAAACTCAAAATATATTTATTCAAAATAGAATACAATGTAGTTGTAGTTGCCACGCAACCAATGACAAATCCGATGATGTTGCCCATTAGGTCATAGGACAATGGCGTGTGGTATGTCTGTATCTGTATGTCTTGTCACCCAGATTATCAGTCCTATTTAGAATTTTTTTTTAATAGTGTGGGGCGAATGGGTTTTCAGAACTAAGACTTTGATGTCTATGTGTTTTTTTCCTTTAAATTGTAATTGACTTTTAAAAGCTAAAGCTCTTAAAAGTTCATTTCTTGTTTAATTAATGAATATTATTTTTCAAAAATATAAATCTGAAGGCAATTAAATGACGAGTCATGAACTGACATCCTAATGATTTCAGTAGTTTTTTTCATGGAGGAAGTTTCCAATATGTTCCAGACATTTGACTGTCCGAGCAAAGGATTTGCGGTAAATAAATCTCATCTAAACCGTGATTGGAATACGTTCGACGCGACGCTTAGCTTTTTATATTTGGTAATGCGCTATTCATTTGACAGCCGTTAGAGCGGTTTTGACAGATCGCTTAGACGTTACAGGCTGTCAGTCACATAGTAAAATAAGTCAAGTGAAGCGCGATACGGAATTCAGCACAGTTGAATAGTATAATTGGACTGCAATGTGATTAGAACCGATATTGGATTAGGATTGAACTTGGATGTTTTGAATTAGCGCAATCGCCTCAGGAACTAACCCACCACCCTGCCTACGGTAACAATCAGTGAATACTTGAACAAAATTGTACTATAAAGTTCAATTTTGTTCACTTTAAATATAGAAAAGAGGTTGAGGCATGAGAACTAGGACACCAAGAAATTGGTTAAGGGTTCCCAATTAAAAACTTTCTGTAAATGCTACCTATACAGGGTCCTTCTTAATATGCTGACACTTTTTTAAGGGGATGATCAGACCATCAAACTGAACAACTCTCTCTATAGAACCAACATCGAAATCGCGAAAAAAAATCTGCTGTCCCATACATTTGGCTTGAGTAGGTTTGCAGTGTTGTATGGACGAGCTGTTTTTTTTTTTTGCGATTTCGATGTTGGTCCCATAGAGAAAGTTGTTCAGTTTGACGGTCTGATCATCCCCTTCAAAAAGTGTCAGCATATTAAGAAGGACCCTGTAGTTGCCATCTCTAAGATGTAATCTCTATCGCTATCACACACGTAATCAACGCAGATATCGTGAGTGTGCGGCGTTTGTCGTGATGTTTTCTGTCATGATTAATAGAAACGCGGTTCGCAAATCGTGCGCCCGCGTCGTCGGTCGGCCGCGGAGTAGAAAGCGACGTTTTCTCCTCATTGTAGTACAGACGGCAACATGCTACGTGCGTGCTTCTAATGTAGTTTAGATAGAATTTAGGATTTTAAATAAACATATTTGAGGTTGGCTGTACGCGAACTCTGAAAAATAAAGTCTGCGATTTCTTTTTCTTGGATCGCTTGAGATCATGATAGTGAGCAAGTCAGATAACATTTTTAAGGATAGCTTGTTTATCAATAACCTATTCTAGTTTTCTATCATCCCTATTTAAAAAATGTTACAAAAAATTGTAATTAGGAGAACATTTCTCATGGATGACTTCTCATCCATCTATTTGTACCGACACGACACGCGGTGGTAGTGTCAAAAACGTCTCCGGGATCCTTAGCGTGAAATCGACTCACACTTGGCCAGTTTTTGTTATTTTTTATTATACTGTAGAGTTTGCTCTATAATCAGAATCACACCAGCTATTGTGTGTATATTTTTACGATAGAGCAGGAACAATAAACGTTGAAAAAAATCAGTTTCTTGTATGACGATCCCCCTTTATTTTTCAATTTTAAGATTTTTTAATGTTTTTTATGAAATCCGCCATAATAACGCATATTTTATGAAAAAATTGAATTTGGGTATATTTCTAGGATCAAATTGGTTCTAGGAAAAAATTATGTACCGAAAAATTAAGTCTATATTATTTTAACAGAATTCTAGACTACTAGACATGCTTTTTTCATTTCAGTTTTTATTTAAAGTTCATTTTTTACGCAGATGTATTTCGCATTTTCAAAATTTATTTTTACTGCCGATTTCAACGTGTGACTTTCAAAAATCGCACACCAAGAATCAAATTACTTACCTATTTACCCTCTTAACTCGTACAAAAATACCATTGGTAACTACTTAATCCCCGCTAAAGTTATTAAGCAATTATTTTTAATAGTCCTCCTAATCTTAACATAAAATTAGCTTATTTCTAAACAAAAACCTTTGCCAACAACATCACAATAAAAAACCACATCCATAATCACTCGACCATTACCTATGTAAATGGTACCTACTGCACGCTTTTACGAGCTAATTCAACTTAATGAGCGCGACAAAAAACCGACAAAGGTGTTATGAATAAATAAACAGTTAACAATGGAAAAAAGAATTAAAAAAACCTTTTATTGATGGTGCGCCAGCGTCTCGTTTCTTCCTGACGTAAGTCTTGATGCTATCTTATTCTCAGAAGGTTTGTCTTGTGTCTCTTTCGGTCGTGCTGTGCGGGGTATAGTGACGTCCCTTTTAGACATCAATCGATACCCCTAGACACCCACGACAGTAAGTTGTGAACGCAGTTAGAATCGAATGGATCGGGGAATCGGTGTTGCTGGTTTTGATGCCTTCAAATAATAGGTGTATTAGTGTAAACTCCCATTTCCATACCACAATGCGATAAAATCCACATCTGAGAGAAATACGACAATGTGACGGTTTTTTTTCGAGGATGATCGGATCATCAAACTGAACAACTTTCTCTACGGGACCAAACATCGAAATCGCGAAATAAAAATCTGCTGCCCCATGCATTTGGGTAGCAGTTTTGTATGGAACAGCAGATTTTTGTTTCGACTGCGATTTCGACTATTTGCCTAGCCCACAGAGAAAATTTTTCTGCTTGATGGTGTGATCAACCCTTTAAAAAACCATCCGCATACTAAGAAGAACCCCATAACATTGTTATAATATATCGATCATTTAGGTATAGGCTAAAAGTTTATGTAGGTATTATAGAGAACCAAGAACCGGTGCACAAATCAACTCGTGCTTGACTAGGTCTATGTTACATAAAAATGTAGGTACGAGTTTATGACATAATATAGAGTCACTTTTAAAACACGTCAAAACAACTACGAAGTAGGCATGATTACATGTATCGATACAAACTGGTCATTAAGGAAAATATCATGTTACATACCGATTCCCTATTTAGCACATGGAATTTACAGCCTATGCCTATGTTCGTTGTTTCAACTAATACATATAATGGTCTCTTGACCAAGCTAAATTTCTATGTAAATTATGGATAATATTAGTTCCATAAAAGGGGCAACATTGTTGCGTACATAACCTCAAGCGTATTTCCTTTCGAAGTGGTCAGAACCCTTGATACTACCAAACACCCTGTTGTAAACGTGCAATTGGCTACTGACAACTAGTCAAATCAGCTACTCTTTATCGGACGTCAAAACGTGCGCTTTGTATGAAGATTTGTACTAAATATTGAGTTGTAACGTCATCAACATTTTCATTACTTTTTATAGTTTATCTTGTTATTAAAAATAGTATTCAAGCTAAAAACTCAATAAAAATGGGAGTTTAGCGTTATTTTCTAACCCTTTTTTTATTGAGTAGATAAAAATAAAATATATTGAATGTAGTCAAATACCCAAAAAGTGCCTAAAAAAATACTGCAAGAAACCATACACCTCAATCGCTTTGGGTGACACCTATACTACACCTACACTATACTCTTTCTTATACTGTGACCTAAGGCAGTATACCGGGTGGCCCATTCGTAACCAAAAACAGCCATCATTGTAACACAATAGTAAATAAATTGAACATAGCGGTACAAAACAAATTCTTTACTATTTTGAACTTTTTCTAAATTACTAATTTTTTTCAAAATGTCCGTTACATTGCTCCGGAGGAGTTACTGCTTTATACTACACCAGTGGCGACGAAGCACCCTGGTAGGTCAACCGAACCAGGGCCTCTACCCGCACATTCGAACTTCGCAATTGCGTGAACATTTTCGTTCATATATCAACTCTATTACAATGAAGTGCGGACCGGAACAATGGCGATATATCGAACATCGAAAGTCCGGGAAGAACAGTGTGATAAGGGATTGGTGTAAGTTGAAGGATGATATAGTAACAAGGATTGAGAGGGGTATGCTTAGATGGTTTGGTCACGTAGAGAGAATGAATGAAAGAAGACTTACGAATGAAATTTATCGAGCACAGGTGAGTGGAAGTGTTGGGAGAGGCCGTCCGAGGAAAACATACCACGATCAAATCAATGATCTTTTCCGAAAAGGACAAGTGCGTAGCACCCTCAATCGACGGAAGTGCATGAAAAGATGTATGGATGTCAATGAGGCTAGAGAAGTGTGTCAGAGTCGTAGCGTTTGGCGATGTGTGGTCTCTGCCTACCCCCTTGGGACAATGGCGTGAGCTTATGTATGTATGTATGTATGTATGAAAGTCCGGGTACAGGCCCAGGAATTAGCATAGTGCTGAAAAGGTTTAAGCGGGTGTTGAGAGTAAACTCATTGAAAAAACTAAGTTGGTAAAGCAATTTGGGGCCCAATAAACAAACTAAATTGAACTGATCACCAAATCGATTGTCATGTACGCACGGCGACAGATCAACCTACCCATAGTTCGACCTTATGTCCATGAACATAGAGTTCAACTATGGGTAGGTTGATCTGTCGCCGTGTGTACCTACCTAGATAATTATATTAATTTATTGATTAGCCACTAAATTAGACAGTAAATAATATTGATTAGCTTAGTATATTATTAACAAATAAACTTTTTATCTCTCAGACCCGTAAAATGAATAATTGAATTAATTGAGCAAGCCTGTTTACAATTTGATGATAATTCACTTCTTATTTCTCGAATTATTTATATGTCAGATAGAATCTTACCATTTAAGCTTATTTTTTAAGCTTTAGTTTGGTTATGCTTGCTTGTAATTCGTATTTGAATACGCAATATGAAATCGACGATTACTCATTCATTTTTCTTTAAATAATGATCGAACAATATGACAAATACTAGATTTATCCAGCTAAATGATACTAATAAACGATTCAAAGACATTTATTAGCACAAAAGCACCGCATTCAAAAAAATGTGGACCCCACCGCTTCCCCAATCCCCAACAAGAATTCCAATTGATAGGCTCAATGAAATAAATGCATGGCAACGCGCTCGGCGTGCTTTGTGCTCGAGTGGCTCAATTTATTATTTTTTACGATTTTAAACCTATTTCCCATGGATACGAGGTCCGTTATCCGGTTGTTTAGTACTTGGGTGGTTGTGGATTCATTTATGTTGGGATTAGTTCTTATGATGATAAAAGATAAAAGTTTGGTGAAGTATTGCTTAGACAATTTAATAGTATGGACGCGTAACGCTTGTCATTCTCCTATCAAAATTTTCTGCCACTTTTTGCGGGGGGCGAGGTAACATGAAATCCGAAAACTTTGGATTTTATTCCCTATACCACAATGATGATTTTATAATTACAATTCCATAAGGTCCATAAGTCATCGAGAGTGACAATATACATATTTAGAGGATTATCTAGTCTAGTAGAATTAAACATTATGAAATATCCAGTCGATGGCATGTCAATCTAAATTGTCATGGGCCAATCCCAAATACAAATAGTTCACTCCTGGACAGCTCTTAATGCTAAAGCATTATATAAAGCTCAGGTCCGATCCTGTATGGAGTACTGCTGCCACCTGTGGGATGGGTCAGCCAATTATCAACTTGCCGCACTCGACTCGGTTGAACGCAGAGCCAGGAGGCTCATTGGCGACAGTAAACTGGTGGAGACCAAGCTTCATAGCCTAGCCCACCGCCGCACAGCAGCCTGCTTATCGGTCTTCTACAGATTGTACTTCGGTGAGTGTTCCCATGAGCTACATGAGCTCATCCCGCCTTCCCCTTTCTACTATCGGACTTCGAGACGCACCGCGGGATATCATCCCTTTTTGGTTGACATTCCAAATATCTGCATCAAGCGCCATTCCGATTCTTTTATAATGCGCACAGCCAAGGAATGGAATGCCCTGCCTGCGTCAGCATTTCCGAGCGCTTTCAACCCGAATTCCTTGAGTGAATAGGCTTCTTCTGGGTAAGCTCGCTACATTTTCGACCCTATCTTCGTCCTGAGGCCTGGATTGAGGTCAAGAGCAAACCCATCCTTAATTAAAAAAAAATACAGTTATTGACATCCATCTTCTTGTTCATCTTGTGGTGCCATCTCCTATCGGAGGGCTATTCAGACCCTGGAGACTGCAGCCCTGAACAGTGACGTGGTGTTCATGTCGAACCATTCACATAGGTTTTTAAGCCAGGACGTCCTTCTTCTACCAGGCATTCGTCTTCCCAAAATTTTTCCCTGCAGAATAATCTGGAGAAGTTTATCACTTCTCAAAATGTGACCGAGGTGTCCCATACATTTGGCTCACGTAGGTTTGCACATTTATATGGAACAGCAGTTTTTTTTTTTCGATTTCGATATTGGTCCCATACAGAAAGTTGTTTAGTTTGATAGCTTGATCATCCTCTTAAAAAAGTGTCAGCATATTAAGAAGGACAGGGTACAGTTACAGGGTGTAAGAAAAAGTATCATTAACCTTTAAACCACATACTCTACCCATCAAACTGAATAACTTTTACTATGGGAGCAAACATGTCAGATCAAAAAAAAATCAGCTGTTCCATACTAAACTGCAATACCTACTTGACTCAAACGTATGAGATAGCTGATATTTTTAAACGTTTGCTCCCATAGCAAAAGTTGTTCAGTTTGATGAGTAGCGTATAATTATGGTTTAAAGGTAGATTATACTTTTCCTTACACCCTGTATACCTGTACAGTAATCTGTTCGATCCATCGCTAAACCAAACACTTTATTAGCACAGTCATTAAATAAATCTACTAGTCATAATATCTACAACTCCATAACCAAACCGGTCTGGTTCAAATAATCTCAGAGTCACCGCCAGCTATTTCGTATGATATGTTGCAGGAATGTTGTAAAAACAGTAAGATTGTAATAGACCTAAAAATTTAATTAATAAAATAAAAGATTATGGCAAATCTCCCTATTTTGGGGGAGGCCTATGTCCATCAGTGGACGTCTCTCGCTCGATATGATGATGATGATGATGGAACCTCAGATTTTTTTTTCGCGGTTTCGGTATTGATTGATCCCATTGTGAAAGTTGTTCAGTTTGATGGTCTTAACCACCCCCTTAAATGAAATTTTTATTTGTATTTTTGTAACACCTTGTATAGGTCCCTTTTAATATTCTTAGGATTATTGTAATCTACCGATTGTCATAACTATAGATCGGTAACTATTTGTGCGATTCGCGGCATTTTCAGGGTTGGTAATAAGCGAGTTTTTAGTTGCCTTGCGTTTTTATTATAATTGTTCTAAGTCATGTTCTAATCGGTGTGCCATTTAAATTATATTATTAAACTAGCGTTAACCCGCGACTTTGTCCGCACAATTTATATACCAGATTTTAAGTCAGATCATAAGCTATCAAACAAAAAAGTTTCATCAAAATCGGTTCAGTAGTTTTTGCGTGATGCTCGTTCAAACACACAAAGCAAAAAAAAAATTTTATATTAAAGTTTTATAATAGTACAGATTACCAATATGATACACATATACAGTCCAGAACACGTCAATTTCGACACCTTGATCTTCGTACTGTTCTTATGCCGTTCGTATAAAAAACAATATTGCACTTCAAATCTCAAGCTTGACGTGGTCTTGACTGCACATGGCTGCATGGGTTAGTTCCCTTTGCCTTTCACAAACAGGAAAAATTAAAACAATAAGAAACATGAAAATAAATCTAATTTGGGGCCGTATGAGAAAAAAAATAAAAGAAAACGATATGATAACATTGTAATTCTTAACCAATGATACGTGTTACAATTATCACCCCTAGAGTTTGCCGCGAGTTGCACAATATAGTTACCGATCACTAGTCATATCATAACTAATTGCCAATCTCTCCGCGTCATGATTGCAGGTATACATACATAAGCATACATAATATAACACGTTGTAATTGTCTGTATACTGAATAATATTCTTAGGATTATTGTTATCTACCGATTCTCACAACATACCGGCGACGTATACTAACTAATTGCCAATCTCTCCACGGCTCTCGCTCGCTTATTATTTTTATTGGCGTTTAATTCATTCCTTTACGGTCACCGCGTGAAGATGCGACTGTAATTGACAGACCATCGGCGGTTCGTTTAATGGTTTTGTCAGTGAATGCTGATTTACGACAATAATAAAAAGGAAATTGAACCTTTTTCTATATGTTACACGTGTTATAATAGCTCTGGGGATCTCATTAAATGTTATTAGTAGGTTAATAAAATGTTGTAAAGCAAAAAATGATCCATTTGTTATCTATTGTTTTGTCTGACATTAATTGAACATTGTTCTACACCTTGTCACAATTTATTAAAAATGTTTGTAGGTACTCAATTCTGACTGATATGTTTTAGCACCGTAAAACTTCTTAAGGCTGCACCGAGCCTATTGTGCTCCCAAATCGTATTTTTATTATTTCTTAACAATTAAAGAATATTTCCAAAAAACAAGAATGTCACATTATAGTCATTGCTGATTTTCAATTTATCGGGTTACTAGTGTCACTACGGATTTGTTTTTATAATGTTTGTAGTTAATATCTTTAACGATAATAGCTACAAGCATAAAACATAATGTTTATATAAATTGAAAGCCAATCAGGATTACAATGTGACATTCTTGTTTTTTGGAAATGTTGTTTAATTGTTAAGAAATAAAAAAATACGATTGGGGGCAGCACAGTAGGCTCGGTACGCTATTAATTTTTTTTTCATTTGTCATCACATTCGATATCAAAAGGAAACCTACTAAATACTTCTACCAGCTCTCCATCTTCTTTGTCTATGAATCCGTCACTGACAGTAAAATAAATCGACATCATATAGGTAGCTTCCTGTGTGGGCAATAAATACCTTTTCAAGCTTCCTGATTGACCTCAACACGAAATCGGTTAATGACAACATGACAAAGATCTTACTTGTAGTAAACAACTAATTCCCAATTCTGAACCATCCATAAAGCTTCAATATGCTAACTCGTCTTAATCAACCAATCACCGTCTTGTCCTCTCAGAAGAAAGAAATAAACGAAACAACAAAAGTATAATTCTCTCCCCTATTCCAGGGACTCGAAACTTTTACTCCCATGTAGGTAAATCCCGTAGACTTTCCAACAAAGTTCGACAGCCTCCCATTCCCTAAAACTTTGAACTAAGTTATACCTTGTTTGAGTTTGACATAATAAAGTGCTAAAGGTGGACTTCCGATGCTAGCGGCCGACGCGTCTGACGCGCGCGGCTCGCGGCCGACGGCCGATGCGACAGTACTAGTTACTATGAAAACGTATGGCGCCGCTTCCGATGCCAGCGACTGACGCGCGCGTCAGACGCGCGCGGCCGATGTCTATCGCATCGGCCGCGGCCGCGCGCGGCTATGCTCTGACGTCAAGCAGAACAAGAATGTTTGCCAGAAATATTACCGAGATTTTACCGAAAATTTGCTTAATTTTTTAGTATTTTATTTGTATTTTATTATCTGCAAGGTCGCTTCAACACCATCTATCGTGCCACTTGAAACAACTTTTTCTTTTTTTAATGACTTTCGGAAAATTCCTCTTGCCTTCATAATTATTAGTTAGACAGCGATCCATATACAGGTTAAAAAGCCAAGGGGACGCAACGCATCCCTGTGTAATTAAATTACTCCTAAAAATGTATTTTATAAAAAATCTGGTAAAAAATAGCATTCAAAAATTCTCTAAACCTATCAATCAGTCAAATATTCTTTATTAAAATATATATTGGTTTTTTTGTTTGTATTTTTATGTTTTTGTGTAAACACCAAAACATAAAAACATACCCAAAATTTCCGGGAAAATCCCCCGAAGTGATAACACTGTGTACAATAGGCACGCGTCAGTCGCTGACCTCGGAAGTGAGGTCTGTCGTCGGCCGCGCGCGTCTGACGCGAGGTTCTGTCACATATGACAGAACCTGGCGTCAGACGCGCGCGTTAGTCGCATCGGCCGCTGGCATCGGAAGTCCACCTTAAAGCTTGTTTGTGCCGAATGAATACTAATTTTTAGGGGGAGTTTTTTTATCTCCTGGTTTTGGCTTTTCTAGTGGAATTATACTTTAATCTTCTTAGCTGTCACCGTTCTCAATATCTACTAGGTACAGTCAAGAGCACGTCAAGTTTGACACTTTGAAATTTGTATCGTTCGACGTTCTTATTAAGTGCACCATAAGCGTTACAATTGAACTGCAAGTGTAAGAAGTGCACTTAACTGTACAAATGGATCCATAAGATTTCGTCAAAATGCATTTACTAATATTAACATCCCTAACGTCTCGACGAGTCGAGTGCGTTATTTTGAAAGAAAAATAAACGAGCAATTTATTGATGCTACCGGCTATTTTATTCGTTTCCGTGTGAGAAAATAGTGGGCTAGACACAAGCTGGACATAAATATTTACAGTATTTTAAATCGCTTTAAAAAAACACTTACAAAAAAGTTCAAAACGATCTCTCTTCGCCTCTAGTCAAAATGTAATACCTATGTTTACAGGTACATTTTGAAAAATAATTCTGCGTCTATTTTCTGATCTACCGAGATCGATACGATACAAATTTTTCCATTTTTCATAGCCTATCAGCTCATATATATTTTAAATTTACTTAGTATCCAAAATAATGGTAACAGCAAAAATGGACCAGTTAATAGTACCGTCAAAATTAACAACACTCCAATAGAACAAGTAAATAAATTTAGGTATTTGGGTAGTCTCATTACAAATGACTCCAGATGCACCCCAGACGTCGTTGCAAGGATTGCTATGGCAAAAAGAGCTTTCAACGACAAAAAACACCTTTTGAAAGCAAAAATATCGAGCAAAATCCGAAAGCGCCTAATTAAAGTGTACATCTGGAGTATTGCACTGTACGGCAGCGAGACGTGGACATTGACTAAACGTGACCGAGATAGGCTGGAAGCTTTTGAGATGTGGTGTTGGAGGAGAATGGAGGGGATAAGTTGGACGGAACGAATAACAAATGAAGAGGTATTAAGAATGGTTAAAGAAAGGAGAAACATTTTGAAGACAATAGAAAACCGGAGGGGAAAGATGATCGGACACCTGATACGAAGCGACAACTTCTTTAAAACCATACTGGAGGGGAAGATAGAGGGGAAGAGAGGCAGAGGAAGACCCAGACAGAGTTATCTAGCCCAAGTGAAGGAAAAGGTTGATGTCGTGTCGTATCAGGAACTCAAGACACTAGCTGAAAGTAGACAGGATTGGCGAATACTCCACCGACAAGAGCGTAGCTCTTAAATAAGATGATGAGTATCCATAGAAAATTATTTAAACTTCCTGTGATTTTCCCAATTTTTCCCGTGCCGCGCGTTCAGCGGGGTCAAATCCCGGGAGGGGCTAATCCCGGACTAACCTGAGTAATTGTTGTGGGGTTCGTAAATTAAACGGCGTGACACTTCGGGGATGAGTCGGGACCGGAGCTGGAGCCGGAGGTTCCTGTAATTGGCAGTTACGTTTTAAGCACCTCATCGGTTCTGTTAATGCGCTTAGTTCGCTAAGTACTAATTGAATTGTATTGTTAAATTGATCCTGACTAAAGTCGTTAGATGGTGGTTGTGTCAAGTCAGAAGACGTTTGAGCGGCTTGAAAATACTTTGACAACGAACCCACGTCGTAATGCCTCGTGTTGTTGTGGAATATGGCAGTGTGAAAGGGCCTGTGAACTGCATTAATACAGGCTGACGATTATTATTGTTACTTGGAATACAAGTGACTATGAATTTTCCTTGTGAGTGGAATTTTTAATGAAAGCCCAGAAGCTAGCATAACATAATAATTCACCTATTTTAGGCTAGTTCGGTATGAGCCTTCCGTTTAAGAATTTAGATAATTAATATCTTTTTAAGCAAGTTTCCAAGGGTTATGAATTCTTAATGTACGAACTTTCGATACTTTTCGATTTTTTTAGTTTCTTTGCATTCAAAAAACAGAGGAGCATGTGGAATTGACAGAGCAGAGGGCTAATATGGCGATTAGAGGGGGTGGAACCTGCGAGTGCGGGCTAGCTACTACGAACTGCCGAACTTTTTTGCTTATTGCAAACAGACTTAATTATTTTCACTTTCGTGGTGGTCTGAAATATTATGCTTCAGCTGTAGCAAGGTGCATTAGGAAAGCTTTTAGCCTTCCATTAAATTTAAACAACTAGACGCATATTCTCATGTAAAATCTGTAAAAAAAATTGTTTAATTTGTTATTTTTACTGACAGCGAGATGAAACGACACTTAGACTAAATATTGTGTGCCCATAAAAAAACTGCAAAAGAAACTGAAGATTTTTTTTTTAAAGTTTTACTAAATTCGAAGAGATATTCTTACAAATATTATTTAATTTCATTTCATATGTTTATTGCAATCACATGGTTCAGTTAGGTCTTAAATGTAACAACTTTTGATCTACATATGATACCGTTTGGGTACGGCAACATAAACAATAGGTACATATTCCCCGAGTATTTAATCAAAGGTATTGTTATATTTTAAATATTACATTTCTACATTCCACTAGCAGAATCGAAACAAAATAAATAAACCAAAAAGATTTGGCGTAGCGAGACGGCAAATAACAAATAGTAGTACAAGCCCGGCCCCTCACCCCGTCTCACCCCCTAGTTGGCGAGTTTTGGAGGGCGACTATAATCTGATTTAGTGGTAGTTATCGACAGGTAAAGTGCTTTTGCACGCTGATTTTAACTTGTTAGATATCTGGAGCGAGCTTTAATGTTTAATGCTTTTGTTTGGGTCGATTGCAGATTGTTCCTTTATTTTTAACTTCAACCTACTTCCAGGGTAAAAATGTGAAGTAGTGACACAATCTGACTTTATTTGAACAATTATTTTCCGTGTTCTAGAGTCAATAGTAGAGTTCCTACTTTTGCTTGCATACCATATAATTTTTATTTATAAGAATTATTAGTAGGAATTTTTCAATTCTATCTTAAATTTTAAATAAATGTATCTCTTTAATACCTTTGTGATCCATCATGTCTTGATTCAAGACATGCGATGGCTATTTAATATAAATACAACTAAATACTTTTGGGGCATTGGACTGTCCCTTACCCCTCTTCAGAACTCGCACGCTGCTGGCTATAAAATAAATATTGTTTGTTTACAATTTAAACGTGCTTCATCTATTCCGTGCCACCCCACCACATCCTAGCAGCGTGAAGAATAAAATGTATGGAATATACAGGGTGTACATTAAAATGGGACAGCTACTTAAAGGGGTGCTTCAGACCATCAAACTGAACAACTTTCTCTATGGGACCAATATCGAAATCGCGGAGAAAAAATCCGCTCTCCCATACAAAACTGCAAACATAACTCGACTGAAATGTATGGGACAGCAGATTTTTTTTTCGCGATTTCGTTATTGGTCCCATAGAGAAAGTTGTTCAGTTTGATGGTCTGAAGCACCCCTTTAAGTAGCTGTCCCATTTTAATGTACACCCTGTATACAGTGGTCGGAATTAGGTAGAGCGATTTTCAGTTAACGTGTGATGTAGTGTAATAAACACAAAGCAAATATTTGTGGGTACAACTTTTATTTAATTTTTTCATACAAACTCCAAAATCGATGTGGCTAATTTGAAATTACGGTGATTTTCAAAATATGACACTATTATTTTTATTTGTTGAGTTTTTAGATTTCGTACACAGTGTGGAAATAAAAAGAAGCAAAGGAAGAGTATCTACTTTATTATAATTTCGAAAAAAAATCATCTGTTCCTTGTTTATTCTATTCTATCTATACTATTATAAAACTGTAACAGAAATGTGTCTGTATAAAGATATTTACTAAAAAAAATTACGACATGGATTTTACCTGTCCCTGATTCCAAATCACCAATTTTTGGATTTTTTGTCTGTCTAATTTGTTTGTTTGTTTGTTTGTTTGGGTGTTTGTTTGTTCGAGTATCACGCAAAAACTACTGAACCAATTTTGATGAAACTTTTTTTGTTTGATAGCTTATCATCTGACTTAAAATCTGGTATATAATTTATGCGGACGAAGTCGCGGGTAAAAGCTCGTTTATAATAAATGGACTTTTGCGTGCATTACCACTGCATTTCCGCCAGTGTCAAGCAATTTGTGGGAGTGTCTATCCCAATCTCTTTGATCAAGAACAGGAAGAGATTGCGGATTGCGGAACCTCGTGGCAGGCAAAAACGTGAACCGCGCGAACACCTCGCAAGACAAGTGCTCGTATAAGAACCTGCAACGCGACTCTCCCATGCAGTAAGCTGGAAATAGGTATTGTCTACACCCATGTTTATTCTGATCAAATATTTGAAGATTGACATCGAATAAAGAAAATATATGTAGGTATAGTCAAAAAATAGGATACCTATCAAGAACAATTACATATCTCAAGAATGTTTAGGTCTAACTGGCTTATTATAATTACATACACAATACCTAGATAGTAGGTAGCCTTCGATTAGTATACCTACGTGACAGCAATACGTCTTTTATCACAGAACTATTTCTTAAGTTAGTAGGTATTAGAAAAACATCGGTGTAATTATTTTAAAACAATCAAAATAAATTGCGGTACGAATCCATTTCAAAATTACAAATTCAAAACGAACCATATCGGATTGCATCTAACAGAAACCGTTTACGGAATTTTAGCACTTAATACATAAGAATGTAAGAATGAATAATTTATAAGTGAAATCAAAAATGAACATTGAAACTGGAATGAGTCCGCGTTGAGAGTAATGGTCCATGAAATTGGCAGCCGCTCGCCAATATTTTAGTACTTTTTTCGCTAATCGAGTAGGCACGAGCTGAAAATTAAGTTTTAAAATTTTATTTGACATCAAAGTTTCCTTTGGCTTCGCCCGTTTTTAATTCAATCCTCTTTCAGAAAAATAGTACATTATGGTACCATAATGTACCTGTGTGTGCTTTTTTACACTTGTACAAGTGTGCAATGTTGGTGATTACCGCCGAGGCGAAATTGAGAGCCGAGGCGTAGCCGAGGCTCTTAAGAAAGCCGAGGACGGTAATCATCAATACACACGTGTATCAAACGACGTTTTTCAAGACACTTGTGAAGAAAATAATACAAAAAAATAATTTTATTTACCTAATAGATATTTTTCCTTTGAGTTTTCAGGTAGTAAACTTTCCATAACGTTAAAGGCATTCACATCTTATATCGGGCGGTGTACAACATTAATCATTTTCTTCATAACTAGTACTTGTAGACATTTTAATTAATTAATAACTATAGTTTAAACAGTGAAAACGAGTTGTGAAAATTTTTTCGCAATGGCGGAAAAAATTTATCTTTTTTCGTATGCGCGCGCATCTATGGCGATCGTCCATAGACTAAAAAAGGAGTATGAGGTTTCTTATTTTTTTCTTTTCGCGTAGGTATAGCGTTTCGTTTTAAATAGCCACGTACGAAATGAGGAATTCAAAGTTTTCTTTATTACAGAGAAAACAAAAGTTATATTTGAGTGAAAGTTTTATTTAGGTATTAAAACCGTACAAGTTGAAATTATCTATTTAAATACGAAGTTGCATGAAATGAGCAAGCAATAGGTACATTAATTTATTTGTACTATTGAACACGATCTTTTTGGATCGAAACTTTATAAGAGCAAAGAAATTTCTATGTTTTTTATTGGTTGAGCCCAAAATCTCTGGTTGAGCCCGTTGAGCCTATAAAAAAACAACATTATTTCACTAGTGAATAATAGTAATGAAAAAGTCACAGTTTGATTATAGGTATCATTATGTGCCCAAAGAGAATGGAATCACTACCGTTTTATATGTGCCTAGTTGCCGTGAAATAAGAGCCATTTTATGAGCAAGTGTGTTGAAAAAGTACTTACCTAGTTCTAGCCTAATTAATTATCCTTGAATTATCCCTTTGCTTCAAATAGGGTCTTGACAGGCAGATAGTAAATTTTACGTTGAAGTAACTATTCGCCGCTACCACAGATTATTTAATAGTTACTACCGTAACCGCTACGCCAGATCAGAGGCCTATTAAAATTTTTCTGACAGCAAATCAACCAGTAACTTGCCTACTATGCACTCGGTCCGCGTGGTGGAGTATGACCCTTTCCCTCTCACCCGTATTCGTGAGAGGAGGCCTTTGCCTTGCAGAATGCAGAGGGATTGTACACACTATAACTTACTTACTTTTTAAGCATTCTACGTTGATCACCTCAATATATATCAATTCATCACCATGGGTCTTATTCTTAGACAATTTAATAGGGACTCGCCTTGCGGTAGCATTTCCCCTCTGCCACGGTATTAGATCAATTAATCTTGCGCATTAACACCCAATTTTATCTATACCTTATCACTAAACGAGACAGCCTATAATAGCGAAACAATAATTTTGAACTTAGAACGTTTGGGGTTCACACGAGACTACTTTTCATGATTTTTAACATTCAAAATTAGAATCTAAACTTATGGGGAATAAAATCCAATGTTGCGGATTTCATGTTACCCCGCCCCCCGCAAAAAGTGGCAGAAATGTTTCTTAGTAGAATGACACGCGTAACTCGTCCCTATTAAATTGTCTAAGGTCTTATTCCATCGAAGTAGATGTTTCAAACTCGGGAGCGACAAGGCCTGCCAAATTTGCAGCACTTGTGCTGTCGGTTGGTGCTGGAGCCTGTTCGTTCCAGTATTTTTTTACTGCCTTTACGGCCAGAAATTCGAACCGGACTTCATCGTGGATTGTATGAACAACGTCTGCCAAAACCTTCCTTCACCCACCCATCCCTTGCAAGGCATTTCTACTTAAAGTGGGCTATTATTATTTTAAAGGACATCATGTCTCGCTTAGCACAGTCCTTAAAACATAACACGGGTCTTCCGATATTTCGTCGAGCGAAGGCAAACGATTTGCGTTCAAACGGTGCATAACTATGCCCCAGCCAACGCTAACGGACCTTGCTATATAATAGAGCACATAAAGCATGCCAAATTGAGTTCTAAGATTGGTGCTCTGCTCAAATTGGGGGCTATATAGGGCAAATAGGGGCTAAGCTCGCCTCCTATCCAGCTGGCAGCAAAGCGTTTTGGTCGCTTGCCAAAGCGGTGGAAGCAAACTTCGGCCGTCCCTCCCTACCACCGCTAATAAAACCTGACGGATCGCTGGCTCACTCGGCGGAGGAGAAAGCAAATTTATTTGCTAATCTTTTTGCCGGGAATTCGCATCTGGAGAACTCAGATAAAACACCACCTACCATTCCTCGTACTGAATGCTCAATGGCATCAGTTCACATTCGCCAAAAAGAGGTTTTTAAAATCCTACGTTCTCTAGACGTGAACAAGGCTAGCGGACCCGACGGAATCCCAGCGATTGTCCTACGCACCTGTGCTGCAGAGTTGTCTCCTGTTTTAACACGCCTGTATCGCCTCTCACTTAAGACTGCGGTAGTCCCAAAGTCATGGAAGCTTGCCAACGTGCAACCTGTGCCCAAAAAAGGCAGTCGTGCCGACCCTGTCAACTATAGACCAATATCAGTCACTTCCATACTCTGCAAGACTATGGAACGTGTACTTAACAACCGGCTCCTGGCATACCTTGAATATAACGATCTCCTCAGTGACCGCCAGTATGGGTTCCGCCCAGGACGGTCCACGGGGGATCTCCTTGTGTATGCCACACATCTGTGGAGTGAGGCTGTCGAGAGATACGGGGAGGCACTTGCCGTGTCACTTGACATATCCAAAGCCTTTGACAGGGTCTGGCATGCAAGCCTTATAAGCAAGCTTCCATCATATGGAATTCCGATTGACCTATGCGACTGGATAGCTGACTTCTTGAGTGAACGATGCATACGAGTAGTCATTGATGGATACTCATCGGATCAAATGGCTATTAATGCCGGTGTTCCTCAGGGGTCAGTTCGGTCAGCTACTTTATTTCTGCTGCATATAAACGACATGCTTGTGCCCGGAACCTTTGGGTATGCTGACGACAGCACTGTTTCTGACAGATATCTGTCCGGTGCAGGGGTCAAATTGGATGTTACTCAGTCTTGTCGAGAGGCCATGGTGCAGCGATTAAACTTGGCCCTTGAATTTGTGTCCGACTGGGGTGACGCTAATCGGGTCAGTTTCAACGCAAACAAAACACAGGCGTGCCTTTTCTCCACAAAACGGAGTCCCTTCGCTTTGACTCCGACTTTCCGAAATGTGTCCATACCGATAGCTGATCGCCTGGAGCTCCTGGGCATTAACATATCGTCCGATTTGAATTTCGGGCGGTATATTGAGTCCATGGCGAAAACCGCAGCGAAAAAACTGGGCGTCCTTTCGAAGGTCAGACGGTACTTCACTCCGGGACAGCTTCTACAACTTTATCAAGCACAAGTCCGATCGTGTATGGAGTATTGCTGCCATCTTTGGGACGGGTCTGCCCAATACCAGCTGGCCGCGTTGGACTCAATCGACAGGCGTGCCAGGAAGCTCATAGGTGATCCAACCTCTGTGGCGAAGCTACAAAGTCTTGAGCATCGTCGCAAGGTAGCCTGTCTATCTGTTTTTTATAGGATACATTTCGGAGAGTGTGCGACGGAATTACACGATTTAATACCTCCGTCTCCCTTTCATCTGCGGGGGACGAGACGCAGGCTGGGTTTCCACCCTTATGTCGTTGACCTACCAGCAATTCGCACGAAGAAGTTTGCTTCTTCTTTTATAATGCGCACGGCTAAGGAGTGGAACGCACTGCCTGCGGACCTGTTCCCTGAGCAATACAACCTGGGCCTCTTCAAGGCAAGAGTGAATAGGCATCTTTCTAGGTAAGCATGCTACATCTTCGGCCTCATCATCACTCAACATCAGGTGAGATTGGGGTCAAATGTTTACCTATCGAACATAAAAAAAAAAAAAAAAAAAAAAATTGAAATTGAATAATTATACAGACACTTGTATTCATAGTTTATGGTCAACAAATTGTCATTGTCACCAAGCGTATTGCTGTTTTTACCTAATTATACCAAATGTACGTATAATTTCACAGTACAAGCAGTACAATTATGCGCTTGTTCAATTAATTCACCTAAAAGATATCCTGTACCTTCAGTAACATCCTACGCAAGGTATATTTATAAACTGCATCCATTGTTTATGATCGCATTGAAGCACTGTTATTAATTTGCGCAAGCGCACATTCCTCGATTCAAAACATGCAGGAAACGGCCGTGACTAAATGAAAATATTTCTTCCTCACTTGTACAAACATGAGCCAATAATAATATAGGGACCAATTTAACTGGAGCTATCGGAAACC
The DNA here is from genome assembly GCA_922987775.1 of Agonopterix subpropinquella. NCBI lineage: Eukaryota > Metazoa > Arthropoda > Insecta > Lepidoptera > Depressariidae > Agonopterix > Agonopterix subpropinquella. Next base: position 7,698,044 of record OV277700.1, read on the forward strand.
AACGTAACGACAACCTCGACGACGACTGTGACGAAAAGCGAGAAGGATCAATTTGTAATGGTCGGCTGGGTCGTGCCGCGTGCGTCAGCGCAGTCGAAGTAAACAGTTTGATAAGGCACACGGCAACACATAGTGGCTGATAAGATACGGCCACACCAATTACATTGCACGGTGAAGTTGCATGATGGGTTATTTATAGCGTAGATATGGGGTTTTATTCTAATTCGACCCGACAGTTTAGTTGATATTAGTGAACTTGTCTATTGACCCGAGCCCGAGGGTCGTGGATTAAAATTCCGCAAGGGGTAAAGATACATTTGAATATAAGTAATTGTACCCAAGTCATGGATGTTTGTATTTGCATCTATTGGTCTGGTCGTCGCCTTCGTTATAACACAAGTGCGGGGTAGATTCTGGTAACAGGCATAATTCAGAACTACTTCAAACGGGATGAGCAATTTGTGTGACAAATTGACAATGTCCAAGATATTTATTTATTTGTATAGATTTATAATACAACGAAGTTGCCGTGTTGCAGAGAACATACGGAAAAAATATACCTATGCATGAGCTTGTGTGGGATTTGGAAAAACTCTTGATCGTCATTACCGATGCGAAAACACTCACTTTCCAGATAAAAAAATAAAAAAAAATAATGCTCACAAGCACATACATTGTAATGATCCCAAGGTAAGCCTTAGGCTTTTTATTATGGGAATCATACAAAAACGACACAAACATATAACATCCATGACCGAACCGGGATTCGAACCCAGGACCCTGGTTTGGCAGTCCGGCGTGGCAACCATTACACCAACCGGCTCGTCAAAGAAGAAAGAATGAATGAAGAAGAAAAGAATGAGAAAGGAATGAAAAAAGATCGATGAATTAGTGGCATCATCAATGGAGGGACAAGAAATTTAATGACGACTAAATTGTTATTGAATGAGAGTCCATAAGATCAGCTAAATTGTAATAATTGTTCTATTCCGATCGGAGAAGTTTTATGTACCAAGTAAAGAAAAATTTATGTAGGTATTCCTAGAATTCCTACTCAAAAGTCACTAAACATAATTGACCTACTAGGCTAGCGCTTGATGACTAAGGCTGAGATTCAGAGACGATTTTTTAAGTCATAGCATAGTTCGAACTAAGTTGGGTCAAAATATATGGATTTTGACATACGGGAGTTCGTACTATGACTTAAAAATCGTCTCTGAATCTCGGCTTGAGATACCTAATTGGCAAAACTTCCATGCCTATGGGATCTCAGGTTATCAGGCAAAGAATTGCCTTAATCATGTCTTCATTTCGTATCTGATCAATCAGATGGTTTGGAAAAAATAACTTCATCGCGTTCCATTCTACACTTGTTTATCAGTTTTTATATTCTAAAATGCTAAGATATGCCATTACGACAATCAATTACCTATTGTTTGATAATGTTAGGTATTTGGTAATACATTTGACATTGACACAATTTAACATTTTTTGACATTTTTTAAAAGCTAATCAAATCAAATCAAATCAAAATTGTTATTCAAAATAATATCACATAGATAGCTTTTCGACGTCATTTTTTGACTCTACCACCGACCGCGTCGGAAGGAGTTCCGTTGAGAGAAGATGGGGACAAAAACTCTAAAACACACATCTTTTAAACAAAAAAAAATATACAAAGTACAATTAAAATACAATATTGCATTACATAGTGTAACATTGTCATGACCAGGCATTTTGGTCATTCAAATAATCATCGAGTTTATAGTAGCCTTTTTTAAAGAGGACTTGTAACTTTTTGTCTAGTAAGTTTAGAATATCCTCTGGTATCTTATTATAATAGCGTATACAGTGCCCCATGAAAGATGTGTTAACCTTACTGAGGCGAAAATGTGGGAAAACTAATTTCTCAACGAAGCATCATCACATACTTATATTTATTATTATAGGTACTCGTAATAAGAAAGGAACGGTCCACGATAATAAGCCAAATGGTTTGTTTGTCTAATTTTGTCATCGAAAAAGAAAACTGCAGTTTTGTTTTCTTCTCTCCTACATGTTTCTAGATATCATTGCGTCAATTTAATTCATTATCTACATCATGACTGAGCCAAACCGTATCTAAGGGTGAGACGGCATCTCCCTCCCTACTTATTAAGGGTAGATCTGCCATTAAAAATATGAGAAATTGCAATTGAGCAGGAATGCAAATTCTCCAGGGGTTGGAATCATAATCATAATATCAAGGGTTAAAAATACATTGGAACCAAGATGAATCTAGGGATATTCTATTTAGTTTATAATGAAACGTCTTCGGTAAGATCCTACTATACGGGTTGCATTAGTTTAAAGGATGATTGTAAGTACCTACGATACTGATTAACTTTCCCTAAGAAACCACAAAAAGAAAGAAAAGAAAAAGAAAAGAAAATAATTTAATTTAATTTAATTTAAATTTTTTCCATAAGAAATTCGCAAAAAAAAAATTGGACTTTCCATACAAAATGCAACCAGCTGATCGAACATTTGCATGAAAAGTCTTTTTTTCTAATTTCCTATAGGTTTGTTAGGGAAAGTAAAGGAGCAAATTGGTAGCCGACCGCATGAGGCGTGCGGTCGCGACGTGTCGCCGCGACACGTCGCTGCGGTCGTGAATGGGAAGCCGACCGCACGCCGCAACTGCACGCCGCAGCTACAGACAGTATTGCCAACTTAGGGTATTTTTTGGGGTAATAATTTTCAGTAGGGTTTTAAGATTTAGGATGATGCTTTATATCTACTATGCCGTAACTTGAGCTCTAATAAAGGGTGAATAGAAAAGATTTTCGTAAAAACGAATAAGTAGAAAAAATTTCCGTAAAAAGTAAAAACATGTTTTTTTTATTTGTTTCCTAAAATTATCATCTCGTATTTATTATATCTAGTAATATTTAAACACTGTTTTACCAAATACCAAACGCCAGTATGATTTATTGTTGGAATTTAACGGAAAATGTGGTTGAAAATAGAAATTTCACTAAATTAAAGAAATATCGTGGAATTTGTATGAATTATCGTGTTATACCCGACTTTTATGTTCTATCGCATGCCATTCAAAAATATCGTGAATCTAAGATAATTATCGCATGCTGGCAGCACTCGGCGACACTACTGGTCTGCGGTCGAGCGTCAGTGAAGCTCGACCGCAGCGCAGTGAAGTCGAGCAGCGTGTCGCCGGCTGCGCAGGGTATTTCATAGAATTACATACAAACCAGTAGTGTCGTCGCGACATGCGGTTGCGGCGTGCGGCGTGCGGTCGCCTGTCAACCGCCACCTTTATCCAGTATCGTGGGTACAATCATTCTTAAAGTAATTCAACTGTTTACCTTAACACCCTGTTATAATGTCCCACCTCCAAATACAGGAGCCCGATTGCGCTAAATTAAAACATCGAAGTTCTTTTCTTATCCAATTACAGTTTTAATCACAATGCGATCCAATTTATATTCAACTATGCTGAATTCCGCATCGCGCTAAACTCTATGTGACTGACAGCCCTGAACGTCCCGAGCGATCTGCCAAAACAGCTCTACAACGTGTTAATAAATTAGCGCAAAACCTCATACACCCCAACTGATTTATAACAAAAGAATTGGATTGAAACAATAATTTCATTATTTTGAAAGTTAAAATTTAAAGTTATTCACATTTTAAGTTCTGAGGCAAAAATGATTTGTTATCATTTCAGCAACGAATGAAAGCGCTAATGTACTCATGGATACATTTTAAGAATCTTTTTTTGGTAGTAAGTAGGGTGAGTGTGCCCGTGGGGTGGGTTGTCATCGGGTTCAGTAAATTTTAAATTTTACGAAAAAAATATTTAAAATTTTGAAAAAAATTACCTAAAATATAATAACCATGATAATTCGATTCTCCTCTCGATTCTAAACAAACTACTTTCTAGTTTTGCGTTAATTCATTAACACGTTGTATAACGGCTGTCAAGAGCAGTACCGCGATTAGCGCAATACCAAATGTGTCAAAAGTTATGGTTCGTACGTAGTCCAATAACGGTTCAATCACCGAATATTTACCGCGATTGCAGCCCAAGACACATCTTACGAGAGAGGAGTGTGGGTAAGAAGGAGTAGGTATTACATTATATTATACTAGATTATATGGGTTAACTAGCCTTTGTTAACACAAACAAAACAAAATTTTATTCCCATCAATTTCGCCACTTCCCCATTTAGAGTTCCCTAAGGTTTCTTTCAATGGCATTTAACTGTATCAATAAAATAATTATCCAATCATGGAGCAATTTACTCGGATTGTCCCCGTATCGTCCATCCCTCTTTTACTTGCTGAATATAGTGTGGCTGTCTCTGTCTGAGCGTACTGTACAGACTGGTAACATTGAGGACGGTGACACGGTACGCGAGCAGCGTGGAGCAGCGAGTTAACGAGAGTACAGTGAACATTCCGTTTGATATTTTCAGGATTTCAAGTTTTATTTTTGAGATATTTATTGTTTGTTGTATATCAATAGCTGAAGATAGAATAATATTATTGTTAACATAATAAATAAATAAACTTATTAATTTCTTCTCACACATAATATTAGTTAACAAAGATGACAATGAAGGATGTGAGAGACTGGTTCCTGCCATAGAACTACAAACACAATGTTTATACAGGGTGTACAATAAAATGGGACAGCTACTTAAAGGGGTGCTTCAGACCATCAAACTGAACAACTTTCTCTATGGGACCAATATCGAAATCGCGAAAAAAAAATCTGCTGTCCCATACATTTCAGTCGAGTTATGTTTGCAGTTTTGTATGGGAGAGCGGATTTTTTTTTCGCGATTTCGATATTGGTCCCATGGAGAAAGTTTTTCAGTTTGATGGTCTGAAGCACCCCTTTAAGTAGCTGTCCCATTTTATTGTACACCCTGTAGAAAACGAGGACAAGTACAAAGTGTTAATAGAAAACAAATAAATTTAAAAAAGTTGTTACTTATTAAATATTGAGATACCTAATGTTTTGTTTTTTGTTGCTATTTAATTTTTGGTTTTGGTAGGGTCTTCACTCTGCCTTAAATCATCTCTGGAGTTGACTTACTAACTAGCCATGCTTTTTATATTGCTGGCTCCCGTTTTGCAGAGGAGGGAAGTAGGATATCTATTTGTCCTAGGTACTCCTCCTTTCGAATTAATTCTTTTGACTCTCCCAACACATCGGAAGGTGTCCCGTTGTAGAGATGCAGCCAGAGACAACACACATCTTTTAAACCAAATAAATTATACAAATTACAATCTACAGGGTCCTTCTTAATATGTTGACACTTTTTTATGGGGATAATCAGACCGTCATACTGAACAACTTTCTCTATGGGACCAACATCGAAATCGCGAAATAAAAATCAGCTGTCCCATACAGTTGGCTCGAGTAGGTTTGCAATTTTGTATGGGACAGCTGATATTTTTCGCGATTTCGATGTTGGTGACAAAGAGAAAGTTGTTCAGTTTGACGGTCAGATCATCCCCTTAAAAAAGTGTCAGCATATTAAGAAGGACCCTATATACCAGACCATCAAGGCCATCAAACTGAACAACTTTCACTCAAAGTTGAAAGTTGTTCAGTTTGATGCTCTGAAGCACCCTCTTAAGTATTACTAGGGTGTTTAATTACACCCTGTCACGGACCCTGTACAGGTACCTTAAATGTGTTACTTGCTGTGTTCTTTGCTCCATTCTTGTTATGGGAAAAACACAGAGAGATTTGAAATTATTGATAACATTTCTGAAGTAACATTTTTCTCTTTGTACCTCGTAACATTGTTTATCCACGAACCGGTCGAATTCCTACTAAACTGGACTAACTAAGTCATCTAGCTTGACGTAAGCGCGTTTTTTATTCCATATGAGACGCAAAAAATAACAAACGTATCTTATGAAGCGTGAATTGATGCCATAGCTGCCACGTTCATTAGCCAAATGGCAATTGGGCCATCAAAACAGCTTGGAAACCAAAATGCACGTCCGCGGTTCCGTTATCGTATCGTCGAGTTTGCATCGTTCGGTCGTTGGCCTCAGATTGGCGGCGGAGTGAGAGCGGACAAATCACTTCTCAGATTTGGTGCACTGCCTAATGGACAGGGCTGGTAAAAAAAGTTTGAAGAAGTTGTAAAAAAGTGACTGCTCTGAATAGGGTGTTGTAAAACCATTATGACGCTTTTTGGAGGGTTTATGCTGGTGGTTTCAGTACACTGGTGAAGTTGTTATTGTTTTATTACTATTAGTCACAAAAAAAAGGCATTGTCCCGCATTGCAGAGGTACTATCAGTTTAAAATAACAATGTGCATGACCTCGCCTGCAAAAGTGACGTCACTCAATCACACGAACTTCACTCGAGTAATTCAAATGATTATTTCCTTTACATAGAGTCTATATTCCTTTACAACCGAGTGAAGTTATCGAACGGCCCTTCAAGGTCATGCACATTGTTATTTAAAACTGATAGTATACCATTCGATAAAACTTTTCGGATTTGTAAACCAACATGGTCCAGTGAAAATAGCATTCAACATTTTGCTCAGTAGTTTTTGAATTTAGGTAGTTAGGTATCCCTTGCAGTAAATCAAAAGCAGGAAAAATACATTTATACATCCAATAGAACAGATTTCATTAATTCTAGTCTGTACTGAATTTTCGCATACATTAGGTATGTTCAAAACTTAGTTAAATTATATAATATTTCTACGCGAACAAAGCCACGGTCAAAAGGCAGTCATTGTTATGTTTTATTTTTTGGTATTCAGTTCCATTAAAATTTAATTTTAAACAATAACTTTAGGACAATTTTGCAAATTTTAGCGGATTATGCAAAGCAGATAAGAGTACACAACATCATTAAAAATAAAAACGGTTGAAGTGTGTCAATTACTATAAGTATGCTTTTTGCTCCAAAAATTTTAATAAGATGATACAGATATTATTGGCTTAAAAGTAACGGTACCTATAAAAATGTATAAGTTCATTACCGGCAATGCCCGATTCTAGGTCAACCTACCTTATGAATTGACTTATTTCAAAATTATTATGTTACAGCCATGTTGTGCTATTTCGAATCCGACCCGAGACATAATTTTTCAATCTTTAATTTTATTTGTTAAGAATGGACTTGTTTAACCTAGGCTATGGATTGTCCTGAATTTCTGATAAGGTCAGGTGACATAAATATTTGGTTATTAGGTTCATAATTTCATATATTATAGCCTAAACTAGATACTCAATCCTCAGGTAATGCTTGGTCTGAACTAGTTAGGCCTAGGAGAAAATTGTTTGACCTGGAATCTGGTATCGCCGGTAGCATAATGTATACACCAACTGTCTTTAACTATTTCAGACATACCTAGCTGAGTAATAATAATTCTTCGAATACAAAAAGTATATTCTCACACAAATATTTGCTAGGTTTTCATTGACAGTGTTTTACATACTAGCTATGTAAATAAAATCAGGATAGTATTCAATGACGGGGTGAACAGAAACATTATCAACTATATCTAGCGTATACAGTTGTTCCAAGATTTATAATAATATATAACTTCTATAAAAAGCGTCGGTGGCGCGTTGCGGAGAGGTATGGACTCCCAATTATGGGGGTCCGGGTTCGAATCCGCACGGACAACATGCCATGTACCAATGAGTTTTCCTAACTTATGTACGTAAAACCGACTGCTCTCAAACGGTGAAGGAAAACAGTGAGGAAACCTGCATACACTGAAGAAGAAATTCTGATGTGTATGTGAAGTCTACCAACCCGCATTGGGCATGCGTGGTGGATAATGCCCATACACCCTCCTTGAGGGTAGGCCTGTGCCCTGCAGTGGGACGTTTATAGGCTGATTCTAAAGCATCACTGTTCCATGACGAAAATTACATGTTCAGGGATAGTAATATAGAGTAGCCTTTCGCCCACAGTATTTCATCCAGTCTTTCGCCGGCAGTCTTTCGCCTAAAGTCGTTCGCCCACAGTCTTTCGCCACTGATAATACCCACGAGAACAAATTGGGAGCTCATTCCAAGCAGAATACGGAAAAAATATGCAATGACAATATTTATAACAGTCAACAAACCTATTTACCTATAGGTAAATAATAAATTAAACAAGCTATCAATAAAAGTAGCAGTCGCTGACAAATCACTTCAGATACGGTCATAATTACAATAGGGCTGCTATCGGACTCCATTTAAATGCACATTAGTAATGGCTAATGAATGGCCGTCATTTAAATAAGTAGAACGACTGTGTATTAGTAATGAGTTAATGACACAGAAAACGATTTGAGGGAGTTTAGCATTCCAGTCCAAAAATTGTTGGTCATTTCGTTGTTTAATTTTGTAATCGACTATCCTTCATCTGTGAAGTCGATGTCACATAATTTTAAATGTTACTTATTTCGTTGTTAAACATTTTAAAGATTACTGAGTGGAAACATACCTTTTCCGCATTTAGGTATACTTCATCAGTTTCATTTTATCGTGTAAGACATGTTTTATCTATATATTATGGTGAATCTGGCTATCTTCCTATCAATGACTTGTTTTTTAACTTATTGTAGGTAGGTACTTACCTAATCTTTGCTGATTAACGGATCGTGAGTTACAACCAAGAAGGGTTACGATTGTCTAATGACTATCGTCCACTGACAATCGTATCCTTTTATTAGCTTCTTGGTTGTAACTGACAACGGTTAATCAACAAAGAATATGTACAATAAGTTGAGAAAAAAAAAATCACACAGTCCTGCAATAATGTTAATTTGAAAGTCATGCAAAGACCAGCCACGCCAGAAATAACATCAATCATGTTAACACAACAAACTTGTACTAATTGACATTTCAAGATAAACACTCAAGTTATTAAGATTGGTAATACAAATGGGCACTTCAATCAAAAACCATTAAATCGTAGATCGTGACAGCCCTATTAATGGAGCAATTGCTATAGCAGTGGTATAGTGAGCGGCGCGGTCAATGTACCGCGCGTCACGCGGCGCGAGCGCTCTAATGCGCTTAGATTACTACCTACTTCACCGTCCACTTTATTTACAACTTCTTTGTCTAGTAATACTACCCCTCTGTGATCTGCAGTTTCACGAAGAGAAGGGGACGAGGAAGGTCTGAGTAGATTGACGTGATTGCATTCAAAGTATTGCGCGAACACTGCTATTTGCTGAGGTTTCATTAGGTCCGCGCCTTTGCATTTAAGTACGTATTATGATAGTTTCAGTCGATTACTTCAGCAGTATTTTAGATTCACTTCATTGTTATTGATGTCATCAAATTAAGAAGCATAATTATTTACGATTTACACATTTTAAATCCACATATTCAAAGAATAAGATGAAATTGACTTTCAAAATGTTAAAGACTCTCAATAAGATTCCAGATGTTGTCAGAATTCGTAACATTTAAATCCAATAATCTTTTATTGGAATGTCAAAAATCCTATTCCATTTGGGAACGGGAACTCTCAACAGAGTAGGTAATAGGATTCTTGGTCCCTCAGCTATTTGTCGATAATTTTGCTGAATTCCCCACCATTCCCTTTACAACCCTATTGTACCCCAATTTGCTCATTTAAGAGGATTCCAATGAAGATTTAGCGGAGTTTTTTTTTTATTGTTGTAACCATTATTATACAGTTTTTTAATGTAATTTTCTGTTTCTGTATTGATCATTAGCTTAATTCCGGATGCTCGTAGATATTCTTACGGTGAGTTTTAATTTTCGTTTTATGGGCTGAAATTAAGAGGGCTATCGGAGTCCAGTGGCGCCCTCATCACATTAATAAAGATTTCTCAATAAGGAAAGCCTAAATTAAAAAAGTGTTCAATTGACAAACTACAAAAGCCTTCAAGCTACCTATTTTCATTGATTACTTTTATAGGTTTTTTAAAGGTCGAAACATACACATTTTGAAAAAAGAAAAAAAAACGGCCGCTTTTATTTTTATTCGAAACTGTCTAAAAATGGAATGTTTAGAACCTATAAAAGTATTGTATAACAATGGCTTGAAGGCTTTTTTGTAGTTTGTCAATTGAGCACTTTTTTAATTTAGGCTTTAATGTGATGAGGACTCCGATAGCCCTCTTAAGTGTTTTTTAAGGTTTATGTTCGAACTCCAAATGTCAAAGTCCATGCATTTTCGACCTTACTTAGACTAAACTCACGGTCAAAACTGAATTGCGGCCTAAATATTCGAAATACCATTTTCATTAACCTGCTAAATGAGGCCAACCTATTTGTTCTATTCCAAAGAGATGATCTCAACCCAAAACATTTAAAGAATCTTTAGTACCTACCAAAGTTTTCAATAGGAAGTTGACGTCGAGGCAACGACCGAATTACTGGCATTTCGAGCACTCGCAATATTTCTCTTTGCCTGTCTCGATCGCACGTCCAGATCCGATCATTGATATTTTACGAGCTCTGCCGACAATGGTCTTGTATGGCTGTTTATGAAATCCATGCTGTACATTCATTGGTTTTGAGGCTAAATGTCATTAAATGCGCCTTCATTCGTCTCAAATCCGGTATTAGAACTTGTAGCTTAGTAATTCCATATTCCGAATAGCTGGCTTAAAGTGACGATGGTAGTGGGCAGGACGCTAATCTTTTGCCTAGTCTGTGAACCCAGATTAGGCAAAATAGGAGTGCGGGCTGTCAGTTAGCCAAGTGGGTTGACGATATCTGGAAAAGAATCGTTAAGACCCGGATGAGATTAGCACAGGACCAAGAAGGATGGCAAAATGGGGAGCACGCAGCAGCTTTCTGCGGGATACCTACCCCTCAGGAACTGGTTGCGGAACGATCCTGATTCCTGATAGAATACTAATGATTAAGTATTCTTCGTACTGTTAATTGAATCCTGTAAATGTAATGGAAAACTATTGGAATTTCCATGTAGGTAATCCCAAAGGTAGCCCATTAATCTAAATGTCGCAGGCCCTGACCTCTACTTTTATTTGTCTTACAAAAGAAGGAGATATTTTAAACTTTTTGTTTTTTTTTCTTGTATTTTTGTTTCGTCTATTGTTTTAGCGTACTTGTATATTGTTATCTCTATTGAAATAAAGTTGTTTTGACATCAATAAAATTTACTTGACCCTCCAGTGGAGAATTCTCCGCTATATTGGAAAGGAAGGATAGGATACTTTTTGTCCTGGAGTGGGGACGTGTATAGGCTGATGATTCGCGATTCAGCACAGACCTATTATAATATAATTAAGATAATTTTTTTTTATAATGAAAGCATTTGGTAATAAAGAAATAGAATAATGCTGGAAATATCGCTTGTGGTCCGCGTATCTTACGTATAAATTCTCCGAAAATAAGGTCGAAGATGTGAAGGGTGGGGGGGTACTCGGTTAGAATGGAAGAGGAAGACCGCCAGTGGACCAAAGAGCCAGTGACAGAATGGTGGCCAAGTAAGGGACGGAGTTCATTAGGCAGATCACCAACCAGCACGTTGACGACGTTTGATTTTGATTGACGTAGAGTCAATCACAAGAGTCATCATCATCATCACATCAGCCGATAGACATCCACTGCTGGACATAGGCCTCCCCCAAGGATCGCTACAACGACCGGTCCTGCGCTGCCTTTATCGAACGGGTTCCCGTCACCTTTACCAGGTCGTCGCTTCACCTTGTTGGGGCCTACCGACGCTGCGCTTTCCGGTACGCGGTTGCTACTTCATAACTCTTCGGCCCTATCGGTTCTGCGAGCAATGGGTCATTGCCACTTTAGTTTCGTAATTCTTTGGGCTATGTCGGTTACTCTGGTTCTTCTGCGAACCTCTTCATTTCTGATTCTAGCACATTATAACATCCGAGCATTACCTTTTGGGTGACTTTCAGCCTTTTTATTGAGGCCTTGAGAGAGCAACCACGTCTCAGTTCCGTACTTATGTCATCACTGGCAGTACACTACACACACATTACACAGTACACAACACACTGGTCAAAGACTTTCGTCTTGAGACACTGCGGTATTTTGGACAAGATGCTACGTGGTTTCCCGAACGCTGCCCAGTCCAGTTGGATTGTAAGGATCTCGGAAACAGGAAATTCTGTCAGAGTAGCTTAGCACAGGACAGTGAGGAAATGCGCAAAAAAAAGGCAATGCTGAACATTAGGTTGATGTCAATTTCAAATATTATTGATTTTGAACATGTTACAGCCATGTTGTGCTATTTCGAATCAAATTAAAGATTGAAAAATTCAGTCTCGGGCGGGACTTGAACCCGCACCCTTCCAAACCGGGGAAGTGCGTTATCCAATTTCGCTACCGAGTCCACTAGCCAGAGAACGAAATTTTCAATCTGTTGCGTCTTGAGGGGACGTGTGCGACATCTACTGGAAGTTATTACAAACTAGCCAACCTGCAAGTCCAGCATTACAACTGGAATTCATACAGTATAGATGACCCACCCTGTTCCAATTTCAAATATTATGGATTTTTGAACATGTTACAGCCATGTTGTGCTATTTCGAATCAAATTAAAGATTGAAAAATGGCTAGTTTGTAATAACTTCCAGTAGATGTCGCACACGTCCCCTCAAGACGCAACAGATTGAAAAATTCGTTCTCTGGCTAGTGGGCTCGGTAGCGAAATTGGATAACGCACTTCCCCGGTTTGGAAGGGTGCGGGTTCAAGTCCCGCCCGAGACTGAATTTTTCAATCTTTAATTTGATTAGGTTGATGTAGTTGGATTTGAAGAAGATGCTATATAGGTATACAACGTGTTAATGAATTAACGCAAAACTAGAAAGTAGTTTGTTTAGAATCGAGAGCAGAATCGAATTATCATGGTTTCAACATAGGTAATTTTTTTCAAAATATTAAATAATTTTTTATAAAAATTTTAAATTTTCTGAACCCGTTGTCAACCCACCGCACGGGCACACTCACCCTACTTACTACCAAAATAAGATTCTTAAAAAGTATCCAAGAGTACGTTAGCGCTTTCATTCATTGCTGAAATGATAACAAATCATTTTAACCTCAAAACTTAAAATGCGAATAACTTTAAATTTTAACTATAAAAATAATGAAATTTTTGTTTCAATCTAATTATTTTGTTATAAATCAGTTGGGGTGTATGAGGTTTTGCGCTAATTTATTAACACGTTGTATAGCTATAGCTATAGCTAGTGCATAGTAGGTAGTCGTTTAATGTAGAGGCCAGTTTTTATACTGCAGAAGTAAAAGCTTATCTGAGCAGCATAACTCTTAACGAGTAGCTTACTTAATTAAGGCATTAATAGTAACAGAGATATCAAACCGTATCTAGTAATCCATAAACACACCCCACATGGCACAAAGAGCCGTCTGAAGACGACATCTTTATGTTGCATCATAAAAACCATGTGTTAATTAAATATGTTTCTCATCACAAATCATAAGCCAAAGCCACTAAAGTCGCTGTCAAAACACAAATAAAGGCGCCTACAGACAAGCGGAGGAAATCAAATAAAGGGGCTTACAGACAGGAAGAGCTTGCCGCCGCCGCGCCGTCGTGCTCGGGTCTTAATGGATTTATTTAGATGTCATTTTTTATGTGGGCGGGGGCTCGCGCTGTGAGACGCCTGGCCCTGGATAATGTGGATACGACTCCTGGATTAAATTTTTCTTTAGAGTTGGTATAAATTCTAGGTGAGAGTTGACGTAACGTTAGGTAATTAGGTTAGGTAGGCCATCAGCTCATTTGCACTGCTGGGTTTGGTCTCTTCTTGTCCTCAGCACGCTGCGCAATAAAAAGTCACATCCAGTCTCATTCACTGTTTGGCCGCAGTACAATAAAATTTCTGTCCCATAATCATGGTTGGTATCACTAAAAAAAATCGTTTCTGTGATAATTTAGCTAAAAACGTTCGTGATCGTGACACAATTAAACGCGCATTTAGCGGGCTTTATAGCGGTACATCGTGAACTAATTGACAATGGGTAATGTAATGAGTGAAAATATCAAATATAGGGTCACGATTATGTTAATAAAATGCACTGGCTCGGTATGCAAATCTGGAATCTATAGATTAAAAACACAAATTTAGGTGTAATTAAAAAAGGGAAATAAATCGTTAAAGATTCTAAATTAGAATCTTTAGCGATTTATAATAACATCACTAAAATTTTATTGGTTAAAATAGAATTTACTGTCTTGATGTGATGATTGGACTGAAATCTATACAGGGTGAAATTGATATCATTAGCATCCTTTTAAACTAAGAGTCTATACATCAAACTGAACAATTTTTACTATGGAAATAAATGAATATGATTATGAATATGGGAGCAAACCGATCGGAGCAGTAAAAAATCTGCTGTTCCATACTAAGCTGCAATGCCTACTCGACTCAAATGTATGCAACAGCTGATTTCTTTTTTTCTCCGATCAGTTTGCTCCCATAATAAAAGTTGTTCAGTTTGATGGGTAGACTCGTAGTTTAAAAGGATAATAATGATATCAATTTCACCCTGTATAGATAGCTTTCTGACGTCATTAGATACACACACACACAGTGTAGGTAGCACATAATACATAACATAAGTAATAGAATTTCAGCTTTAACACAAATACTGAGCCTGAAAAGATTCAAGAAGTTAAATCGATCAAATAAAGAAACGACCTGTGTTCTATACACATAAACCTATCCTACAATACGAGGAAATCTATTTTAAAATCAAAACACGTCACATCCACATTATTCTTATCCTAATAAATGTAAGCCCTCCGTTATCCCTCGAACGCGTGTTCCATCTCAGTAAGCACGACCTCTGTGTGCGTCGGCCCGTGTCGCACACAGACTCATTTTAATGCATTTCTCACCCACACACTCACAGGTTTTGTGTCCACACGGGAGCGCAGTGACGAGTCTACACGAGACGTCGGTGTGGGTGACCCGGCATTGGTATTTTGATTGGTCATGCATTTTACGTGTTTATGGTCCGCGCGCGGCTTCTCCAGTGCGGGCGAGCTATAAAAGCGATAATTTATATCGCGATCTGCGGCCGGTACCTAAGGGCCTTGCGGAGGCTGTATTTTACCTTCGGGATTGCGAGCCGATAAGCAATCTCTGGGCAAAGAGAAATGTGGTGATTTTAAAGTATCGTATTACGAACGACGTGGTTTAAATTGGAGTCATTGGAAGCATCGATTACGTGACGGTACTACTAAAACAGCACTATCACTTTAGAAATCTGTAATTAGAGTTAGCTGGACAAATTCTCATAGAGTTCGGAATATCAGTCACAGAGAATAGTAAGTATCTAACTATTTCCACAGCACGATTAAGCTTATTAGCTCGTTCATGAAATAACTCCTTGGAAAGGGTAACGATCTCAAGAGATATGTTAAAAGAGAGAGATGAGCCAGAAGGTTTACAACGCAACGAGATCACGAAAGAAATGGGACCATGACTTCTTACCGGAAGACATCTTATGAAAACCCATTTGTTCCAAGCCACGTAATCGAAGTGTCGCTATCAAGATCAAAGTGTCGCTAACAGATAAAAAGTGCCTTCTAAACACTGTTTAGATTAGATCGTCTGCAAAAGACGTGAAGACCTATAATAACATCCTTTATCAGCTCGCTACAGGAAACCTTAGCCTTAGGCCTCGTCTATCTATATCTATGCAACCAGTCTTAACAGTTCATCCCGAGAGATGCATTGGTAAGTATAATTACAGTAGGTACTGTTCACTGGAGATCAATCTTTATAACCTTTGTGGTTCTTACTGTACAAAAGAAGTTTGGCGGAAGGCCATATAATGTGAGACCCAGACTTAGAGGTCCCGTACATGAATGAAACTTAGTAGTACGTGTAGAGTGAAACAAAACTAACAAAAAAGGAAATTGGTTGTAATCTGTAGAAGTGAAGTTGAGAAATACCTTTGTATATCTCCTTATGATATCTACCTTTTGTATCAAGTGTGTGAAACTCATAATCTTTCTTATTAGGTAGCCCACTCAATCTTCTACGCATTCATTGTGTTTGTTTTAATGAAAATTAACGATATCCGTACAATATTATGATAATGGAATCAAACGAAATCACACACACTATCAGTTCAATAAAGCCAAATACGTTCCGTAACGTCCAAAAACTACCTCAGTGATAATATTAGATGAAAAAAGCTGTCATGGTTGCGTTTTGCTACTGCTTTTTGGATGATTTGTCTATTTTACTAGTAATTTCTACTTTTGAACCCGGACTTCTAGAGATGAGGAAGATTTTTAAAAAATGCCTAAATTTTTTCTGTTTATAATAATTATGACCGCCGTCCTGAAGGGCTTTTAGTTTTCGTAAAAATGGCTGGGTCCAAATTCGCCAAAGTTCTTTACCTATTTGATAATTCAGCAAGAACAATTGAAACGCGAAGTCAAAATAAATTGACGAAAAAAATATACGGTCGAACTGAGAAACCTCCTCCTTTTTTGAAGTCGGTTAAAATAAACAACTTGAACTGCAATGAACAGTAGGTAGACCGTTGGTACTGTAATGTGTAGGTACTATGAACGATCATCGAAGGGAACATGAGTTCCTTTAGTTTATTTAATAGTGGTCGTGAGTAAAGAACTGCCTTTGGGCTGTTTCAAATAAAACGGAAGGTGATGCCTGACATTCAAGATTTGCACCAAATAAATTGTTTCATGAATCATGATTTTAAACGAAGTCAAGTTACGTACCTACCTGTAAACGAGCCCGAGAAAGGCATCTAATAAAACTATAAATACGATCGAAGCATCTCACGCACTAAACAGAATATTTCATTGCGTGATATACAATACAAGCAAGATCCAATACAAAAAAAAACAATGAATCTTGATAATTGTCTTTATTTACTTGCAGTAAAAGAGATATTTGAAAAATATACAAGTTAACTCATTCATTTTGATAATAGGGGAGAGCGGGGTTGACAGTTCCGATTTTCAAACAATCGAAGAAATGTGTATGAAAAATAAGTCGTATGTATATGAGTCTTACATGAGTTCAAGCGGCATTTATCGCTGCATATTAGTATGTCGATAATCTATCGTATGCTTTAATACTTTTTAGCACAGGATCGATTTTCTAAGACAAGTCGGAAAGGAACAACGAACCCCAAAATGGGACTGGTTGTTCCCTTGTTGAGGCTGGTTGTTCCGTGTGTTTACTTAGTCTGTTTTCAGTTACTTAGTATGAAATAAGATACTGGATTTATTAAATTTTAATAAGTTATTGTAAGTTTTACTTATCCTAATCAAATCAGTATATGAATGTAAAATAAAATGGTCTTAAAGACAGAAAAAATTCAAACGCATTAAGATATGCGAAATCAAAACAAAATTATATCTGAAATCAGCATATCATCATCCTATAGAATCCTTCGTTTCATAGCTTCTTGAAAAAGCTATTTAATGATTTCAGGGAAAAATCTGTAAATGTCTTCATTTTGTTTGATGTTGGTATGTGTTCCTCTTGATTAGAAATCGATGGTACTGGATGATTGTCTACTTCCAAACAGTTCAAAATGTCCAGAATATCCGAAACAAAAAAATTAAGTAATGTTGGGGTTGATTTTTCCGCGGCACAACCAGCCCCATAGCAACGGAACATTTAACCCCAAAATTCTTTTTTTAATGTTTACCTAAAATTATGGCCAAGATATGGAATAATTCAAATAATAACATCAAAAACAATTCCCAAACGTTTTCTCTACAATCCACAGTCACACACTCATGAATAGATTAACTATTAATCGAGTTAGACCAAAAAGTATAAACTGGAAAATATTTACTCAGGTCGTGTCGCAGGGTCACTTGACATACATCCACTTCCTGGCCGGCGCAAATTCAACTAAAGTGGCTGCCATATCTGCGCAGGGGCCTATTAATGTCCACCACACTTAACGCATTTCGATATTTCTTTTCTTCTCGGAGCTATATCCATCGGAACAACTAACCTCGGTAACTTCCAGCCCCGCTCTCCCCTACCGCTATCGTTACTTACAAGTACATCATTATTACGCTATTTCCCAATGTCTTGACTCTTTGATGACTGACTGATAATTATATTGAAACTGACAATTCTGCTAGCGTGAAAGTATATCTACAGGGTGTAAGTGACAGTCTGGAAAATACTGAAACGGTGAATTCAGGCCATCAAACTGAATAACTTACACCCAACGTGGACAAAATCGGCTGCTCCATACAAAACAGCTGTTCCTACCCGACTCAAATGTATGAACAGGCAGATTTTTTTCACTTTTCCTTAAGGTGGCTCCATAGTAAAAATTGTTCAGTTAGATGCTCAGAATTCACTGTTTCAGTATTTGCTAGGCTGTCACTTACACCCTGTATATTAATTAAACGTGCAACGCAAAACTAAACTAAGAGATATAAATAACTATCAAAGGCACATCCATTGTTCTGTTCCCAAAAAGTAAGCAACGACGACATAAACTTATACCTAACATCCATGACTCAATCCCGATTCAGGCATGACCGAGGACCTCTGATTTGCAGTCCAGCGTGATAACAATTACACCGACCGGTTCTTCAAATAGTACTCTTCTACCCACTTTAAGATAACAAAAGTCTCGCAATCAGCTTCAGAATGTATTGCAGTAATATCTATACATTACCTACTATTCAAACTACTATTCAAAGTACGAGTATCTTCGAAGCAGGTGTTAATAAGATAACAAAACAACTTTACTGTCCTTGTTGACAAACTCTAGGGCCTTATTAAAACTTCAGACCTGTTATAGTCCGAGATCCGACCGTAAAATTATGCACCTATTCCTTAGGCGAACGAAATTTAATTCTAGTGTATATTTATACAAGGGTTAATTCAACGCCGCCAAGTTGCCTAGAAAAATCTTGCCGCAAGTGCCTTTTCCGTAAAAAAATTTTGGTATAACTTTTTTCACGTGTTTGTTAGGGAAGTGAATGAGGTGCCATCGGTAGGAGACTGGTCTGAAGCACTTTAAAAACTAGGGTTGCCACCTCTCAATCTGCCGCAACTATAGGGTTGCCAGGTCCAAATATGTCATTTTTGAATCTGGCAACCCTAGTCTTGCGGCAGATTGAGAGGTGGCAACCCTATTTTTTAAAGTACTTTAGACCAGTCTCCTTCCGATGGCACCTCATTCATTTCCCTAACAAACACGTGGAAAAAGTTATACCAAAAATTATAATGGAAAAGGCACTTGCGCTTTTTTAGGCAACTTGGCGGCGTTGAATTAACCCCTGTATAAACATACACTAGAATTACATTTCGTTCGCCTAAGGAATAGGTGCATAATTTTACGGTCGGATCTCCGTCTATTATTGTCTGTATCAGTGGCCTTGAATTACCAAATATAGGTGTTCTCTTTGTGGATAATGAACATCTGTCGTAAAAAAGACCATCAAGGTTTAATTTAGGTAAATTAAAACTGCCTACCTATACTAGAAAAAATTTACTGTTTAATGGCATTTGATTTCCAAATATAGATGCGTATAATACTTTTTTACCACTTCGGATGAAATATAGGAACAATGCCAAGGTGTTCTTTAACTTCAGTATCTTTTAACTTTAGTATCTTTGTCTTCCTTTTAGGCTGGTACTCATGAGTTGTAAAGAACTCTTGTCCAATTTTTAACACCTCTGGCCTTTTTTTTAGTAAAGGAAAAGATCAAGAGGTTTTCTTTACGCCTCTATGTTGTGTCCACTGGCTTGGCTATTAAACTTGGCGACGACAAATGTTGATATTTATAATATTCCGGACACCTCATGGAATATAGTCGAAAGCATTTACTTATGAATTGCAAGAAGCATGCCACTTCTTTCAAAGGAAGGTAAGCTTCAATTCTAACTGAAGTCAGTCTAGTACTGTTTTATTCAAATACGCTGAACTGCAGAAGTTATATTTTTCTGTAACATCAAGCTACCCAAAACCAAAATAAGCTGGCCGCGCGTAAGTAGAGTAATATATAACGTCGCGCGGCCAACTTATATTGGTTTTGGGTAACTTGATGTGTCGCCGTGTGTACATCATGTTCTATCTTACAAAAATCGTTGTAGCTTCTTATTTACGTTCTTTTATCGTTACCTTAGAATAGTATCAGATTATTGTTATTATGAGCTTCATTCCTAATAAATTATCATCAGAGATCGGAACTACGGGTGCGATTACTATCAAAAGTATGGATATGACCAAAAATCCCGGGATTTCCCGGGATGTCCCGGGACTCGGTACCTTAGTAACGGATGTAAATACAGTACTACGATTCCGAATGAACATGATTCTACTGCTTGTAGTATACACAATCTGTCCCGTTAAATGAATATCATGAAATTGGTTAGTAAACTAAGTACATAAAACAATTATATGACATTCAGAGTATATTTTTCTCGATTTAAATATGAACAACATATAACAGCTTTTATTTAAACTCAAATTAGGTAATAAATTCCTTGACTTCCCGGAATCCCGGGATTTCCAAGTCATATCCATGTTAGTGATAACGTCTAAAATAGCACCCAGATTCCGATCTCTGAATTTATCATGTATAGAAATTGTTTGTTTCGTTTTAATAAATACCTAAAAATACAATTTTCATTTTATTTGACATTTCAGACATTTTTATTTTAGGCTTTTTTTTACCAGTACTCTAGAATTTTTTGTAACCAAAGTTGACAACACTGAATTCCGTCAGGAATAATTCCGGATGTATGTGACGGACCTAAATTAGTGGAATGGGAAACCAATACGATCAGAGATAGGGTAGGATGCAGTGGCTGTAACCGGCAGCCACACCATGCCACACGGTGAGGACATCAGAGGATGGATGGATTACAATTCCTGTCTAGGTCTAATCCTATTAGGTTTGATGCTATTCTAAGGCGATGCACCTCATGGAAAATGCATACAATCGCAGCTTAGTCACAAGTACCTAGCAGAGGAGGTTAGGCACATTAAACTATAGGGTTTTCTATCATGTCATCATAGTGAACGCTTCTTTCTGAACAGAGTTTGACTAAGTTCAATTTAGGGTTTCTCGATGGATTTTGGAATTTCTCGCATAGCTTCGCTTATGAGCTAAGACCAAGACTTTTGTAGAACTTTTACAAATCGTACAGTTTGTTTGGATTAAGTTGCGTCTATTGCGCGATAGACTCATTGTATGTAATGTTTGACCACCGTATAGTAATGAACATGGTCTTGTGGCCTACCTTATAAGTCAACATCATTATATCGTCTTAGCCGATAGACGTCCATTGCTGTACAACTGCCTAAGCTAAACTATAAGTTTAGTGCTCTACTGGAATTGACGTCGTTTTTGTAATCGTAAAAGATCCGAAAATTGACTAGGAGTCATCCATTGATCATCATGATAGGATCTCAAAAGTTGTTTTCAAGTCCCACAATGCATGCATGTGCGCAGACGGACATTATACCTGAAAATACCAACCCTATACGGATTTATTGCTCGAATACCAGAGTCACTAATTGGTTCTTCATTATCAGTTTGACCGCGGGCCATGTTATCA
This sequence comes from Agonopterix subpropinquella, assembly GCA_922987775.1. Classification (NCBI taxonomy): domain Eukaryota; kingdom Metazoa; phylum Arthropoda; class Insecta; order Lepidoptera; family Depressariidae; genus Agonopterix; species Agonopterix subpropinquella. Next base: position 7,719,621 of record OV277700.1, read on the forward strand.
TAGTAGATATCTACGTTTAATGCATCTGCGAAATGCGATAGGTTTCTTTCGTTTGAGCATCGCATTTATACAATTAGAGATACTTTTTTGCTCTAAATGAGTTAAGACCATATACAACGTGTTAATGAATTAACGCAAAACCTCATACACCCCAACTGATTTATATCAAAATAATTAGATTGAAACAATAATTTTATTATTTTTGTAGTTAAAATTTAAAGTTATTCGCATTTTAAGCTTTGAGGCAAAAATGATTTTTCTTCATTTCAGCAATGAATGAAAGCGCTAACGTACTCGTGGATACATTTTAATAATCTTGTTTTGGTAGTAAGTAGGGTGGGTGTGCCCGTTGGGTGGATTGACATCGGGTTCAGTAAATTTAAAATTTTACAAAAAAAAAATATATATTTTGAAAAGAAAAACCCATGTTGAAACCATGATAATTCGATTCGGCTCTCGATTCTAAACAAACTACTTTCTAGTTTTGCGTTAATTCATTAACACGTTGTAGAGTACCTACAGTAAATCAATCAGACTAAATAAGTGTGATCTATTATAGATACTTAAGACTAAAATAGGCAGTAGTTTAGGACCAAGTAGGTATTAGCAGTAGGTAGTACCTATAGTTTATCAGAAAATTCATAAACCCAATATGCCTTGCCTACTGTAAGATTAGATACCCTTTGAAGTTTCTATACAATAATAATGCCTATAACGTTACACTTTACAACAATTTTCCACTCTTCGGTGAAAATAACTGAATGCGCTCTTTTACTACGAAGCAAAGAAAGCGCTAGATAATTTCCTCGGAAAGCAGCCATAGTTTAATAGGAATAAAACCAACAGCGGAGACAGCGCTTGAAGAGTCGACGCTCATTCGTTATAACAAGTCCCTTTTCAGAACACTTAAGCCTACGTTATAAATATGAGAATGGCTTGACTCGCCGGACTTCATGTTCGGACTGCGAGTGTAGAAGATCAATAGCGGTCGTGCGCTGTTGCCGCACTGCCTCCCTCGATCCCCTCAAGCCTGGGTCTTTGTACCCGAGTACTTCGAAAGAGGCGGCCTTAATGTGGATACCATACGGTTTCCCAGGAAAATGTTATATTTCTGACATTTCAACAAATTACGTATTTTCTTTTTTATTCGACGAAAAAACAAAAAACGGAGGAGGTTATCTATTCGACGCGTATATTTTTTGTTTTTTTTTTGTTTTATGTATGAACACGCATAACTTTCTACAGAGTAGTTCGATTTTGATAATTCTTTTTTTATTGGAAAGGGTGTACTCCCAAGGTGGTCCCATTTCAATTCGGTAAAGATCTGATGACGCACTTCGGAGCTACACAATAGAACTCCTCAAAAGTTTACAGCAAATCATCGGCGAGTGAAAAGTTTGCTTCGTATCGATGTACCCTTTGTGTGTGCTGATATCCAGAATACAACTAATGTATTTCACCACAAAAAAATTATGAAATAATTTTTTTTTACAAAAGAATAAAACCGACTTCGAAACTCAAAAAGTATAAAATAATATTGCAGCCGATGAATTTTACGTTAGCTATCAATTTTTATTGATTCGTGTGGTCTTGAAAGCTTTGCATTCAAAATTTAACACGGTAAGGCAAAGGTGACTTTTCGTGTCTAATGGATTGAAAGAGTGTAAGTAATAGATATTTGGATAATGTTATCCTAAAAATAAAGTATGATAGAGGCGGCCATAACTAGGAGTCCAGGTAACCACGAATTATTTTTGCTCATGCATGCATCATGACAGATGGTTATATCGCTGCATGTAACTGATGTTGGTAGCGACTGGACGAGGAAAACCCAAGACAGAGTTCAGTGGCGCGCCTTTGGAGAGACGTACTATAATACTTAAGTACCTACTTATGTTTAGAGAATGACAGGCTGGATGATGAATATTAAATAAATAACGCTCACATATGATCCAAAATGTAAGCTTGAAGGCTTTTCATTAAGGAAAGAACACGAGCAAGACATAAGCATCCGTGACCGAAACGTATAATTCAAACCTAGGACCTCGGTTATGTTAAAAAGATTAGATATCTAGTTGTAGATTTGGTCCACGGGGAAGTGATCCCTCGTGGTGAAGGTAAAACCAGTTTGACTGTTTGGCCACCCAGTTTGACTACGAGGAAGCACCGCTGTTTTGGCAGCCCGCTGTCGGATGTGGTAACCATTAAACCAAACGGGTCATAATGAGTGACGATCTGGTAAAGATCGCTGGGAAAGGGAGGTGCAGATAATCTTTTGTTGTGGAGATGATGAAAAAAAAATTGTTTTTATTTATAAATAATTACTTTAACCTAATTGTTTTGTTTAATTATAATTACAGAGCGTATTCTTGTTCTTAGTCGCATCACGAGTACCTTTATATTCCTCATCGGATGCCGTTTTTTTTTTAGTCTACGGAACAATTGGTAATAAAGGGTCAGTTCTTCGAGCTATGTGCGAGTATGTATATTTTTAACCTTTATATGTAGGTAGGTAGGTATATCTAAAATCTTAACCATCTATTCTGTTTTTAGGTATTATCATTTCACTTTTTTTTGTGTTCCTTATTGGTATGTGTTACTTGATCTTGTTGTAATAAGTAGTTATAGAAGAGCGGAATATCCCCAAGCAAATTCTTTGCTAAAAAGGAGATTCCACACCACAACATGATTTGTATCGTAGATTAAGTTACTGAAAGAAACACTTTAGATTTTTTACTTATTTATTTTTTATGTGCTCCTCCCACTACTAGGCTGATTCTTCGACTAGAGCAATCGTTGTGCATATAGATAATTTGTAGGGTGACTTTGTTCAAATAGTATCTAAAGAATGGACATCTTTGAGACATCAACAAGTAGAACCGAATAGGTACGTAGCTAGAAGTGGTTAAATCGTTCTAGGTACCTACGTGGTCTTAAGTTACGTCCGCGCTTTGGGACAAGTCGGGAAACCTACCTATTTTCTACATGTATCGCGGGGGTCATTCGCGGCTTGTATGATGAACCTATACTCGGGTATGTCTGCACATAGATAGGTATCGACTTCTGCCAAGTTCAGAATTTGTCTATTATGTATGCGTAGCGTATCGAAATGTTATAGTAGTGCAAGGCGATTGTGCTGTAGGCAACCAAGAATTTTTGTACGAATATGGAAAACACTTCTAGATAAAGGAGAACGTCGTATCCAGTTTCGCAGTTTACAAAACTGGCAAATTTGAATTTGAATTTTAAACGAAATGCGATCATCGAAAAGGATAATTTCCATTTCTTTGGGAAGTATGATATTCCTCCTATCCTGTGTATAATTTCAGCTATCATACGATTTGTACGATTGTGTTCATTGATCAATTTGATCATACACATTCGCCAGCTGCGAAACGATCAAACGACCCGAAACGAATACACTTCGTCACGTGGGCAATGTCTTGTACGAATGCGGAATTGTACGAATAGCAAACCGTTGAGATAGAGAAGAAAAACGAATGTGTTTGGTTAAAGCCAGAGTGCAATCAAATAAAAATATTTTTTTTTGAGATAATACCTACTATTTAACTTTGTCACAACTACTAGCAGTTCCCTTTGTTTTAGCCTAATTATCGTCACGGCGCGTCAGGTAGGTAGTGATAACAGTCCTGGATTTGTCAATAGGCCGTATAGGCTGCGGCCTAGGGGCGGCAGCGTCCTAGGGGCGGCAGATTTCAGAGGACGCTCACTCGATTTCAGCAGAGGATAAAAGTCAAGCAAGTTCACTGGTTTTTTCATGGTTTTTTGTACTGGGTAATCATATAATATATCTATGTGGGTAAACTCATTCCGATCGAAAATTATTAATCCTAGGTAGGTAGGTTATTGTATCTAGGTATTTTATCTATATTACTGCGTAAGTGATGGATGACAGCGGCACATGGGGCGGCGGAAATAAAGTGGCCTACACTCACTAAAAATATAAAACCGGCACTGAGTGATAAGACTGATAAGTAGCTGGCTTCGTCAAAAACACTGTGCAATTGGATTGTATGAAATATAGAAATCATACATAACATTATAAATAAAATGAAAATAACATCAACATCCTGTGCCGGTCCGTTGGTCTTAGAAACCGCATCGCCTGACGGCGACCGATGATAACAATATGGCGTCACCCTACAATCGCACGACGCAGCTGTCGGCCGCGTCATGCTGCCTCTTTGTCCAACCCATAGCGTTGGACAAAGAGGGAGCTACTCGTTTGTTTCCGTCCGCCCGACGGTTTGGCGGCGTCGCACAGCGGCGCGGGGAGGCCGAACGGTCGGTCAGTACGCCACACGACCGTGTCGGGGACCCACGCATTAAACCTTTTCAACGATGACTTTGGAAAGAAAAGTTCTTACAGAATTTCTACAGTTATATAGAGAATTTCCATGCTTATGGGACAATAGGCAAGTCTTATATTGTAATAAAGAGGCGCGAGATCAAGCGTACGAAGTCCTGCTTGAGAAATACAAACTGATTCACGAGGATGCCTCGATTTGGGACGTTAAAAAGAAAATAGAGCACATGAGATGCGCTTACAGGCGGGAACACAAAAAGGTACGTAAAATCACGTTGAAGATTGTTACAAACTTTGGATCAGCAACCGAAATACTTACCTACCTATGTATAAATGTTTTTTATTTTCAGGTACTATTGTCGAGGCTAAACGGCGATTTAAAGGAGTATCAGCCTTCGCTGTGGTACTACGATGTCCTGTCCTTTATCAACGAAGTCTGTCACTATAACCAACTTGAACCGGTATCGCGAGAAAACGTAGAGGTGTGTATGACTGTGTGTAGTTAGGTATATTAGTTTACTCGCTGAATCTGGGCCTCTACTCGCACATTATTTTCGTTGAAATGTCAACTCTATTCCAATGAAGTGCAGACCGAAACATTGGTGATATAGCGAACATCGAAAGTACGGGTACAAGGCCAGATTTACCAAACATTATTTTAGAGGAACTGCAATGCGCTAAGCGCAAACATCGCCATCGTCACACTCACAACTCATAACCTTAAATTCGTTATGGTTATGTCATGTGTCAAACTCATATAAAAACTTCGACCATCTGACTGATCGTATGCAAGGATGAGAAGGATGTTACTTGCATAATGTGAGCTCGTCGATGTTTTTGACAGCGATGTGACACTTAGTGAATTGCACTCCAGGAAGCTGGCAGTATTATATTGTATGATAGTAGCCGACTAGCTGTATAGTGATTAGATTAGCATTAGATAGTGATTACCTACTGTTGGTGGTGGTGGTTGCTGTCTTCCAATGAGGTGGCCGACCGCTTCAGTGTATTTTAATTGACTGTTTAAGTAATTACGCATAGTAATTGCCTCAAGAAATAGATAATTGTTAGTGGATAATCCTATTTTCTGATGTATCCACAATAAATTGTTTGCAGGATTCAGTTAGAATAGAATTCGTCGATCAAAAACCAAAGAAACGGAAGAGAAAGATATCAACAATTTATTTGCCGGAACAACACGATAGCGACGATGATGAAGTTCAAGAAAGTATGGAAGACTTGTGTAACCAGGATAATGACAGCAATCGGGACCAATCTATGCATGCGCCAGTCACAGAGTCAGAAGCTTTTGGCACTACTGTAGGCCTTCAACTCAAAAATTTGGAGCCAATGCAAAGGGTTATCGCCGAGAAATTAATCTCTGACATCATTTTCCAAGCTAGACTGAATAAATTAAACATAGATTCATCAATAAATACGTAGTTTAGATTGAAATGTCTTATATTGTTTAAGTTCTAATTAATAAAAGTATTTTTTACTATTATTATTCGTGGTTGTTACATTTTCTCAACTTCATTGAACGCAGCGCATGAGGTATCCGCGCGACCGCGCCGCCGCTTGCCAAGAGATGCCGCTGCTTGTTCGAAAACCCTACCTTGGAATTGAAACCCTGCAAGCCCTATCGGTTCCCACGTGGCACACACGCCACTAAGACACGTCTGCAACAGCCGCTACCGCAGCGTCGCGGTTTGCGACGCGGTCGCAACCTGCCACACTGTACGCAGCTTACTAGGAGATCAGAAACTACCAGGAGCTATACACTGTGGCTAGCAACAAGCAAACCGGTATCGCAAGAACTGCTAGTCTCCCCTCCCTGTTCCACAAACCGGACGCTAAAAGAATGAAGTATAGAAACGAGAGAGCTCAATTTATTTTGGACGTTGTTACCCTAATAATTGTGTAGCATGTGTGAGTTGAATGAGCGTGTGTTAGAATAGGTATGTTTGTGAACATTTTGTGAAGGCACTGTGAAGGTATAGCTGCGAGCTATTGAAGTGGAGTGGCGATAGTTTCGGGCAACGCAATCGCACTGGCCCGGTTTGTTTTTAATTTGCGACCAGACAAGCTGACCTTGTCGGGGTGCGACCGAAATTGAAGCATACCAGAGTTCTCTTCTGCAAATTATAGCACCTACCAAACAATAAAAATATGTATAGTACTTTTAACACATAACAAATTATATGCACTGATAACAAATCAGATTTTTAACTTTTAATGTTGACTATGGTTATTATTTGATATTACTAATACGTGCTTATACTTTTTTTTAAATTAATTTTAAATCAAGCCAGTGCCTGCCTCACCGCAAGCACTCACTGCAAGTTCACCGATACGAAGCTGGGTTCATATAGTCTAGTATTAATTAAATAAAATGCATGACTTCTATTTCATTCTCATTTATTTACAGACTACAATGTGAAATTACTATCACATGAAACAAGTGCTCTCTTACTATATTTACAGTAGGTATTTACAAAATCCGTTTCAGTAAAGAAATGCAATTAAACTATACAACCCAAATGAGACTCTAAACTCATCCACATAGATTACATTTTAATCATTACATTACAGGAACCAAAAATATAACAATAAAGGAACACAAAATAGCGTTCGGAATTCCAATCAAAGTCCTAAAACTACGCCATAAAAACTGTTTTAACGAGTGATTTAGTTCCAATAATATTGTCGTCACTGGAAAATACCTTGCTGAAAAATAATATTATCATTATCTAAACAAATATATGTATAATATCTACTCAAGTGTTGTTACTAAAACACTCGTTCAAACGTTCTATGGGATAGACCCTTCGTATTTACAAACATAAGAAATTATAAATTACTATTTCCACATTAACAATCAGTTCATTTTATAAACCAAAACATCACTGCATCTTTGCAATAAAATGTGGAGCAAGTTTAAGCAAAAGGTGGTTCAACCATCCCGCACTCCCCCTACTAACTTTATTTGTTATCGTTGATGACTTTATCAAAAGACTAAAAATAACAACATTGTTCTTTTTTGTGAAGCACGCTTCTTCTATTCTGTTTAAGCGTGTTTCTTTCTGTGTTATTTACGTTTGTTTTTGATTTTCTATCCGTCATGTATTTTATTATTTGTAAGAATTTAAATAACAGCCTCGCCCCTATTAATTTCGAAATATTATGTACTTTTTACCAATTGTTAATATCGTCTTTACTTTTTAAACCAATACAAAGTATTATTCATCATTTCGCATTATAAGAATGTATAGAAATGTAAATCAAGCTCAAAAAGTGACACCAACACAACTTGTAATATTTCAATAGATGCCAAAAATTATGTGGATTTTTCGTAGGGATTTCATACCGCCATCGCCCCAGTCACCGCACCACCGTAGACGTAGAGACAAAAATCGTTAGATCCCATAAACTGAACTGAACAATTTTTTTCTGATGTTGTTAGGGTAGATACCAATAGTGTAGCAGATTCGAACGACGTATACTAACTGTGTGGGTGGTGCTCAGAAAACCTAGAATTTTTTTTTGGGTTTTTCAGGTTTTGGCTTATTAATTCTAAACAGTACATCCTACGCAAAGAGCCACCACATACATTTTAAAGTAGACACAATTTGCTACAATTTGATGGCAATTGTAGGTCTTTAAATCTAATAGGATCTGAGATACAGCACTTCAAACATTATTCCCAAAAAGTACGAAATTGTAGAGTTGTCCTGCAGAACCTACCACGAGGTGCAGAAGTGGTTGCGGGTAGTGAAAAAGCCAAACAACTGGAGATGCACAAGGTGTCAGCAGGGGCTGACAACGGTGACCTCAACCACCGAACCAGCGCCGCTAACCACGCTAACATTCCTGTCATGCACGTGCCAGAAACTCCAGAAAGGGTGCGGAGGAGGGAAATGCTCCTGCCAGAGGGCAGGGCTGAATGAGATATAGTGATAAAGGGTCATCGAAGTCATCTTCTTCATCCGACCCAGCCATGTTTAAGGGAGAAGCATTCAGACATGTCTTCTGACAAACGCGCACACGCATCCGTTAACGAAGTAACTGTTCATATTTTTCTGCTTACTTAAAAATTCGAATTTTTATTGGTATGTCCAGCAGTTAGGGTTGCCAACTTTTTTTCGACCAAATATCGTTCGACCCGAGAGCCTAAAAAAATATAGTAGATCGGGGAAAAATAAGAAAATATATATAAAAAGAATTTTTTTTGCTACTTTTACTACTAATACCAAGTTTTTATTCTTCAATCATCTCCCCATTTCGTATTCGTCATAGTAAATAATGCATCCTGTAAACGCAGAAGTCGCTGGAGTCGATAGAGAAATAATATAATTATTAAAACTTAGATATAAATCAGACTTTAGGAAAACTTGCTGCTATTTTTCAGCAGTAGATTTATTAAAAAATTGTATAGGAAGTAGGAAGTATTCTACAATTCTACATGGTCCAGTCTAGATCAAATGGAACAAATTTGATGAAGAGAGAGAAATTGTTAAAAAATAATGTTAAGTTATTGGGCATTTTTATTAGGCCAACGTATCAATGTATATTTAAATTCTTTATAAATTATTTGCTCATCAAAATATAGTAGTTTTGCCTACTATAGGTATATTTTCCTTAGAATTATAGTAGTAGGGCCCCTAATATTGTAGGATACTACTATATTAAATAGTAGGGTTGGCAACCCTACCAGCAGTGGACGTCTATCGGCTGATATGATAATGATGGGTAGTATCTGGGCCGACCGAGTTTTGCTCGTCGTCTTCCAAGTTAATATACCTAGATAGGTTTCATACCTGAGAAACCCATAATTTTTTTTTTTCAATCCTTTCTATATTGAGACAGCAAAATTTTATTTTATTTCATTTAATTTAATTAATATATTATGTATATTACAGGCACAATTAATGTTACCTATATTTATTGGTATGTAACACCCAATGCTACCAGCCAGGTAGCATGCTATTTCAGCCTACTGCAATCTTAATCGTGGATCACGACTTGGGAGCTCCCTGTTGCTGTTGCGGCCTTACACGGACCTTCTACGGACTCCATAATGTTACCTACTGCCTTCGTCTGTCACTGTTTATCCTGCATTTTTGTGATGAAATAAATGAGCTATCTACCTATCTATCTAACATAGATGGCGTTGGACATCACATGACAAAATTATACTCCATTAAAATTAAGAAACGTTTTGAGAAGGGTTCGAACGAAGAGTACTTATTAATTTGGTGACTTCAAATATTATATTCTACTAAAATAAAGATGTTTTGAGAAAATTACCTACTTGAACTATGAGGTGACGCCTTTTAAAGGTTGCTTCATGGTGTATTTGGTGTGTGAGTTGTGATGTGAATGTGACGTGGCGCGCGCAACTTGCTGAAAATACACTTATTTCTTGATTTCTTCCTTCTCAAGCTCATCATTTAAATACTTACATAACTATATATATTTAAATCTACGAATAGTTAAATAAAATGTTTTATGCTGCTTTAATAAGTTCCGCATAAATAAAATATGACTTTTATTAGCTGTCTGTACCGGTCTGATAGGTATTGTGTGTATAATTATTATCTTCTCACAAGATAGCCTTGTGTGCCGACGTGCGTGACGTCGTTTGTCTGGGGAGTTGCGCAGTGCGCGCTGCCCACCCGGCTCCCATACAATACCAGCAGCTGCCTGAAGTATCTGATACATTCCCCTGACTTCAATCACACGTTATAAATCCACTCTAACTCAAAATCCACCCTGTCTTCTAGACTTTACGGCTTCAAATACTATTACGTCGTTTACGACTTTTTACGAGTGGCCTAAAAGTACTTGCTGCGCAATGCATTCGATGAGCTCTGCTCGATTATGGGAGCCTGGTAGCAATGCCCGCTGTGTCGCGGCACGCGCCATCTTCTCGACCGTAGCATGATCACCGTCGAGAGACATAGCGATTTCATTCAAACGTGTATGGCTCCTGCTGCGGTTTGGTTAGGTCGTGCGGTGTTAGGGTTGTTGCTATTGTGAAGTCTGTTGCTGGTGTTGTTATTTAGCTAGCTAACACTTTCGTTTTAGGTACTATTTCAAGTTTTAATACTAATGGAATAAGAGTTAATAATAATAAACATGTTTAAGAAGCCTATAAATTATCAATCTTGACACTTGTTTGTAGTAAATATAATATCATGAAATTCATGAAGAAATTAATCTCGTTGATATAAATTCAAGCAACGAAAGAACAACGGACGAAACCAATGTACCTACCTACCTACCTACTTTCTTGTGAGATTCAATATAATTTAACATTCAAACCGATTATACCTATCAGTACATCATTATTTATTCTAAATAAGCCAAAAAGGGTGAATATTCTGACATCGCATATCAGGTTGCGGTACATAACAGTAGAGAACAGCCGACGGATGCCGATAAAAACCGACACAATGCCGCCAAACCAAACATTCCACTTTATAATTTCCTCCACTTTATTTTTTATCAGCCCGACACGACTGCTCCGGCCTCCGATAGTTCCCAAGGCATTCACGATCCAATACAAAAAAGGAATGTCAACCACGCCAAAATGATCCTTAAGCATCGAAGCTATTAGGACAACATAAATTAATAAAATACATCACAAATTCCTCACGTTCTTCAAATAATACTTCCATTTTCGTAGCAAAGACGGAGGTTTTGACGATGGGCCATTAAAACGTATCAAGTTTGTGAATAGTACTGCAGAAAGAACCTTATCACGACAGTACATGATACGATTTCGATTGTAGGCGGAGCTGAAGAAGGCCATTTGCCTCATTCAGTCGGATGAGGGTCGTCGATAGCGTGAGCGAGACAGGCTAGTGCTGGGCACGCAAGTGCTCCTGTCGCGTTCTGCTCGCCTAGTAGATGAGATCGCTTGCGTGTCGGCCGAGGTGGCGCGGTGGTCGGCGGCACTACTTGGCCCGCACCACCCGCCTCTCGCCACTTCCCACAGCAACAAGTTCCTTTACTTTCCTTAGCACACTAGCGCCAAGACTACGTAACAAGACGTATCAAGCTGTTTATTCATTATGATTCATTTACACAACCATTTTACATTAACTATGTACCTATTCTATAAACTACGCATTCTTCTCGTTGCCAGTTTATTTTGCTAGATATCAACAATTTTCCGTATGTTTCAGAATTGTGGACAAATATTTTAAGATTCAGTAAAAATATGAATATCTTAGCGAACTATGCTATACCTAAATAAATTCTTCTTCCTACCCTTATCCCATTAGATAGGTAAGTACTTGCTACTTGGGGTAAGAATATGTCGTCTTCCTCCATATTCAACTCCATTTCAGCGCTCACGCCTTTTCTACACAAATGCCACCTTTCACTCAGCCCATCCATCTTTTCTTCCTTCCAACCATCCATATAATTATATATTTAACACTCATTACAGGTGCCAGGTACTTTGAAGTTTCCTCTAATGTACCTACTCATTCTTAATCCTGTCCATTCAAGTAATAAATTATCTTCATTATAAGATGAACTAAAACACAGGTGGATCATAAACTGCAAAAATGTAAGCAAACAATTTAAAAAATAATGGGACGTCAGCATTGCAACATACCTAATTGATTGAATTCATCGCAGTACCTAGATACACTAAAAGAAATTATAGCGCCATAATTGATGCAAACGATAAAAACGACGTAAAACAAAACTTTAAAATGTCTATGCGACAAAAAGGCATAAATGATTAATATATTGAATGATAAACGAGTAACATTGTATCTCCATTTAGAGGCAAACATGTGGCAAGCTTAATTGCCTTAAAAGTCGTTGATGGAAAGATGAATTAAGGTCCTTAAAATACTTTTAGGACATTAATGTTTAAGAATTGGAAATAAGCAATCGGTGTTGTGTGAACTCACGTTTGCAGCCTACAACTATCTAGTAATATAAAATAATAAGAGTATCTCTCTTTCATATACTGTGCTACAACTGAGACTTAAAATCGTATTTCTAGGCACTTAAAATACCTTACATCTCTGATGCGACGGAGAGTTTTTTTTTACCTATATTAAAGAGCGTTTAATTATTCTAGGCATTGAACTCCTAGTCCTAGTTCCACTGTAATTCCTGAATTGCCTTGCCTTTTGCTACGAAATTTTTAAACGCTATAGCATAATATAACCCTCCATACGAGACATAAAAGACAAGAGTGCACGAAGTTGTATAAATTTCTGGATTTCAGTTTGTTTTTCCAGCCATCTTCATTACAAGACACCACAGGCCATCCAAGCCAGCCTTAAACTTCATCTAAAGCACAGTATAGGCAGGTTTATCTAAAATCGGGGACGCGACGATTTTGCAGTCGGAATAATAACTACCAGTTAATTTATTTGGCATTTCCATAGAATTCCATAAGTTTTTAGGAACTTAAGTATAATTTGTAACAGATTTTCTGTATGTAAAGGAAAACATCGTGAATAAAACTGTATACTTCATTTTGGAGGAGTGTAGGTATTGTGTCTAGTTGGTGGACCGGGAAATCTGGGTTATTGCGGATATACTCAGGACTCCTGCCGTAACTTTCCCTGTTTTGTCAAAAATGGCAGACAGTGACTCGCCAACTCACTTATTTTTATTTTTATTTTACATATTAGAAAATCCATGAACATTATAAATAAATAGTTCCGCCTTGGTTCCGCCCCGTTTTGTTTTCGTCTATTTTCCTTTCTATTCTAGAAAGTTAATCGCAGCTTACCGATCAAACAAACAAAATTTCCATACACGAACAAATGCACGGGTTCTCATCTCTTAATATCCTTTCAGGTTCGATAGTTACCAATTTACTTAAGTAAATATTCATGATTCATGAGAACATTTTTAGCGTGAGGTTAAATTACTTGAGCGATACTGTAATCTTCATTAACTAATTTCAATGAACGCGTAGAACCCAATCATTGGTGATTATAATGTAAATGCCATGCCCACTCGTATTGTGTCTGCCCATTTAATTTTTCATTAATCTTCACCATTATTTTAAGAGTGGGTGTTAAGAAAAACAACTAATCTTAAAATGTCAGCACTGATGGCAGTAAAATTTTTAATTTAGTTATATTATTTCCAGATTTTTTCGGTGACTACTCATGACTACTGTAGCTTGGAAAGGAATTCATTCTAATATTATAGTTCTTATGATATAATTTTTTTTTTTACGGTGGGCTCTTTTTTGTGTTGTTGAGAAACAAGTATTTTTGCAAGCGTATTTACATTCTGATTTTTTAACAAGTTTTATAATTACCTCGAACTTCTTCTATGACCTAGCGTTTTAACGCAAATAATAAAATGAAATAGGTATTATACCACATTAATCTATGTCGTGAAATATGTTCATGTCATTTTCATTGAAATCGGTTTAGTTGCATAACTAGGAAGGATTTTCCTGGAAGGAATCGTTTATCTACCTATCTATCTTCCTGAAAGGTGTGGAAACATTATATCGGACTAATGACAAATTCACTGAGAAGCAATAATGTTCCCTCTCCATTTCCATTTCAGCGCCCTGAGCGTCAACGGCGATGCAATCATCCTTCATCACTGAATCTGCGATTTCGACATCAATCTTCATTTCACCAACATACTTTTGCAACCTAAAAACCATTTGCCATTCCATTTTATACTCTCAGACACCACATTTTAGAGTGAGTATATTTGTTATCGACGGCAAAATTACCGCTGGTATCGATTACAAAAATTCTATCATGAAAACTCGCAAACGTGTCCTGAGGCAAGCTCGAAGTTGTTCGTTCCAACCGATTCGCTGTTTAGAGAGGAATAGAAAATGTTAATTAGGTGGAGTGTGAAGGGGATAGTAGATGGTAATAGAAGTGGGTTTCAATTGATTGCAGGGGTGCGCGCCCTTCGGTGCGTGTCTATTCAGACTGACTGCTCACCCCCGGGCGGGTGTCGGGTGGGGCGCGTCAATATGAAGCGTGCCACTCACATTTTTTGTTTCTCTCTTTATTTAATTTTGCAATGGAGGATAATTTGAATATGCAATTTACATGGCGGACATGTTTGCACATTGTATTGTATGTGTGAATGTGGTGTTGACACGAAAGCCCTTTGGCTATAACAAATTGTTACAGACATCAATTTGACGATAAACAAATGATAAAATATTTTGCAGCTTTAAAGCATTTTAATCATACCTGGGTGAATCGAGCTTTGTTCGGCGTCTTCCACGATAATCTAGATAGGTTCCATCCCTGAGAAATCCATATTCACAAAAAAGAAACTTCAAATATTTGTCCAACGCTATCTATGTTGAGATTGCAGTGGGCTGAAATATGCATGCTATCTGTGAAGCTAACGGTGCCAAAAACAGATTTTTTTTCTGTAATAAAACCTATCTAGATTAAATTGGAAAGTAAAACATTATTTAGATACAAAATTTCATCCAAATCGTATTATCTTCTTCTTATAATTCCGTACTTAGATCCGATAGACCAATCATTAATCTAAGATATCGTGTACGGAAGGAAGAAACCCTCATAAACTGTTACCTATCTATTTCAATTAATAAAGTACTGACACATATTACCCTACCATTCACCCTCTCCCTCGAAACGAAAAAATTTTAAACGTTTCGATGAAGAATCAAAAAATCAAATAATTTGGAATCTAAAATCTTAGTTTCTTCCTTGTTTCTTCATATTTATATTATATTCATCTGTGGGTTTCTCTGTATACAAAGTTATAGTCTTAACGATAGTTTGTACAAGACATAGATACCCTGTAAGGGCCTGCAAACTTCTTGATCTAACTTCACAATCACAACTCCCGCCTCTGGACTTAACCGCCTACAACAACGTAATGTATCAACAAAATTAAATGAAAGCAAAACCTGAAGTCCGTTTACATAAAATCCAAAGAAAGTAGATAGGTAATCAACATTGGATAGTGCATGTAATATTATTTTGAATTGCATATACGTGTAATTCAACAGTACATTTCAATATAAATTCGAATTGGCTGCATAAAGTAGATTTTTTTCTTGAGTTCTCCTAAACAATGGACGCTGTATAATATATCCCACCAAAAACATTTTCATTTAAAATGTTGCCAAGACAGACCATATGACTCGCACTGTCAAAAACGTCAAAAAGGTATCAGATCAATGTTATGTATCAGAGCAAATCTTCTAACTCTACACGGCAGCTACACGCCCTAAATCTATAATCCCTAACTTCACTTTACACCTAAGTCAAAATATGTGGCAAAAAAGGTGAAAAAGAAGTTTGGCGGACGGCCATGTTATTTGAGACCCAGACTTAAAGGTCCAATACATGAATGAAACTTAGTAATACGTGTAGAGTGAAACAAAACTAACAAAAAAGTAAATAGGTTGTAACCTGTAGAAGTTGGGGGAAAGGTATTTCTCCATATGATACCTTTTGTATCAAGTATGTGAAACTCATAATCTTTCTTATTAGATAGTCCATTCAATTTTTTACGCATTCATTGTGTTTATTTTAATGAAAATTCACGATAGCCGTGCAATATCATGATAATGGAAGAAAACGAAATCACACACACTATCAGTTCAACCAAGCCAATTACGTTCCGTAACGACCAAAAAATACCTCTGTGATAATATTAGATGAAAATAGCTATCGTGGTTGCGTTTTGATACTGCTTTTTGGATGATTTGTCTATTTTACTAGTAATTTCAACTTCTGGAGATGTGGAAGTTTTTTAAAAAATGCCTAATTTTTTCTGTTTATAATATTTTAGTTTTCGTAAAAAATGGCTGTGTCCAAATCTGCCATTCTTCTTTATTCACTGTTCATTACTTTTTAACCGACGAAAACAGAAACAAAAAACGGAGGAGGTTCTCAATTCGACGCGTATTTTTTTTCTTTTTATGTATGATCTTGATCACGCATAACTTTCTACAGAGTAGTCCGATTTTGATAATTCTTTTTACTTGGAAAGGGTGTACTCCCGAGGTGGTCCCATTTCAATTATGAAGTGAAGATCTGATGACGCACTTCGGAGCTACACAATAGAACTCCTCAAAAGTTGACAGCAAATCATCGGCGATTGAAACGTTTGCTTCGTATCGATATACCAACCAACCAATACCAACTAATGTAGGTATTTCACCATTAAAAATTATGAAATAAACATTTTTAACAAAAAATTTAAACCGACTTCAAAACTCAAAAAGGAAAAAAATAATATTATTGCAGCCGATGAATTTTACGTTAGCATCTCTCTAAAAAAAAATAAGAATATTAATTTGTTATATTGGAGTCGGTGTCAAGCCTAGCCAAAAAATTACTGCAAGCTCATGTCTCGAATCGTACAGGCTTGACAGCGACTTCGATAAAACAAATTAATATTAATAGATGCTAACGTAAAATCCATCGGCTGCAATATTATTTTTTACTTTTTGAGTTTTTAAATCTCATTCGCTGAGTTCAGCAGCGTGCGTACGTGCTATATAACATTTTTAATGTACCTACAACTAGGTTGAAAGAAATTATTGAAAACTCGGAATTGCAAGAAATTATGGATCTGGAGTGCGATTTTTGAATCTCATTCGCTGAGTTCGGCAGTTGAAAAATTTTAACAAAAAATTAAAACCGCCTTCAAAAAAACTAAAAAGTTAAAAAATAATATTGCAGCCTATGACTTTTTCGTTCGCATCATAAGAACATTAATTTGTTTTATTGAAGTCGCTGTCAAGCCGGTACGATTCGCGACAGGGCTTGCATTTTTTGGCTTGGCTTGACACCGACTTCTATAAAACAAATTAATGTTCTTATGATGCGAACGAAAAAGTCATAGGCTGCAATATTATTTTTTAACTTTTTAGTTTTTTTGAAGGCGGTTTTAATTTTTTGTTAAAATTTTGTTTATTTCACAATTTTCAGTGGTGAATTCATTAGTTCGATTTAATAGGAGTGCTTTAAATTAAAAAACGCACTAGTCGGCAGTACGATTTTCGAAGGTTCCCCTCGATTTCTCTGGGATGCCATCATCAGATCCTGGTTTCCTTATCATGGGACCACCCTTGGGATATCTCCTTTCCAACAAAAAAAGAATCATTACAATCGGTTCATAAACGAAGAAGTTATCCGCGAACACACATTAAAAAAAAAAAAAAAATATACGGTCGAACTGAGAACCTACTCCTTTTTTTGAAGTCGGTTAAAAAATGTCAAAATTACTGTGGAGATACGCATTTTTCTACTGATGATTTGACTTTCAAAAATCATACTTCGTGAAGTATGATTTTTGCATAATTTCTTTTAACATAGTTGTAGGTAAATTAAAAATGTTATATAGCACGCATTGTTAGATTGTGTTTTACCGTAATTATTATCCTTAACTTCATAAAACATAGCTACAGAATGATAAGTAAATATACGAGTACCTACATACTTGACAGAAATAGTCACTATCGTTAACCTGCCTCGTAATGTAGAGACAGAAGCCAACTGATAGTAATGTCATTAACAATGATAATGGAGTGGAGTGGGTATAAATACATCGCATCGTAAAGAAAAATATTAACGGTCGTAATCGTAAACAAAACAGCTACATAAAAATACTTCACGCTCGTATTTTGAATAATAGCTACTGAAGTTTTTAATATTTTGACATTTGGTTTTTATTGAAAGGCCCTTTTTCCTGCTGTGCGGATGCATTCCGTGCAAGCGAGATTTTTACAGAAGTGCGATTTTTGAAAATCATACGAGCGACTTGGCAGTAGAAAATGTCAAAATTACTATGGAGATTATGCATCTTTCTCCTGTCAAGTCGCTCGTATGATTTTCAAAAATCGCACTTCTGCTTGTATGCTTATACAACGTGTTAATGAATTAGCGTAAAACCTCATACACCCCAACTGATTTATATCAAAATAATTAGATTGCAACAATAATTTCATTATTTAGATAATAAAAATTTAAAGTAATTCGCATTTTAAGTTTTGAGGCAAAAATGGTTTGTTATCATTTCAGCACTGAAAGAAAGCGCTAACGTACTCATGGATACATTTTTATAATCTTGTTTTGGTAGTAAGTAGGGTGAGTGTGCCCGTGCGGTGGATTGTCATCGGGTTCAGTAAATTTTAAATTATGCAAAAAAAATATTTAATATTTTGAAAAAAATTACCTATGTTGAAACCATGATAATTCGATTCTGCTCTCGATTCTAAACAAACTACTTTCTAGTTTTGCGTTAATTCATTAACACGTTTTATATTATTACCTTTTGACACATCGAATGTAGCCAAACCCATGTCCCAAAACTCATCGTCAAGTCGAAAATAGGAGATAGGTGAGTTTGTAACTGTTCAGGGAAAAATACAAAAAAAATTCCAAGCTGTTTGATAGTTTTCGAGATTTTTTTTTTTTTTAACATTGGAAAAATCTCCACCCTGCGCTGAACTTTTACATGTAGCTACTACAAATTTGTAAATATTTTCATGAAAATACTTGTTACGCAATCCAGAATAATCTTTACAGCGAATCTAATTCAAAAATAAACGATTAGTTCCATACTTTATAAGTTTAAAAAAAAAACACTCGCGATTTCGATATTGGTCCCATAGAGAAAGTTGTTCATTTTGACGGTCTGATTATGCCCTTAAAATAGTTTCAGCTAATTTTTTTAGACCTTATAATTATACTCGCCTATCTCCTGTTTTCGGCTTTACGTTGAGTTTTGGGACATTCTGTATATAGGAGACTCTTATAAAATCGTCATATCCGTCAGTCGACCGTCATAATAGTCAATCACAGCATCGTAGTTCCAGCTGCGAAGATTCGTACTGTTAGTTTTAATTGGGGATTGACCAATGTTTGTTGAGTCATTTGAAAGGTTTTTGACATTAAATGTTAAAACTACTACATCTAGGCAGATAGGATCGACCAACCCATTTCTTTCCGTGGATGAAATGACATTGGTGGCTGCTACTCAATATCATTTTCAAAACAATAACCTCACATCTACTCTTTCTGGCGACAGACATCGTATCAGCCATCGGCTGCAGGGAAATGCCTACTAAATACTAATAATGATGCAGGTTGTATTCATATTTTTTTAATTAAGTAGTTTTTGAATCTGTGAACGTGTTTCAGGTTTTACCTTAGTTTGTTCCTCCTACTTATGTTCTATTTCTATTTTAAATTGCCTACTTCATTTAAATTTTCTTCTTCATCTTGGATACATTTTTATATAAATAGGTAACCAGAGAAAAGTTCTCGAGTGGCGACCGCGTACCGGAAAGCGCAGCGTTAGGTCCCTCACACGGTGGACAGACGACCTGGTGAAGGCGGCGGGAAAACGTTGGATGAGGGCGGCGCAGGACTGGTCGTTATGGCGATCCTTGGGGGAGGCCTATGTCCAGCAGTGGACGTCCATCGACTGAGATGATGATGATGAGGTAACCAGAGTTTACCCGCGTAGCGAGATAAATGATATATACTTACCCATTTTAAGTCTAAACATAAGCTTTCAAACACAAAAAAGCATACGGGTCGAATAGAGAACTTCCTCTATTTTCGTCGGTTAAAAAGTTTCATCAAAATTGGTCTTGTAGTTTTCAAACAAACAAACAACCATATTGTAACTTTTTTTTGTAAACATCCATATCATAAATCTGCCCCGCAATTTATAAACGCAGTGGTTGCATTTTTTTCAAAATTGAGTTTATTACATATTTATTATATTATATATTTGGCATCCTCGCGATGAGATCTTTCGGAAAAAAAGACCCGTTTTTCGGTAAGTACCTTAGAAGGAGGTAAAGCAAAAACCATAAATGCAGTAAAGGCACCCTCGACATTGCGAACCCTATAAATGTGTGCAGTAAGTAATCTTACTGCTTATAAATAATGACAAATAATATTTTTTTCCAAACATACCATAGCATAAATGCAGTAGTTACGGTAAGGATTCTTCATACGTAACTATATTCATAAATGACTAGAGCACATCCTTAGTATAAATGCAGTGCGAACTCTTGCCGCGTTTATTTTTTATATGTTTTATACATTTTGTAATTCGACGTATTGCTTTCAGGATGTTAAAGGGCAGCCGAAATGCAATTATGTAAACCCCCATATGTGGGGTCGGAAATTAATAGTTTTCGAGATATTTGGAATTTAAGGTTTTTTACCAAAAACCCAATTTTTTCACACTTTTTCTTAAATTAAAAAAAAATGCTTATTCTATGGCCTCGATTTGAATTTTAATTCATAGCTAACACTTTATCCGAGATTTTTTCATAAATAAATGTCTGATCATACTGAGCAATTCAAAATAAATCGATAACAATGACGGTTAATTTTTGAAAAAAAAATACAAAATCTTGAAATCATGCGGTTTTTCTTTTGTATGAAAAGAAGTGTGCGTTTTACTGAAATAACTTCTTCGTTTTGTTAGCGTTCTAAAAAATATTGTTTTAGAAAAAAATGGAATTACTGTGTCAAAAAAGGTTTTTTACTTAGTACGTGATACTTAGAGGCAAAATTCAAATTCAAAAAATTCTCTTGGAGCAAATTTTACGATTTATTTTTAGATAACATTATTTATTAATTTAAGTCTACACATCTTACTCAGAGTGAGCCCCTCGGTTCCTTGAATCATGTCAATCGTCGAAATCTTGAAATCATGCGTTTTTCTCAAAAAATTGTATGAATAAAAGTGTGCATTTTACTGAAATAACTTCTTCGTTTAGTTAGCTTTCTAAAAAGGTAAAAAATGTTTTAGAAAATGTCAAAAAGCTTTTTTACTTAGTACTTACGTGATACGTAGAGGCAACATTCTCCTGGAGAAAAATTTTTTTTTTTTTTTAGATAACATAATTTATTAATTTAAATCTACACATCTTACTCAGAGTGAGCCCCTCTGTTCCGAACACATACACGCAAGCACTTTCTTAGTTCATTTTTAGTTACTCTTGAAGTAAAAGTAAAATCTCATTACCTCCGCTGCATTTATTATGCGCTGCCTTAAGTCTTCTACGTCGTTTACTGAGGTTTGATAAACAAGGTCTTTCATGTTACCCCAGACATGAAAATTACATGGGTCATTGTCATATAAGGGGTGCAGAGAAAGCAATTTGAAAAAGTGTGAAGTTTTACCACTTTTTCTTCATTAACCGAAGTAAAATTGTGAATATAACCTAAATAAAATAAAAATAGAGGTCGTTTCTTGTACGTTAGCAAATTATTACCAAAAAATGTTTTTTTCTGACCACCGAAAAGGTGCAGTTGACCACCAAAAAGACCTGAATTGCGTTTATTAATAAAACAAAGCAAAATTTAACTCACATTAATCACTTTTTAAATTTATTTGCCGTGACCTTTTATTATATTTCGGCAGATATAGGGAATTGTTAATAATTTCTACCGTAAATATATAATAAAATATGGACCACCAAAAAGACATCTTTTCGGTTGTCGTTCTTCTTTTGACTATTTGAGTATCTTCCGTGCTTTCAGTTTCTTTTTCTTGTTCGTTTCCATCTGCTTTATTAATCCTTCATTCTCTTCTATTATATGTTTACTTAATTTTGATTTGAACTCCATCAATAATAATAGTTTTCTAAATCCCTTGAGAAACTCTTAAAGTGTCTCTCGAAACATATGAATTAGGAGAAGATGATATTTATCATCCATCATTATCGTTTTTGCCTTTATACGTTTCACTGCAGGGTATAGGGCCTATCCTCAAGAAGGGTGTATGGGATTGTTCGACAGTTCTATTCACTATGAGTGTCCAATATGGATTGGTCGACTTCAATCAGAATTTCATCTCCAGCAATGCAACCTGCATTTCACGATTCTGGACATCACCAGTTGAGATATGTGTGTGAACCAATAGAAGGAGCCGGAAAAGATGGTGGATTTCCTTTAACCTATGCGTTTTGATCTTTTAGTATCTCTCGTCACTGCTTCTTCTTTATTTCTCTATATTTCAGTTATTTATTAGGCTTTCTCCCATGAATAAGGATGCCAGCGAGTGGACCATACACCACCTAAGCGGCCCCAGTTCATATTGGTGGAGAAAAGTTAGAATGAACTTGATCCTGACTATTCCTGACGTCAAAGACATATATATTACTAGCGTAAGGACATGGCCTATGAGCTTGACTATTGTCCCCAGTTCGTTGGCTCTAAAATGCAAGGAAAAATGTCAGTTTAGAGCACTACAACGATCAAAGAAACGATATAGTTCGTATACGAGTTATGACAGATGGCGCAAATTTTTGTTTCTATGAAGAAGGTTTTTGTAAAATATTCTGACGGGCCTATCCTTACGCTAGTAATATATAAATCTATGCCTGACGTTGATTTGTTGATCGGTAGTTACAAATGACCACCAAAAAGATGACCACCGAACGGAAATTTCACATTCAAATTCAGTTATCTTGAAAGTTTAGCGGTCTGGCTGTCGAAATATGATGTTTTTGTAAATAAAACATTATTATATACTGCGCTATAGCTAACATTTAATTTATTCAATAATAATTACAAATTTAACGGAGTAACCGGAAAGACGCAATGAGGTTTGACACAAAAGTATTTTTGTGTAAACGAAAAAGATTTTGCTCTTCTGTGGTGAAATGTGGATTAGGGATGCATCATTGGGCATTCATAAGTTTCCCTAGAAAGGAACTATTTGTTTTTGGGCACGTTTAGACATAAAAATGTTGCAAAGTTTCGATAGAAATATGAACCACCGAAAAGACACGCTACTCGTGTAACATGTGACAATCGTTGTTAAATAAAAAACTGTGCCACTTTTAGAAGTCATGCCAACAGAACACGATTTTTGAGGATTGAGAGAACTAATTAAGCTGAACAGGGCACACGTTTAGTGCAGTTTTCATTTATTTTTTTCATTGTGAACTTGCATACATCCGTTTTGAACAGACCACTGAAACGGACATTTGAGTATAAAAAACAGCAAAAACGTAATTTATCGAATTAATTCCAAATAAAGATATGCATGGGTATAAAGTATAATATAGTTGTTGATTTTTTGTGTAAAAAGAAATTAAATTAAAGCATTATTTAGGAATCTATGTGAATTGAACAATTTTTTGGCACTATATGACAATGACCCACATGGAGTCAAGTCGGGGCTTCTTGCAGACCATGAATTGGCCGTCCTCTACCAATCCATCTATTCGAATAAGTTGCAAGTCGGGCCAGCAACGTACCATAACCATTTTAGGGATTGGTAGAGGAAGGCCACTCCTTGGCTTGCAAGAAGTCCCGACTTGATCTCATGTAATTTTTATGTCTGGGGACACAATAAAAGACCTTGTTTATCAAACCCCAGTAAGCGACGTAGAAGACTTAAGGCAGCGCATAATAAACGCAGCGGAGGTAATGAGATTTTACCTTTACTTCAAGAGTAACCGAAAATGAACTAAGAAAGTGTTTGCGTGTATGTGTATGGAACCAGGGGCTCACTCTGAGTAATTTAAATAAATTTAAATTCTTCTCCAGGAGAATGTTGCCTCTACGTGTCACGTACTAAGTAAAAAACCTTTTTTGACATTGTAATTACATTTTTTTCTAAAACATTTATACCTTTTTAGAAAGCTAACAAAACGAGGAAGTTATTTCAGTACAACGCACACTTCTTTTCATACAAAAGAAAAACCGCATGATTTCAAAACTTTGTAATTTTTTTTTCAAAAATTAACCGTCATTGCTATCGATTTATTTAAATTGCTCAGTATGATCAGACATTGATTTATGAAAAAATCTCAGAAAAAGTGTTAGCTATGAATTAAAATTCAAATCGACGCCATAGAATAAGCATATTTTTTTTTTATTTAAGAAAAATAGTGGTCCAGAATTTTTTAATTTCACTTTAATTTCACTTTAAAAAAATTATACTATCGACTTGCTTGATATAGTTTTGACACTTCCTTCTTATGAACGCAGTACAATACTTTACTGCATAGCTCAAATGCATTTTATGTGAAATTGCTACGCATAAGCGCAGTAAGCAACAAATTCACTGCATTCATGCGTTGTTTAATCCTGCTTTTAAACTAATGTGATTCTAGGTATAAAGTAATTTTGGATTACTTTAATGCTTAATTACTACAATTAAGTACATTTAATGCAAAATTTAAAATCTACACTGTTTTTTCTATATAAAAAGTGACTTCAAATAGGCTAAAGGTTACTGTAGAATTCGTGGCACCACAAAACACGGTCGAATCTTTGAGCGCGTTTTACTCGAAACTATCAAACTGTTGGTTACTGCGTTTATAAATTGCACGGCAGAAATACACTTATGAGTTCTGAACTTATGACTGATGATTGCCGCTCGTATCACATAATCGTAAACGTTTATTTATCTTGAAAGTTCTAGAGGTTATCTCTACATATTAACAGCGTTTCGTCTCATTTATGATTACACCTACCTACTTAGAAACCTATTAAATTATGTTATCTGCTATTTGGCCTTGATAAGTACCTACTCCAACCACAAACGTATGTATATTGTAATACATAAGTTTGTGACTCCAACCATACTCTTTCTTTTACGGTGCCTCTACCTACTCTACTACGAATCTGGAGAATGCTGGAGAAACCTAACTATTATAATGTGATAAACAAAAACATTCATTTATGTTTTAAATATAGTAGCTCAGATATTTGTCTTTTTGGCTGTGATTTACCTGGTATCAAATTTAAGAATAATAGTGTATCTAATAATTTACAAATCTCTGAGTTATTGATTATTGAATCAAAAGTAAGTAGGATATTGATATGTAAATAGTGTGTTCAGCATTTTATTGTATAATGTATGTTATAATACGTTTATTGAATCAAATGAAATACATTACAAGGACAAAAATGTTTTTTTTTAAATATTCTACCTATCTTGTACAACGTGTTAATGAATTAACGCAAAACTAGAAAGTAGTTTGTTTAGAATCGAGAGCAGAGTCGAATTATCACGGTTTCAACATAGGTAATTTTTTTCAAAATATTAAATAACTTTTTTGCAAAATTTAAAATTCACTGAACCCGATGTCAACCCACAGCACGAGCACACTCTCTCTATTTACTACCAAAACAAGATTATAAAAATGTATCCATGAGTACGTTCAAAAATCATTTTTGAAATGATAACAAATCATTTTTGCCTCAAAACTTAAAATAAATAATAAATAAATAAATATAGCGAATAACTTTACATTTTAAGTATCAAAATAATGAAATTATTGTTGCAATCTAATTATTTTGTTATAAATCAGTTGGGGTGTATGAGGTTTTGCGCTAATTCATTAACACGTTGCGTTGTATAAGAGAGGTTAGAAATATGCAAAGTAGCGCTTTTGCTTCGGAGACGGCTGTCACCATTTGTCTTCCCGCTCACGCTGCTACAATTACTCATGCCCTCTCGCTCGCACCATGCCGCGCGCATATGCAAATCATTGCATAACCTGTGGCAACACGTTCCACGCCTACTTTTCATTTCTAACTCCTCTTATAATTTTCTGTGTAGGTATACTTATAACTATGAAAAAACATGCCAACAAATCTAAAATAGTTACAAGCGACACGTAGGTATTTTTGACTCACTGGCTGTCATTTGGCTGTAGAAAAAAACGATAATGCAAAAAGAAATTGAACTGCAAAGTGGTATATTTTACAACAACTCCCTTCATTTCTTAATAATTAAGTCTTCATTGTTCATTTCAAATTTTTACTTCGAAGCACGGGTGGTCATCTGGAAGTTACTACGGGTTCTCATTTATTTTCGGTCATTCTTCTTCAATGAAGTAGGAAATTTCAAGGTTTCCTAAATAATTAGGTTCTGAATCGACCAGCTATTATTTACTAGTCATGGCATGCTCCCGATCTACTGCTTTAACGTAATCATCACAAGTATATGTAGGTGTAAGTAGTGTCCGACCGAAGTTTCGGTTTCGGTTTCGGATTCGGCCAGTTTCGGCCCAAATTTGGAGTTTCGGTTCGGTTTCGGTTTCGGCAGAAAAACGGCCGAACCTACGACCGAAACCGAAACTACGTTCGTGAGTTTTCGCCCGGGCTTCGGAGGCGATCGGCGGCGTAGTGGGAAGCGTGGAATTCACTCCCCGCGCCCCTGTTTATGTCCGAAGGAATTAGGTTTATAAATTGGTCGAGAAATTGTACGACTTCCATTCGTTTTGGGATGTGAATTTAGAGATTATTTTCAATTTATGTCATATTATTTCCAATCGAGTAATATTATTTTATTAAGCTACCTTTTTAATGAATAATCAATTTCATTTCAATTATTGTGTTTTTATCCCACGTGTTTGATATTCTTGCAAAGTTTTAGCACCTATCCTACCTAGTAAACTTAGTTTTCGATTAAAATAACGTTTTTACAAACTGATATTGATCTGGCTTTTCTATTGTCTCTGCCTACTCCAATAGGAGACAGGCGTAAAAATTATGTAGTACAAATAAATAAAATTGCAATTTGTCACTTTTAGGCAAAACTTATATTATTCAGGTGAAAGTATACAGGGTGTAAAATTAAATGCGTTACATATTAAAGGGGATGTTTCAGTCCATGTGTCCACCCTGTATTCAGTGTTTATGTTCATGTTTATAAATATGCAGAAACTAAAGGCAGTTCAATTATTCTTGATAAAATAAATTTTAGATATCAAAAAGACTGAGATGGTCACTCATAATCAAATCACCTACGTGATGTGATGTTTTAAAAACTGATTTCACTGATTTTTTCTGAGTTAAAATATACCTCACCTCACCCCATAGGTAGATATGTACACACCTACCATGTACCTACATATATGTACCTACAGAAAACCTGTACCTGTAGAAATAATTGTTTTCAAAACATCAAAACTACTAAGTAATCAGTTAATTATCAAATTAACTGCTTCTGTAAAGATAAAACACATATTGTAAACTGCTACATCGAACCAAAAACCTAAAAAGTAGGGAAGAATTATGTCTTAAGGAAGTTTCGGTTTCGGTTTCGGATTCGGCCGAAACTGAAACAGAAACCGAAAGTCGGTTTCGGTTTCGGTTGTAAAAACTAGGTTCGGTCGGACACTAGGTGTAAGTACTTACACTGAAAAAAAATTTGGTTTACTTCAACCAACATCATGAATCCATATGAGCCTGTCAACATCATGACTTCTCCGACTAAGAGAACTTTGTTAAACGAATTCGGCTTATTGTTAAAACTAACCATCTTTTGTTTTTAGTAAACATAATAACGTCATTTCAATTATTTTGGTGCTAATTAAGAGTCTTAGTAGGCTCGCATTTTTTTCAGTGTATGTATGCTCCTGAACGATTTCGGCCACGGCGGCGACTGCTTCAACTCCGTTGTTAGCGTTCATAAGCACTCAGGTGGCCTAACATAACCAATCTTCTTAAAGAAGACCATTACAAACTGCAACTTTTTGCGGCAATTTATCGCCGCGCGTTTTTAACGTTCGTTTGTTAATGGGTGCATATTTAAGAGCGTTTGAACGCCCAAATCATCTGGCCGAACATTTTCATCTGGTTTATAAGAAAAGGCATATAACTTTATAGCTGAATTTTATAACGAACGTTTTTCTTCGTGGCTGTATTTGTATGTATGTTGCGTTTCAAAAGTGCTGCAAAAAGTTGCAGTGTTTAAAGGGCCCTTAATCCAATTACCCCAGTGTTGCTTACTCTAAAATTTGATTTCCTCATTTTTCATGAGATTCTTGTCGACCTATACGTACATACATTTGATAGGTTACATGGCCAGTCCTCAGTGCTGTTTCAAACCAGGATGTGCCCGTATCCTCATATTATGATTGAGTGTCGATACCTCTCCGCAACGCACACTGATTACAATACTATAACATAATCATTATAAGTAGTATGTAACCGGAATCTCACGTGACTTATTCAAGTGAACACTTGGTACTTTTTTCCGAAGTGAACACTCTAGCTATAAAACATTTTTACGATCCATTGTGAGCAGTTTACGACTATCCGGGCCACGATTGACTTCTGACCATAAAATGTGTTTTCTATGTAACTCTTTAACATTACTTCTTGTTTTAACTTATTTTTCCCCTATAAATATGTGAAGCTAACATGCTTTAGGGGCCAACATATTGTTTCTGACTGCGGTCGTGTTAATTGTTCTGTCGATGAAGGTTGGGCATTGTGTGGTTATAATTATTTTTTATTACTTTCGTGAAGTGTACTTTGTTTTTCATTGCTGGACTATGCTTCACCTGTCTCATAGATATCCCATTTCAATAGATTCTAATTTGTTAACGCAATTTTTAACCGACGAAAAACAAAAGACGGAGGAGGTTCTCAAGTCGACGCGTATATATTTTTTTGTTTTATGTATGAACACGCATAACTTTTTACAGACTAGTCCGATCTTGATAATTTTTTTTTGTTTAGTAGGTCATACTTCAGAGGTGGTCCCATTTTAATTTGGTAAAGATCTGGTAAAGGGCTTCGGAGATAGACAATAAAACTCCGCAAAAATCTATAGCATATCATCGACGATTGAAATAAATGATTCGATAACTTCTTACATAGTAGTCCGATTTTGATAATTTTTTTTTGTTTGCCCTGTCGATGTCGTACGTTAGAGGTGGTCCCATTTTAATTTGGTGAAGATCTGGTAAAGGGCTTCGGAGATAGACAATAGAACTCCTCAAAGATCTATAGCATATCATCGACGATTGAAATAAATGATTCGTGTTCCTGTTCATGTTCCCTTTACATGTACAACGGATATGTTAACCCAATCTAAAACCAACACTGAAAATTTTGAAAAAAAAAATTTTAACAAAAAATGAAAACCGACTTCAAAACTCAAAAAGTAAAAAATAATAAATATTGCAGGCAATGAATTTTACGTTAGCATCTATAACAATATCATTTTGTTTTATTGTAGTCGGTGTCAAGCCTAGCCAAAAAATTACTGCAAGCTCAGTCTCGAATCGTATAGGCTTGACACCTTGACAGCGACTTCGATAAAACATAATGATATTCTTATAGATGCTAACGTAAAATTCATTGGCTGCAATATTTATTATTTTTTACTTCTTGAGTTTTGAAGTCGGTTTTCATTTTTTGTAAAAAAAAATTTTTGTTTTTCATATTCTCCTTTCTCATCCTCCTTCTGACCTTATTTTAGGTAACCCATGCAGTTCCATCGGGGGTACGCACAATTATGTCATTTCCTGCCAAGTCATCATTTTAGTCCTTACATCCCAGTCAATTTACGGAGTCATATTAGTAGGGGTGGGAAGTAATTATATACTTACCTATGGGACTTTTAATATAACAGGCACCATTTAGTAACAAAAAATACTATAAGTATTATGAAAGCATGTCTTAAGCATGTTTAGTGACAAAATCGGTTCGCAATATAGAAATCAAAATTGTATCTCCCGGAAGGCTTTTAACTTAATAATAATTAGATTCAGCAATATAAATAGCTATTGAGCAATAAAATAGCCCTGAAATTTAAAAAATAAACTCATTTCATTAGAAAATACGAATGTATTTTTCAAAGCTTCCTATGTAGACAATTATACTTACTTAGTCTTTGTTTGAAACGTGTTAATGGTAAAGACTAAAAAATGTGAAAAACAATTTAGCGTCAGTTTTTTTTTTGGAACTGATAAATTTGTCCCAGTTTCATGGTCGGATCATCTCCTTTAGAAACCGTCGACATACCTATTAAGAAGGATTTTATATTATAAGCAGCGCCGTGTATGTCGTTAAATAATCTACCTAAAAATTGTCTAAAATACTTACTTTGCTTTGCTTTGCTTTGCTTTACTTACCTACCTACCTATATTATTGTGTTACCTAGTGCTAGTGGATTACATCGAAAAGATCAGATTTAATATTTTGTCACAATTAATTTTCCTGTCCAAATTCTGATTAAGTAACTTCTAACAATACTGTCCACGTCCAACCTAAGCATTTCAAGCAATCAATGAAACAATGAATGAGTGTAATCGGATATCTACACCTGTCGAAATGTCGACAGTTTCCTTGAAGTACCTACTATACAATGGACGGAATACTGCAACTAAGGAAATAACTTCGCATTGTTCTCGCCCTTAGGATCATGTCGATTCATTCATGTGCCAGTAACTTATACTCATCCATAAAATTGCTGGCTTCGAAACATTCCTTCTAACAAGAGCACGATATTTAACACAAAAGATCCCACTGGGTCGAAGTGTTGCTGGCTTGCCAGCCCCCACAACAAGATAAGATAAGAGCACGATAGTTGACATCCTCTATATAGCCACCAAATCCCACAAGCCCGCCTCAAGACCCGTGGGAGCTTCCAGCGCTGTACTATCGCGGACTTTTCCGCCTGACCACCACTAGGCTCATTTTTGCTTGCATACTAAAAAATAAAAGCGATGTCTTACCCCGCCCTATTGATGAATAGACCAATTAATAATAGTTTCTAAACAATAAATTTTGGGCGAAATTATGTGATTTTTTTTATAAAGTGGTCCGGCGGATAGGTCCCCGATAGTACATCGGGACGTCGGCTATAAATAACAACCCATCTGTCACTAGACTAGATTCACTCTGTGGAAGAAAAGGTTACCCCCACCAGCTGAATTTATTTAATCACAGTAACATTTACTTCCCGGGCACAAACTCTTCTTATCAAGAGAAAATAAATCTTTTATACCTACTTAATAATAAGGATGAGTCCCTACCGGCGTACGAACAAACCAGTTATGGTTTATAGTGCGTCGATATTTGTTGATTTGCTAAACATTGTATTATCATGTATCAATTAAATAAATAAATAAATAAATAATAACTGCAATGGCCAGTGTGGAAGTCCTTAAATCGGCATCGCACTCAACTTGACCATTGCAGACAAAATGCAATTGGGAACAGGAATGGCCTAGCATAACGCAGTGCGATTGCGGCAAACCTACCCAGTCGATGGTGCACCTGTTAGAATGTTCGTGTATCATAAAGCTACATTAGCTACACTAGACGCTGTCAGGCTCACCGAAAGAAATATATAGAACCACAATATAGTAGACAATTAACACGAAAAGAAAAAGATTCCTTGCCGTGCGAAATATATGCTGCCGTACATATATGATTATTCATTAAGTTTAATCTATCTACATAATGTTTCTTCTTCTTAGCTATTTTCAACCGCAATGGCCGTAGGACTCCTTCAGTCTATGCCCTACCATCCTACTGGATCTTGTGCCTTCTCTATCTCTATGCATTTCACTCCAACTGTTCTTTGGATATCGTCATATCAACGCCTATGCATTTCCTTTTGGGCGTTTTTCTGCCCACGGTCTCCACACTAACAGTGTGTTGCTCCACGAGTCTTTCGTCCTTATTTTCTTGCGATGTTCAAAGTTACTGACGTCATTAAGCATATTGAGAAACTCACTTAGCAATGTCAGCTTTGCCGCTTGAATTTGACATCAGTACCTTTCCCTGCTCTCTGAGCCAGTCGTTCCTTTTTCGGTCTCCTTTTCCTACCATCCTCCTCTCCGCTACTCTGTGCTACTCTGAGTTTGGTGATGACTTCCTTCCTTCTCTTACCATTCTTTAAGTCATCGTCGTTCTACCTATAGCCTACAGTAGGGTACCCACTGCAAAGCTATAAGCAAGCCTCCTATCCGTTATGGTATATCCTCCCCGGTCCAAACTTTTCAGATGCTCGCGCTCTTCCCGAAGTTAGTTAGAATTTACATGTTTCTTCAAATACCCACATTTCACCGATCGATACTAGCATATCTTATCGCTATATCATGCGATTTACTTACTTTTTTAGAGCCCGGTTCACATCTCTCCATCGAGGACCTCTCTGTCCGAGCATAGAGAGAGGGTTATTCCATTTATCCGCAGAAACAAAGCCCTATGTAGATGCTTTTGCTTTTGAAGCACTGTACCTACTACTTGTACAAATGTAAAAAAAAAACAATTGTTTAATAGGTATATTTTGCCTCCAACGGCTAAGATAATCACCAAAATTGCGTGAAAAATGCTGATATTATTCTGATAACACACCATTTTGTGTAGGGTTTAAGGGTTCTGTAAGGCTAAATATCCCAGTACGATTCACCTATCTTTCAATATTTTTTCGAGTTCCTTCTAGTTTACAACGTTTAGCGATATCCTACAGTTGCTAATGGTTTTCCATTGTCTTTCCAACGAGATGGCTAGCCATCTTCAGTAAGTAGGTAACACTAACACTATCTACAGTCATAAATCATAAATCATTGTGCAACTAGGTAATGATTATTAGCGATAGCCGATAATAACGGTTTGAAAGCAATGTCAAGATAGTTGGTACTGGTATTTGTGTTTCCCCAGGTTACTGCTTTCATCCAAAACTATTGTGCTACCATATTAGTAGACTGTTTAAAGATTTCAGTCCATCAACTATTACCTACTAGGCTACTATACTTACTTATTGACATTTTCTGATCTTGATACCGAACTGCAATAGGTAAGTAGGTACTTACGGTGTCTTGATTTCTACGTGTGTAAGTATTTGCAGAATAATTTTCTTGTTATGGCGTCAGCGAGGTCGTGGTCTGCTAACAATTCCTAAATGTTGTTATTCACTACCATGACACTATTCCGTTAATTGGGAAACACAATTAGCATCAACTTCATGACCCTCAGCTAATTAGACTTGGTCCTAATTAGCATCAAATTGTTATTTTCGTCACAATTTTTTACCATGATGTGACAACGAAGCAAGTTTCACACAGCGTTCATTGTTTGCCACTATTTGGCTAGAAACAAGGCCAAAAAACGGTAAAATAAAAAATCTGCCAACTGACATCGATTCTATCGCGGCTTGTAAAAAACGAACACAATGCGTCGACAACGCCACGCGTCCCGCTACCCTCGGACAGAGCCGCATATCCGCTCGATGTTACAAGGTTCTATCACAATACAAACTATCCAATATTACCTTTATGTCAAGGCAATAAAGTCGAAAGCAATCTAGCAGATATAAATAAAACTCTATCAAACTAGACATTTTAAATTGAAGCACACTTGGAATCTGTCGACAAGCAAAGCGATGTTGCCGCTCTTGGCGTGCTACAACGTCGCTTTTCTATGTATATGTGTGTTCTGACACAACTGGCGCCGAATATTTATTGTATACTAACAGAATACTGACGGACGCTTAGGGCGACAGGGTTCTATTGTTACCATGGAGAATGAAGTGTACTTTGGGCGTTGGTGTTAGCGCTGCTTTTTCTATGGTTTAGTAGAGTAAGGACTGTGTACTTCTAAGGAGTTTTTCTATGTGACCGTCCAGGTGGCTATGTATAGGTCGCTTGGCCCGTTCAATACGTGTTCTGAATAACGCGCGGCGGACTTAAGTTGGACCTAATGGTTGTTTTGCAAGCAATAATTAATTTTATCGGTGAAGGCTTTATGAAGGCAACTTTAGAATTCATGAATACATTATCTACATACGAATTAAAACGCAATTTGTTGCCCGATCGTTCTTGACAGAGTGCTTGTCAAATGGCTGGACTTTTATAGAAGAAAATATAATATAATTAAGTGCTTGAGAGCTATTTTGATATCGTACCTACTTACTATACATACCTCTACTACGCACATGTTGATGTAAAGGAATCAATCTTCCTTTAATAACCATCCAGTTGCTGCCCTTAACTCAAGAAGCAAGCAAACATCGAGAAATACACAAAAATATATTATTATCTATCTAAACACAACTGTCTGGAATGACGATAGCAAATCAAAGCTTAGCTGAAACAGCAGGAGCATGCTGTGAGTCGGCTTATTGAAATAAAAGTTACTGACATTCCTGGTAATAAACATAAAAATGCAAACAGTCGGTAGGCTATATGAAGATTCTGCATATCTACTACTTAGGTCCAATTTGTTCTCCTCGTCGAATCAATAGGTACGACGAAGAAAGAATCAAAAAATGTTTATAGAAACTAGAAGACAACTTCTTTAAAAAAACATATGAAGCACAGATAGATTTCTTATGGTATAGTATCTGAGATCATCGTGATAGATATAATAATATTTTGCTTTCCGAGATCTGAGTTGACTTGAGTGGCGAACATGATGTATTCCGCTCACGCGGAGAAGCCGGAGAATGTTTCAAAACAAAGGAATGTGTGAACGAAGAGATCAAACTCAGTAGTTTTGTCTGATCTCACATCTGAAAGAGACACAAAAATACATGGCAAAAGAAATGCATCATGCTTTGTGAGCTCAACTCCGTATCGCGCTAAGCTTGACTTTGACAGCCTGCAACTCCGCCTGCTGTTTTTGTGTACAATAAAGAATCTATGAATCTATGAACTCCCGAGCGATCTTTCAAATGGCTGTCATGAACTCATGAGCTGTCAAACCATAAAGGTATCATATAGAGGAACTGACAGCTGAGAGAGCGAGATGTACCTAGCGGCGCCACTGTATAATAGAAAGAGATACGTGACGCGAGGCAATAGAACCATTTTTGGGAACTTGTCAGCACAATCGACTGGGAAAATATTCGTGCTCTGTGAATAATTAGTGAATCTAAAGTGAAGTCGTAGATTATTTTGTGAAATATACTAACACTATTTCATTAAATTACCTACGATTTCACGTTAGATTCACAATTATCACAGAACTCGAAGTTTTTGGGTGCCGATAAGTGCCGACAAATGCACAAAAAACGGTTTCATTTGACAACTCATGTCAGTTACTCTATTCCGACAGGTATAATACAGGTATAATAACTTTATGTGTCAAACGGAGATTTTATAGTCTCTGCATACAAAATCTCTGGTCTCTGCTGTCAAATGATTAGCGCGAATGTGTAAAAAGTTTTGATTCGCATGCGGTCCAATAGGTAATGTTCGTGGAGATTTATTAAACGGGATCGGTACCCAGTTTCTCTTCTGCATGATACAAACTAAAGTTATTGGGAATTTAATCATGTCTCTAAATAACGTAGTCAATGAAGATATGTAGTCTTTTGGTCAGAAAAAAGAATCGTCGATGCCTACTTTAAAACCTTTTTAAAACCTGATTTCATAGAAAAGAATTTAAAGAAAAAGCATACGAGGGATATGCTTTTTCTTCAAATAACATAGGTTATGAGAATATGTATCTAGTCTTTTAATCAGACAACAAATCGTCCGTGGCTAATAAAAGCATATATCGCGCATACAGATGTAATTTCAAGTTTTTATGAAGTTTAAACAGATTGCGTAGGTAGCCAAATAACTTAAGATATGAGGAAATATAATTATAGAGACTACGAATCTTCTATGCCAACTCTAAAGCCTATTTCATTTATTTTATTAAAGGAATGTGAAGAAAAAGCACACGAAGCAACTTCACAATGAAAGGCATATCGCCCGCAGATGTATTTTCGTATTAATTTAGTTAAAACAGCCTTCTCTTGATTATATAGGTATATTGGTAATAAACTTTATTCAATTTATGTATGTCCTACGTTGCTGCCAATTATGAAAATACCCAAATCATATGAGTTTGGTCAATAACTGCACTAAGGCCGTTATTACAGAACGGCACTCAAGTGGAGATCTCTTCTTAAGTAAAGATAGACAAGGATGCATGTATACGTTGTATGTATTTGCATCCTTTTCTATCTATACTCCACTTGAGTGTCGTTCTGTAATTCCTGCCTTATTAGTCTACGCTTGTAGAGGTTCTTTACTGGCCGCTCCCTGAAAGAGCCTGGGATCAAGCGTCCCTGCCAAATTCAAAGTCAAAGTAATTTATTGAATAAATATAAATTGCTTTGGTGGCTTAGGTGTCAGAAAGATCTCTTCCGTTGCTCTGCCCGCATTATCCTCCAGCTTTAGCTGCGCCGATCTATACGGTATGATAATCAAACCAACCCTGGGTTCCGTAGAAGTCCCGCATCAGTTGGAGGCTAAGAACGCTTTGGCTATCATTCAGCCAGGGTGACCTTCCACGAGCTCTCCATTCCCAGAGGCAATGAGACGAACCACTCTGTGCCAAAGTTCAGGAACCGTTAATTGCCATTGCGACCAGTATTACCGACAGTGCTCGCCTGCTGGCGGTGTCAGAGAAGGAGTCGGGTTCATGGCTACATGCACATCTTTTCTCTAAACTGGGCACTCTCTTGAGCAGCTGCACCCTGTCACTGGCAAACCAATACACTTGTGCCACTGCGGTGCCAGCGTTAACAAATTGGGCCACCACGGTTTGTCATGCAAGAAGCAAGCATTCTGCCTTGAACGAGATAACTAAGCGGGCCCTAGCTTCATTACCTAAACGTACCCTCTGTACTGGAGCCTCGGGGTTTAATCCGTTCAGTCGAAAAAAGGATTGGACGGCCTGTCCCTCATATCCTGGTACCGTGGAAGGCGTCTGGTTTGGGACGCCACCTGCGTCGACACTCTTTGATCCTCACATGTCCGTGCATCTTCGTGCATGTTCGCGCTGGTGTAGCTGCAGCCTTAGTAGAGTCGGAAAAAAAGGACCTACCAGGGATTGGATGACAGCTAATACATTTTCCTGCCCTTCGCCGTGGAGACCCTAGGTTGCTGGGGTCCTGAGGGGAAAATGTTCCTCAAATGCCTCTCAAAGCGCATATTCGAGGCTACAGGTGACAGGAGGGCTGGCAGCTATTTTGCGAAAAGGATCAGCCTAGCGAGCCGAGCCAGCCTTCTAGGCACTCTGCCGCGAGTAGGGGCTTTAGAGGGCATTTTTTACCAATAAGTAGCCGTGTTTTTTTCTGTTTAGTTTTTTCTGTCAGTTATGCTATAAATTTATTATTATTTAATTAATTGTTTTGTACACACGGCGACACATCAAGATATACAAAACCAAAATAAGCTGGCCTCACGTAGATTGAATAACGTATAAGGTCGCGTGGCCAGCTTATGTTAGTTTTGTGTAGCTTGATGTGTCACCGTGTGTACATATTGTTTAATAAAATTATATTCTATTATTTTATATCTACCTATTGATTTGCATAATTGGCGTCAGACAATACACGGATTCGTTTTGATATGAATAAATTCCGTACTGTCTCTTATCTTACCCCCTCGCTATTTAGTTGTGAAAAGTGACCATCGCGGCGTGAACACTTTCCATTCAGAGGGCTATTAAGCATATTCCAATAAATAATTGAAAGCTGTCGAGACAGAAAAAGGAAGCGCAATTCTCATGGTATATATTTCGTGAAAATTTTTTTTGTTCATAAAACTTCATACAAAAACTCAGAAGTTGGACAATTTTTTCAACTTTTGTTTTGACTTGTTCAGAAAAAAGTTAAATATATCTACAACTAGAAAAGATAGGTAGGTACAATAACAATTGGTACACTGTTTTATTCGGAATTAAGTGGGCTATATAGATAGCCCAATGCGCAAGAGTGTGCGAGTGAGTGAATATTAGAGTTCTATATTATATTTATGGTCGCATTGAAGCTAGGACGATTTAAATCGTTCTAGCATTGAAGCAACCATTTGAATAATTTTGCGGAGTACAGAAAGTTATATAAATGTTTACTCCATAAGGATGCATAGTAGCAATGTTAACATATAAACGTTTACTATCTCGCGAATTAAATAAACTATATCGATGCGCCAATCACACATTTAGCCGAACGAAGCATTTCCAAGAACCGATAAGATTAAGCCAAAAGATAAATGATAAGGCTCCGATTAAATTCTAGTGTTGTTATGGTTGTTACCGACTTATCTGACGTTATTCGATTGTTTGGAGCTAACAACACGGCGACACATCAAGCTATACAAAACCAACATAAGCTGACCGCGCGTAGATCGAGTAACGTATAGCATCGCACGGATAGCTTATGTTGGTTTTGTATAGCTTGATGTGTCGCCGTGTATACAATACCGGCTTGGAAAAATTTAATTAAAACACATTGAACAACATTAGAATCGCGGCAGTCCGGCGGGCACAACAGTCTCGCTGAATCGCATAAAGTTGATCTTCTGGGCAATTTGTAGGTATCCCAGCCCTCCAGTTACCAGACAGACGTCTCCGAAGCTGCAACTTTTTTTAAATTCTGGTCATTTTAGTTCATCATCGTCATCATCAGCCTTCATAAAAACACCCTCAAGGAGGCTGTATATGGGCGACAGCCTATACGGTTTGGTGATGGTCTTCACATAGAAACACATCGGAATTTCCTGTTCAGCGTATGCAATGCAGGTTTCCTCGCGACGCAACATCACCGTTGAGAGCAGTCAGTATAACAGTTTTTATATACAACGTGTTAATGAATTAGCGCAAAACCCCATACACCCCAACTGATTTATAACAAAATAATTAGATTGAAACAATGATTTCATTATTTTGATAGTTAAAATTTAAAGTAGGTAATTCGCATTTTAAGTTTGACAATAATGATTTGTTATCATTTCAGCAATGAAAGAAAGCGCTAATGTACTCACTCATGGATACATTTTTATAATCTTGTTTTGGTAGTAAGTAGGGTGAGTGTGCCTGTGCGGTGGGTTGACATCGGGTTCAGTAAAATTTTGCAAAGAAATTATTTAATATTTTGAAAAAAATTACCTATTTTGAAACCATGATAATTCGATTCTGCTCTCGATTCTAAACAAACTACTTTCTAGTTTTGCGTTAAATCATTAACACGTTGTATAAAAGGAATGGAGGACATACCTACGTTAAAAAAACTCATGGGTTCGTAGGTAATACAACGGCATAAGTAATTTATTGTCAGCATGCATGCGGATTCGAGTCACTTTAAGTTCTTGTTTATTTTAGACGTTCAATTCAGTACCTACTTATATTCGTCTTAATATAAGTGTTGTTGTCCTAAGGTACCCCGATGGTACAGAGGGCCCTCGTGAGACGCCGCCACTTCTCCCTGTCCTGCGCCTGGTGTTCTATTTCGCACCAACTCAACCCGGCTGCTCGTAGCTCAGCGTCGACGGTGCGCCGCCACGTGTATGCGGGTCGCCCTGGTCGTCTGCTTCCACCAGGCTCCCACGTGAAGGCGACTCTGGCGGAGTTGTCCTCTTCTCTCCGAAGCGTATGCCCGATCCACTTCCACTTGCGTTGAGCAATTTCTTGCTTAATGGGGGTTTGTTAGCATCGGGCCCACAGCTCTTCGTTGCTGATTGTATTCGGCCAGTAAATGCGCAAGATGGATCTCAGGCTTTTGTTGACGAAGACTTGTACATTGCTCGTCAGTCCCTTTGTTTCCTTCCACGTCTCGCAGCCGAACAGCAAGACAGACTTCACTATGGATTCGGAGAGAGAGATCTTGATACGCCGAGTGAGGATTTTTCATACTTACCTAATAGAGGACCGTAGAGGAGCGATATAGAAGATATCGTGGCGTGTGGTAACCTAAGGTCTCTACATTCTGTACCATCATCCGTGTTATTTCCCGCGCACCAAGCTGCCGCCAGCGTCGGTGGCGCGTTGCGCGGAGAGGTATGGACTCCCAATTATTGGGGTCCGGGTTCGAATCCGCACGGACAACATGCCATGTACCAATGAGTTTTCCAACTTATGTACGTAAAACCGACTGCTGTCAAACGGTGAAGGAAAACATCGTGAGGAAACCTGCATACACTGAAGAAGAAATTCTGATGTGTATGTGAAGTCTACCAACCCGCATTGGGCATGTGTGGTGGACTAATGCCCATACACCCTCCTTGAGGGTAGGCCTGTGCCCTGCAATGGGACGTTTATAGGCTGATGATGATGATGATGATGAAGCTGCCGCCGCGGGTGAAGTGAAGTGACCTCTCCACAGACACTGATCGTCTGGGACATATTTTAAGGAAACACAAAATTGGCCATCACTTGGGCCACCCTCTTGACCTTACTGACTGCAACCACAGGAACGAAAAGGTGGTTACGTCGATACATTCTGTATAGGGTTTCTGCTCGAGATTTTTCGAAGGGAGAATTCTAGCGAAATCTGTCCTTACCTGTCTCACTCCTCAGCTCAGGTACGTTTGACAGCCGGACACCTCCGAGGTGTGCATCGTCGCTTGATCGTCGCTCATTGACATAAAGCGCATTTAATTTTTCGTTCCTGAAGTGCGCGTTCGGAATTCGAAAAATCGATTAAATAATCTGTGGTAGAGACAAGAAAAAAATTCTCAACAACTCGAGAAATCGATTCAAAGAACATAATTTCTATGAATAAATTACATTTGTTGAAACAAATATACCTACCATACTTCAGCGATCCAGAAAAATTTCTGAAAATTATCGTTATATTTATTTTGAAAATAGGCACCAAAGAGACGTTATTGGGATTATTTGGTATTTAGGAATAAAAACTTTTTAATGATTCAAAATTTATTGAAGTGAACTGGCAAGATGTGTTGGAAAAAAAAGTGTAAAAGCCATAGAAACTAAAAAGGAAGAAAAACTGTTTTCTTTTTAATTGAAGTATTTGGCTTAACGTCATTTTTTCTGACAGATAGCCGCCAGTTCCGTGTATTTTAGATACCTAGATTATAATGAAACTCTTTGGTTGTGTGAAGAATTTATGTAGGTAGTAGAGTAGACAAGAAATAAAAACTTTTTGGATTCCCAAAATGTTTTTTAACTTCTCTTGATTTATCAATCCCAGAAAGCTGGAAATACCTACAGACAAAATATGTCTATATCAATCCCAATAAGATCCCAATCGAACTCCCTATTCGTAACATAATAATTAATAACAATAGGCAGGTACAACGATTTTAATGATATTAAAAAAAGTTCTCGTCAACTCAAGC
Organism: Agonopterix subpropinquella; assembly: GCA_922987775.1. Taxonomy (NCBI): domain Eukaryota; kingdom Metazoa; phylum Arthropoda; class Insecta; order Lepidoptera; family Depressariidae; genus Agonopterix; species Agonopterix subpropinquella. The sequence continues at coordinate 7,760,780 of OV277700.1, forward strand.
AAACTCGAGAAATTCTGATCGAGAATTTAAGTAGGTTAAATTATACCTACTAATAATGTAGGTATTTAAGAAGCCTATAATTAATAATTATGTCTTTCTCCGCCTTTGCCTTTTGTTATCCTATGTGTTGATTATCGTATTGTCATGTCGATGTCGTTTTAAAGGTAATATAGAGAACAATTTTGAAGAGTCGAAATACTTACCATAATAGTAGTTTAGTCTTGTTAAGTTGTTACTTCTCTTCCTGGACGAAACAAGGAAAGCATTACAATATTGGCAACCAAGATCATACACCGTCATACCTAAGTAGTAAAGTCATGCTAGTTAGTAAAGTTCATGTTCATACCTACATTATGCCATTTCGTTTTGGCCAGACACATTTCTCTGTAAGGCGGTGTCCTATTGCCATCGCACGCGCGATGGTGCGATGCGATCTCATCGCGCGATGAAACCGATCGCGCGATCAAAAAACGTGTGTCCTAATTTGGTGCGATGCGATCGATCACCCTCCCTTGCTTCGTGTACCTGCACTCAGCGGGACCCCGTGTCCTAGAACGATGCGAGTATGTATGGGATTTAGTTCCGAATTTGATCTATCGAATTCAATTAGAAATAAAAAAAAACCGTCAAAATGGAAGAATTAGATCCAGAGCCACCTAGGGTCTAGGGCCTAAACGTATCGGAAAGCTGGATTCAGTCTAGCTCGAAAATAGACGCCAAAGTACATCATTTAGCGTCGGTCTTATGACTCAAAGCGGTCACAGATTTTTTTACAGCGGTAAGACAATCGCGAAAAAATGGGGTCTGGGCCTAAATATATAGAAAACGAACTGGATGCATTTTAAGAAAGAGCCCTCTTAGGAGAACACCACAGCAGATTTAGTTATTCTCAAATCGGTCACCGTTCAAAATCAGACTGGGGTTGAAAATAAAAACAAATAGGTCTTGGGCCTAAACATATAGGAAATGTGAAACCATCTTGGATCGAAAGAACACACTTTACCCATCACGAAGAACCCGGTCTTACATGGCGGATCGGTCACCTTTTCAGAATCAGACCACTTTTATAATATAACAAAAATGACAGATATCTCGACAATGGTAAGTGATAGAAAAAAAATTGTTATGAACAAAATTGTTGGAAATTTAATATTCTTCAAGTTTGTAATAACTTTGTTTACGATTTGATACATACGAAAAGAGATATTTGCAAAAACGAATTAATTAAAATAGTAATAGACAGATATCTCGAAAATTATTGATAATAGGAATAGTATATGTAGCATACAATTGTAGACAATGTTATGTACTACAAGTTTTGTAAAAACTTTGCTCACGATTTGATGCATACGAAACGAGATATTTGCAAAAAATTATTAATAAAAATAGTAATAGACAAATATCTCGACTACGGTTCATGACAGAAAAAGTTTGTTTGAAAAACAATTGTAGACAATGTTATGTTTTAAAAGTTTTGTAATAACATTGTTCACGATTTGATGTATACAAAACTTGATATTTGCAAAAACGAATTAATTAAAATAGTAATAGACAGATATCTCGAAAATTGTTGATGATAGGAATAGTTTGTGTAGCATTCAATTGTAGATAATGTTATGAACTACAAGTTTTGTTATAACTTTGTTCACGATATGATGCATACGAAAAGAGATATTTGCAAAAACGAATTAATTAAAATAGTAATAGACAGATATCTCGACAACGGTTGATGATAGAAAAAGTTTCTTGAAGATACAATTATAGACAATGTTATGTTCTACATGTTTTGTTTTAACTTTGTTCACGATTTGATGCATACGAAAAGAGATATTTGCAAAAACGAATTAATTAAAATAGTAATAGACAGATATCTCGAAAATTGTTGATCATAGGAAAAGTTTGTTAAGCATAAAATTGTAGATAATGTTATGTTCTACAAGTTTTGTAATAACTTTATTCACGATTTGAAGCATACAAAAAGAGATATTTGCAAAAACGAATAAATTAAAATAGTAATAGACAGATATCTAGAAAATTGTTGATGATAGAAAAAGTTTGTTGAACATACAATTGTAGATAATGTTATGTACTACAAGTTTTGTTATAACTTTGTTCACGATTTGATGCATACGAAAAGAGATATTTGCAGAAACGAATTAATTAAAATAGTAATAGACAGATATCTCGACAACGGTTGATGATAGAAAAAGTTTCTTGAAGATAAAATTATCGACAATGTTATGTTCTACATGTTTTGTTTTAACTTTGTTCACGATTTGATGCATACGAAAAGAGATATTTGCAAAAACGAATTAATTAAAATAGTAATAGACAGATATCTCGAAAATTGTTGATCATAGGAAAAGTTTGTTAAGCATAAAATTGTAGATAATGTTATGTACTACAAGTTTTGCTATAACTTTGTTCACGATTTGATGCATACGAAAAGAAATATTTGCAAAAACGAATTAATTAAAATAGTAATAGACAGATATCTCGACAACGGTTCATGACGGAAAAAGTTTGTCTGAAAAACAATTGTAGACAATGTTATGTTTTACATGTTTTGTAATAACTTTGTTCACGATTTGATACATACGAAAAGAGATATTTGCAAAAACGAATTAATTAAAATAGTAATAGACAGATATCTCGAAAATTATTGATAATAGGAATAGTATGTGAAGCATACAATTGTAGACAATGTTATGTACTACAAGTTTTGTTACAATTTTGCTCACGATTTAATGCATACGAAACAAGATATTTGCAAAAACGAATTAATTAAAATAGTAATAGACAGATATCTCAACAACGGTTGATGTTAGAAAAAGTTTCTTACAGATACAATTGTAGACAATATTATGTTCTACAAGTTTTGTAATAACTTTATTCACGATTTGATGCATACGAAACGAGATATTTGCAAAAAATTATTAATTAAAATAGTAATAGACAGATATCTCGACAACGGTTGATGATAGAAAAAGTTTGTCCATGGTACAATAAAATTGTAGACAATGTTCTACTTATGTTCTTACTTGTACAACAGTGGTTGATTATTTTAATAAAACAACTTGAGTTTAATTATTAAGGCCAAAGGTTTTATTTCTCACCTTTATCAAACTTCGATAAAACAAAATATTAATTTTCTTATAGATTCGAACGTAAAAGTCAAACTGAAATATTCAAAATACTATATACAATGTTCTTGGAAATATTATTCTTAACTTTTTTACTTTGAAGTCGGTTTTTATTTTTTTTGTTATTGAAACTCGAATTCTAGTCGTAAAGACCAAAAAAAATCTTTGCCTATGCCATTCTCCCATTTTGACGGAACACATTTTATTTCTAATTGGATTCGATAGAACAAATTCTAATCAAATTAAAGATTGAAAAATTCAGTCTCGAGCGGGACTTGAACCCGCACCCTTCCAAACCGGGGAAGTGCGGGCTGTAATAATTATGTTTGAAATCAATAATATTTGAAATTAGAACAAATTCTATAGAACAAGTTCTAGGACACGGGGTCCCGCTGAGTGTAGGTACACCCTTGCCTCGTCGTGCTCCTCGGTCGCGCGATCGAAATTAGGACAGTCAATACTGATTCCTATGTTTGATCGCACGATCGCACGATCGTGCGTCGAAAATAGAACAAATCGATCGCATCGCATGATCGCGCGATCGAAATTAGGACAGTCAGTACTGATTCCTATGTTTGATCGCACGATCGCACGATCATTTTCATCGGACGGACGCATGATCGCGCGTGCGATGGCAATAGGACAGCGCCTATTACTACCATCTCCCAAATTAAATACCTACCTACCTAGTATTAAGGTTTACTTTTCTCATAAGAAGGTTTGCAGTGTGAGGTTCATCGGCTATGTAAGATTAAGGTAAGTGGCTGGGGCAACTATTCTTTTTCAGGCGTCGTCAACATCTCTGATGCCCATAACGCTTTGGCTGCAGGTAGAGTCACTGCAGTATCCAATCCCTTCTCTAATCAGATACGGTTTCCCGTTCTATTAGATTAAATTCAGGCTCCTTTGAAGTCCCTAATCAAAGGACAAGGTGCATGCACTCAAATTTCCTGTGTAGGTTCCTGAAATCCTGTCTGAAAACTCTCTGAACATATTAGGCAGTTAGGTAATGCATCATTTTAGGTTTCAGAATAGAATTAGTTAACAAAACGTGATAAATGATTAGAATTTCGCCTACAAAAATCCTACAAAAGAAACCTTATCTCTTATTCTCCTCAGAACGACACCCACTGTATGAAATTGTATGGCCTCATATACACGATAATAACTATCTTATCGAAGCCAAATGCAAAACAACAACACTTTTAGGTAAAAACAAAAGACAAACAACAAGAGAACTGGCAACGCCGCATAACATTGTCCATCGAGCTCCAAGTTAGTGCCGCCTCCGAGTAGAAAGCGGGGTTTCTAATCTCGACTCTCGACCGAGCGGCAGTCATTGACTCCGATCCGAGTCGACAGTCGACACGCACTCACTACACAAATCTATTCAAATGCATTCAAAATTATAAAGCATTGACGTCGCCTCGTATATTCTGTTGACTTTTTGTTATTACGTTTTTGACCTTCATTTAGGATTAGGACAGGAAATGTGACTGATTTAGATAACGTCATTCATAATAGCCGACTCTACATAATTCTACGTTAATAAGTTAAATAGTTTTAAAAACTAAGTAACACGTTTTTGTCTGCATCGCACTAAAAAGTAGGTACAAAACCAACCAAATGAGCCCAAACTCGAAGGGTTTACTAGCCATTGAAGAGTTCCACTATTCGTGCCTCCATCTTAAAATAAACTCAATGGTAGAGGTGGGTACCAAATAATTGTAAGTAGGTATTGTCACCCGAATGGCCCTGTTTAATAAACGCGACAATAACAATTTGACAATGACAATTCAGAGTACATTGCTGAGAATGCTAGGACACATGAAGCACTGCAAGATTAGCGTCATTACTCATTAGTAACCAGCAAAGATTGTCATTGTCGCGTTTATTAAACAGGGCCATGGTTGTGACCGATTTTTGGCTTAGTACATTGCATTGCTGGTTTCGGTTTTCAGTCACGAAAGCGGATTCAAGAGCATTAAATATGTTATTCACATTAAATTTCTTCTATCATGATTCATGTCACACACAAGACAATTGTCTTGAATGAAAGCAAATTGCATTGAACCAAGAATTCTCATATAAATCGAAGTAATTTTCTTGTTTCAAGAAATCTTTTTTCACCTCAAAATTCTGAAGGAATATCGATACACAAATATATATACCTACCTATACCCGTCCACGGCTAACATAGGTATTATTATTTATATAACATTGATATAAGTTCCTGCCTACCAACCTAAAATTGCACAAGTTTATGAAGGAAATGTTTTTGATGGGATGTTTTATCTGTAATTGATGTGCCGATCAATCTATGATCGGTGTTTCACCTTCAGACTCCCCCATCATCTGGCTCCCCAATTAATATTTTAAGTTTTCAAGTTTAAATGATTTGCTATTATTTCACCAATGAAAGCGCTAGGTGCACATCTTAGGTGCTCATATGGATACATTTTAAGAATATTGTTTTGGTAGTAAGAAGGCGAGTGTGCCCATGCGGCGGGTTAACATCTTGTTAACATCAAGTTCAGTTTTAAATTATACAAACAAATTATTCATTATTTAGAAAAAAAAACTATGTCGAAACCTTGATAATTTAATTCTGCTTTCGATTCAAACAAACTAATATGTGAGAAAAAAATCTACAGCTCTACATTTCAATATCTATTCGATATTGTAGTCTGCCGACCTCCAGGGCCGCAACGGCTATTAGGTATGGTAACCTGCATATTATTATAGATTTTTAAATATATTATATATACAGATACTCTTATCCTCCGCATTCTTATCCTCTAAGTTTAGCTGCGCCGACCTATACGGTATGATAATCAACCCAACCCTGGGTTCTGTAGAAGTCCCGCATCAGTTGGAGGCTAAGAACGCTTTGGCTATCATTCAGCCAGGGTGACCTTCCACGAGCTCTCCATTCCCAGAGGCAATGGTACGAGCCACTCTGCGCCAAAGGCGACAGGAGCTATTTTGCGCATAACGATCCAAAGAGGCAACGCTGCCAGCCTTCCAGGCACTCTGCGCCACGTAGTAGGGGCTTTAGTGGACATTTTTTACCTTTAAGTTGCTTCGGTGTTTTTTGTTTTGTTTTGTTTGTTCTATATTTTGTTCTATTGTATTGTCTTGTACAAACTAAAATGTAACATATAATAAAACAGATACTTGACGTATCTGCCCTATAATATAATTTCGAGTAACTTGTATAAAGTAATAGGTAGGTATAAAGGAAGGTTGGTTATATTGTTATCTATGTGATTGGAGAATTTGTACTACGCTTACACCCACGCCATGCCACGGTCCTACGGTTGAGTTAGAGCATATGGTCAGCTCCATATAATTTTAATTTGTCGATCGACATTCGCAATGAACACAAGCTCTATTCAAATGCATTCAATGCAATGCAACTTCCACCATCGAATGCGACCGCATTCTACTGAATGCGGTCGGTATGAAAGAATTTAAGAGGTAGTGTAGTGCTACTGCACTACACTACCTCTTAAATTCTTTCATTTGTAAAAACTGCAATCTTTGATGTAGATGGAGCTGAACAAATCCTTATCGCCACAATACTGTATAGTAATTTTCCACAAAATTGCAATTGACTACAGAACACTTCATCTCCAGGTGGCACGATCGAGCGTGTCAAAGCGTATCATTAACACTGATAAGGCGACGTTATCACGTCTTATCGGTTTCCGCTGCGCCCGCGCAGCTGCCGCGCATTCGCTTCTGACGGGCCGTGTGACATTGAGAAAAATTTTCATTATTTATACCTGTCAGTAACTTTATAGTCATAGCAATGCTAAAAGAGATCAAATCAAGAACAGCGAATAATCAACAAGATACGACAGTCGACAGAACGAGAAAATCTCCATGCGTGCTCGTTTTATCAAGCGTGCCTAATTCTCTTTTTCTCGGGATTGGCATGCTAGGCTCTCAGTGAGCACGGAGATTACCTACTATTAAGAGCAAGACCTTCCGTCCTTTAAAAATTCACAGATTTCGTGCCTCACATGACTATCGAGCACATTGGAAATGAGTCTACGGAATTCGAAAAATATTATCTCAAAAAGGTTAGGCTACAGGGCAAACCCTTAACCCGATCGGCTTTGTTTTTAGGCTCAAATTGTAGCAGACTAAATTTTCCAGACGAGTTTTGCTCAAATTTTTGATATCATTATAGGCAGCAGGCATTACCAGAACATCAAGTGAAGAGGTGATGAGACCTTGTCCCGTGAGCCTTCGCCTGCGGTCCGGGGCGCCTCCTCAGTACAAAGAATGCTGAGTCATTGTGGACGGAAGCCGGCGAGTAACTCGGTAGCCAACAACCTTTGTTCTGTTGTCTGTTGTTTCATCTGAGGCGTGTTATGATTTATGGTCTACTATTTTAGTTATAATAGATCTGTGTCTCTGTTATCTAGAGATATTCCATAAAATACTTATGATAATTTTTTTTTTAAATTTTTGTCTCTTTCTCTATCTGATATTTTGATGCAGTTTTTAATGTTTCAAAGGCTTCGGTCCAACTTAAGAATTGCTATTCTGTTGTTTTTATATAGGTTCAATGTTAAGTATAAGTAGGTAATTTTAGGGTAAAACACACGGGTTCACATTGTGATAAATTAATAAAACCCAATTTAATCAGAACTATACGATACTTTTATTCCCGTGTATCTCTGGGATTGGATAGGAAATTGCGTCGACCCCATGTAATGATAATAATGAGATAAAGGCAGGAAGAGATGATGATTGGATAATGGGTATTCATCGAATGTACACGGACCAAACCTAACTTTAAGTTATCCAAATATGACAGCATCTTATTCTGTAACAACGTAATGTTTTACTCTGTACCTATTTCTTCTAGATGGGTATAAAATTATGTATGATTATTTTACCCTTCTAAATAAAGCAACTGCTGCGAAGACCAAATCAGCAAAATACTGAGCCAAAAAGTTTATCATTATTAAAAGTGGACATCCCACACGCAGCTTAATACCTAAGGTCGGTAACTGTGGTCGGTAAGCTGTACGGCCTACAGCCATAATGACCTAACTTATTTATTTACTTATTCGTCATCGCCTCGGGCTGTAATTACCTCGCCTTTACTTAACATACCTCCTTGTTAAGCACTCGTAAATGGTCCGTAATTGTGAAATGACAATCATTAACCTCACATTTTACGGTTTGTTTGAAAAATATTGTCATTATATTTTAATAGCCGAGTAACTAGGTGTGTCAAGACATCATTACACAATAATCCATGTTTTGTAATTAAAACTACACATTTTTATATTTGTAAAAGGCTGTAATTCAACGCAGAAACTTGATAATAGCACAAAGGTAAAAAAAAGTAAGTGCCTTCTAAATATAAGGTATTTACTTTGTAACAACAATACGGTGAAATTAGGTACTTCTTTTCTTCCTATCGAGTTTCGGAAAACACCTTTGTTAGTTGGATTTTATTGTTTTCTGAAGAGTTGGCTCTTCAAGCAATTAATTAGATCTTAGATGAAATTAAAAGAGAAAAATAGGGCACTCCAATTATCTCACATGCAAAACTAAGACAAAAGAGACAGGAGGATCTCGGATCAAGTCGGTCGTACGCCAGTACCTATCTATCTATTCATACTTGCACGTCGCCTGTTTTGCTCATTGTGTGGAGCGCCCTTCTGTACCTATACCACAGAATAGGTAATAGTATATAGCCTATACCTACCTCTTTTGTGACTAAGACCAAAGGACCTACTTTCTTTAATCTTACCCACATACTTCCGGCTGACTGGCTACATTATTTACCTAGGTTACCTGATACACATACCGTGGCTAGGTATGTGTATTAGGTATCTAAAATTTTAATTGCCCAGGTACATACCTGTTGCTCTCATAGGGTTTATATAGTCATGAGCGAAAGTACCGTCAAGACGCTGTTTGAATCATATTTAATTTATAGACTAGCGACCCGCCCCGGCTTCGCACGGGTGCAATGCTGATATAAACCTTCCTCTTGAATCACTCTATCTATTTAAAAAAAAAACATCAAAATCCGTTGCGTAGTTTTAAAGATCTAAGCATACATAGGGAGTTTGGGACAGACAGACTGCGGGAAGCTACTTTGTTTACACGATGTAGTGATGGACAGGCCGATGATGATGATGTGTAGGTATTATGTTCGGTAGGTACTAAGTACACTTTTCCTTACTCAGTGTAAACATACTGCATTCTCCCTTGGTGTTATCCAAGACATAGATAGTTATGTTTGCGTAATAGAGTCGGCACCCGATTACATTGAGCAATGGTTCATGCAACCGCCGGCGTCATTACCAGCACGCACAATCAACAATGATGCTTTGTTTGCTGCTACCATAATACCATAGGTACTTTGATATCATTCCTGTTGTGTACAACGGGTTAGTAGAAAATATGAAAACTGTTTCTAGAGAAAGATTCTTTTTCTACAGCAAAGAGTAGTTACCAGCAATAATCGAATTTCACATTTTACCCACGAATCTTGCGTAACAATGCAGTATTCGAGTTTTATTGTGTATCTTTTCGTTTTGAATCTGAAATGGGTACATCGAAAATCTTATAGATATCTTTATCGACAGTTTTATATTAAAATTTCTTTATGCATGTTTGCCACTATACGAAGTCCATTGCTGATGCACAGGCCTACCTTTAGAGTAGACTTCAGTCAGCACTGGTAGCATGCTAACCCGCGATAGCCGTGATACGGCTTTATCACATCTTTTATCTCGTTCTTTTGCGCGCGAACGAACGAGATAAAAGCCGTGATAAAGCCGCATCACGGCTATCGCGGGTGTGCATGCTACCAGTGCAGGATTTGACTCTTTTTTTTTTCTTTTTTTCAATCATTAACTGTTATTAACTTATTACATGACGAAAACGACAAAAAATTAAGTCAAGCTAATGCGCTTTATAACGCGTCATTGTATACAATTGCCGTGAAACTTTGGGCATTGAATTAATTTCACATCAGAATCTTTTTCAACATCTAAGTATAAGTTACCTAATGATCTCACTTAAAGAAAACACTTAAAAGGCCTCGCGACCAAAACAAGCAGCTGACATAAATGAAACTTAATTGTACCCATTTCTGTTTGCAGTCGACGTTCTGACACCAAATATGGCGACAGTCGTTAAAATGAATTTACTCATTTACCCGAAACTCTTGCATAGCGATGTAAGTGGTGAATGGACATTTTATATGGCGGGTCTTGAAAATTCTGAACATTTTATTATAGTGGTTCAACTGAAAGAAGACAGCGAAGTGGTTAGCACGATGAATCTCGACGAAAAAGATGTAAATATGCGCGTTTTTGGATCGTTTCTGAATGCGAATTCTGAGAAGAGGATAAAGGTGCAATTAAATAAATAAATACAGCTTATCGCAGCACCCCGCTGCGTGGTCCACTCTGAATAAAATTAATAATTTATCGGCAGGTGCTCCAATTGAAATACCTAAGCTTTGTTGGTTGACGATTTTTACACTTATTTGTTTTATTATCATCAATCTTATGTTTTGCTAATATTTTGACATTCGTGTTTTTCGTTTTAACATGGTTTTTATAACTTTAAAATATTGGGTTTACTTCTCAGAACACTTCAGAACTGGCGTTCACTCTATTGTTATTAAAAAACTTGTCAATTTACCTCTTTAAATATATATTATAATATTTATAATATATTCTCCAGCACATTTTTGTACTACATCATTCCATTCACAGTGCAGAGTACAAATCTCCTCTAACAATAGGTGCAGAGCCCAGTGCAATTTATTGAAAAGTTAGTGGCATTAAATAAAAAAATATATTTTCGTTATAAAAAAAGAACAGATAAATCTTACTCACAGATCGAAAATCGTATATTTTGATGGATTTCATGGGGCCTAAAGAAATTATCTAAAGGTGAAAGGATGCACCAATTGGAACTTATCTAGGTACAAAAGCCCCGACACAGATTATTTAATAGTTATTACTATACTTATTAATTTCATGTTAGTGTAACTTGCTAACTAAAGAGTAGATCCTTTGCTAACTAACAACAATTTTGTTATAGACCACCGTCAGTGCAAACCTAGGAAACAAGAGGATTCAGAAAAATTGGTGTTTATTAATTTAGGTTGGTAAGGTGACACTTTTACTTTAAAAAAAACACGACGACTTAGGATGACTACGATTTAAGAAAATCAAGAAGAGGTTTCAACCAATATAGCTATTCCTCCAATACCCGGTAAACATCATGAAAAACGGGCGGGGGGGTGAGGGGTATGCGCGGTAGCGGTTTCAAGCACAAATTTTATTCTGCGCAGCCATAGATTTGATGCATGATTGATTTCAAATGTTTTAATTACGTTACTGAATGATTCAAAACTATTTCCACGCAAGCTGAGCCGGATCACCAAACAAATTGACCTTTGTAATACCTAAATGTTATTTGTCTTTTATCGATTTCGTGCATAGCATAATAGATTTGGATAGTTTAATGCGATATTTATTTAAAAGTTGAAAGCCTTGACGGCATTCTACTACGTCTCGCAACTCGGACCGCGAGTTAAATGGCAATTTGCTTTTTTTCTCGGGCCGTGGATTCTGCGAAGCGCGAAACAGGTCGGACTGGCTGCGCGAGAGTTTTTTGGACGAAACTGCGGGCACGCACGACTACTGTGCGGTGTTACCGGGTTATCGTACAGCTTTTGAACGCATTTTGTTGCCGGGACCTTTTATAAGCGTGTGATAAGGAATCTTCCGTTGTTGTTTACACTATAAAACATTTTTTTGGCTAAATAAATCCAAATCTGTCTCGTTTACTGGGTATGTTACTTTGTGTTTGTACCTACTTTCTTTGTATCTTACAGTAACTAAAATTATTAAAATGTTATGTTTATGCGTCACATGTAATATAAATGTAAATAAATGTAAGTAGCTATAATTAAATTACCTACTAACGGATCTCAAGAATCGGATCAACCTGGGTAATTTTTATGGAAAATGTTTATCAAACTTGACACTTCTGGAACTTAAATTGCTAAATGTAAGTATTGCTACAACTACATTCTTAAACAAAAAGTTTTTTTTTTTTTTTTTTTTCAACAAAAAGTTGATAGTTGTAGCAATGTTTTTGACCACCCCGAAAGGGATTACGGTCGTGAGTTTATGTAGGTATATTTATCTAATTTTCTTGATGTCCAAAAAAGAATAGAAACACAGAGCTCTTTAAAAACAATAAATCATCCATAACATACTAAAGGTTAAATTATGGAATACGTTCACTTTTTCAAAACCGTCTATGGAAAGGGTCTGCTAAAGCGGCAACACTATTCGGCTAATTGAAGACCGCCTGGGGCATACTAATGGCCGGATTAAAATAGTTTTATGGCGCATAAACGTTGCTCAATACCACTCTCGTATCGTTTGATCGTAAACAGACTGATGTTTAACGTTATTATATTAAGTTATATTGAGAAATATCGACTTATTCTTGGACAAGCACAAAACTTTTGTTATCGAAGCGTAAAAGTGTTATTTTTTAATTACAGTTTGAGGAGGGTTTATTTCAAAATCGCCTAATAAACACCGCAACGTCCATAAAAAAAAAAAAAATTTAAAAAAAATTAAAAAAAAATAGAATAATACATTTAGATTAACTTGCCTTTTGAACGGGCCTCTACATGTTGGCTTCGGCCCCATGCACGCCTTCCAAAGGTCCGGGACTTAATTGCCCGTGATTACGGAACGTAAGAGATACAATAATAAATAAAAAAATAATAATAATATTTAAAAAAAAATCTAAATCAATTAATTTCAAAAAATTTTAATAAATTTAAAATTCTGATTTCTGATTTCATAAAAAGATAATCTTGTTTATTCATTCGATACGATTACGATAATTATGTTGGAAAACTATTTAGTATTTTTTTATCTTCGTGCATTTTACACAATATGCGCATGGCCTACCCCAATTAATAGGAAATGGACTAGAGAATGATGATGTTACATCTTACTAATTAGAATGAGAAAAATAACCTTTAGTTCCATTTGTGGCATTCGATACCATAACGATACAATTAAACTTATCCATCACATACTGGAACAGTACTGCGCTGTTACTGTTAAATTAATAGATACTGTTTGAATACCTAACGGAGATCAAGATGAGTGCCTACATACAAATTTACCTAAATTGTAAGGTCTTTCTTTGTTACGGCCTTATCTCAGTTTCAATTCCTTTTATTTTAAATATGGTATTATAGTCTAGAAAGTAGAACGAAGTTTTTCGACTATACGAACGTTTTATTATGAAACAGTAGTCAATACGAAATATTTCAACGCTTGTTCGCGCTAAACACCTTCCATCAAATGCATTTTCTCTTCCTTATTGTAATATAGTCTCCTGACCAGTAGGCCTCGCATGCCACCCCCGAGAAAACGATAAAAATCGAGATATGCCTCCATCCTTATCATTTTACGGAGGACAGTAAGAGCGCGCATGACGTTTTTCTCGTTTAAACGCTTTGTCGTGGGTGGCATGCTAGCCGTGCTGAATCGACCGATTCCGTCTCTGAAAACGACTACGGTCAGTTTCAGAATAAAGTGCCTCTAACACATTAAACGCAATACGTTATACAATCAAATAACCAACGATAAAGATGCCTGAAGAGATGATTCACTTCTTTAGATACCCATCTGGGTTGGTGCCGTTCGTTCTAGGCTGGACTCCACATGACGTCAATACCTTATTAATCAGCAGAACTAACACATGAATAACGGAGTACTTAAGTGTAGAACAGGCCCGGTGACAAAGCGACAAAACGAGAATGCTGTCTTGCGGATTCACTCCAGCCTATCTAGTACGCCAACCCGCGATAGCCGCGATACGGCTGTATCACGTCTTTTATCTCGTTTATTCACGAGCAACAGAGCGAGATAAAATATATGATATAGCCATATCACGGCTATCGCGGGTTGGCGTACTAGCTAGGCAGCATGGGTAGCATGACAACCCGGCGATAGCCGTGATACGGCTTATTCACGTCTTTTATCTCTTTCGTTTGCGCGCGAACGAACCAGGTAAAAGACGTAATAAAGCCGTTTCACGGCTATCGCGGGTTGTCATGCTACCCGTGCAGATGTCTAGAGTTATAAGCAAAGTGACAAATACGAAAGCACTGTCTGCACCATGAATCAGGAGGGCTATTGTGTAAATTTCCAATTATATCGATAGAAGATCGATTAACGGTACGTCTCGTTATGACTGTTTCCTTTTATAATATCTGAAATTAATTTACTTAATATTTATAATATATTTTATATACAACGTATTAATGAATTAACGCAAAACTAGAAAGTAGTTTGTTTAGAATCGAGAACAGAATCGAATTATCATGGTTTCAACATAGGTATTTTTTTTCAAAATATTAAATAATTTGTTTGCAAAATTTAAAATTTTCTGTACCCGATGTGAACCCACCGCACGGGCACACTCACCCTACTTACTACCAAAACAAGATTATAAAAATGTATCTATGAGTACGTTAGCGCTTTCTTTCAGTGCTGAAATGATAAAAAATCATTTTTGTCTCAAAACTTAAAATGCGAATAACTTTAAATTTTAACTATCAAAATAATGAAATTATTGTTTCAATCTAATTATTTTGTTATAAATCAGTTGGGGTGTATGAGGTTTTGCGCTAATTCATTAACACGTTGTATACAACATTTTCATCTCAGAAAATTGCTTTCTGAGATCATGAGCGTAGCCTACAAAAACAACAATAGGTACCTAGTAGATACATCAATATAGGTTACCTACAAATCTTCTGAATAAACAACTTAACACAGTAAAGTCTAGTTTCGAATAATAAATGCAAGAACCTAGACTAAGTACAGTCATGTCCAACACAGTTATCTGACGTCGTAAACCGTTGCGTTAATGTTACTAAATTGCCGCCTGTGCCTACCAGTAACAGCCTAAGTGCCTGTACAGTTAGCTATGTCACCGAGATAGATTATGTGAAACGATTCACGTCTTCAAATGACTAGGGAAGTGCATGACGTTAATGTTTACAGGGACCTGTCAAATGACACATTGGCAAAACATATTAACATCGTTTGTCACTTGTTTTTCTAGGCGACGCGACGCAGAAACCGTCATTAATTCTATTCCACTACCATATAATATACATGGTAGTTTTCCAATTATCCTATGCTATAGGATAATAGGACACCTACAGCCTACATGAGAAACCTATATTCATAGATCTGGATTTGATCGCGGCTGGCAGCGTCCACTATGATTTCCTAAAACTGTCAGCTAAAACGTGAAGACGCAACAGACGACTTATTTAATCGATTCGTATTTTATTTATACATTAATTATACCTAATAAAACCAGAAATTTTTTAGCTTTACTTACTAATACTAACACATATCCGTAACTAATCTCTGAATAATTGTTAAAAGATTTTTTTTTTGTATTTTTATTTTATTGTTGTTGTTTATTCAACTAAATTAAACAAGATGTCAAATACATATACATTAAAAACCCTATCGATAATCGATATGTCTTAGAATCTTCATCGATATCACTTTCCATTGTAGCCAAGCGCAAACCCATTATGAATAAAAAAAAAAAAAAAAAAAAAAAAAAAAAGGTGTAATAAATACGATATTTCTGTGGCTTTGGTACAACCAAAGAAAGCTATTCGTTCAATGTTGGCTGGCACAAAATGTGGCCAAACCAGCGCAGGGTCCAGAGAGAGCAGCCAGCAGTATAGCCAGCATATGTCAAAATTCATACATGTCGGACCCTACTTTGACTAAGCTGACGCTCAAAAGACGACTGAATTTCAGCCTAAGAGTCTGGGGTAGAAGACAGTGTGTTGGTCCGGGAGGGGGGGGGGGGGGGGGGGGGGCAATCAAAGGACTAACATGCGGTGGTCAAACAGAGACCGGAGCAACAGCAGGGCGGAATGGGATTTTTCTCTATTATTCACTTCATTAAGGAGACTAAAGATAAAATACCGCTGTACAATGCTAACTTTGTCGTCGCCCCGCTCCGCTCTAGTCCTGGCCGCTGTGTGGCTTTTACATGCAAATAGCGACCCGCCGCCCGGCTTCGCACGTGTAAATAATGATATAAACCTTCCTCTTGAATCACTCTATCTTTTAAAAAAAACCGCATCAAAATCCATTGCGTAGTTTTAAAGATCTAAGCATACATAGGGACAGACAGCGGGAAACGACTTTGTTTTATACTATGTAGTGATGATAGACAGCTAATTTAGGGCTAGCATATGCTATGTACTTACAACAAAACAAGAAATCCGTCATGCGCGCTCGCTTTCGCATACGCATTACGCAAGGTAATAAAGGCAGAGGCACGTCTTGATTTTTGTCGTTTTCTCGGGGTACTATGCTAGAAGGGCTGAAGAAAATACATCGCATTTCACGTGGACAGTTGAATACGATACGATAGCGCGAAGCGACTTTGTTTTATAATGTAGTGATAGCAGAGTGATAGTGATAGTGAAGTTTGGGAGAGGATAGTGCCTGCACTAAGCCTGTTTCTTCTCACAGAGACAGCGGGATTTTAACACGAATAACAGCCGTCGATGGAAGTAATAGAGAACTTTAAACCACGCACTGAGTTTGTATGTAGGCAGAGCAGCTCATAAGAGTCAGGAGTGCGATTTTTGAAACTCATTCTTTGAACTCAGCAGTTGAAAATGTCAATATTACTATGGAGACGTGAATCTTTCTACTGCTGATTTGACATTAAAAAATCATACGCCAGGGGTGTGATTTTAGAAAGTCAAATCAGCAGTGGAATATGCGTGTCTCCATAGATTTTCAACTGCTGAGTTCAACGTATGAGGCTCAAAAATCGCACTCCAGGAAAAAATCACGAAACCACACGAAACCCGTGATTGGTTTACTATAATTCTGATGAGGGGGTGTGCAATAGTGAAGTAATAGGTTACTGAGTTTTTAAATCTATATCGGATCGGAAAAAGCGCGACCCGTCCCTTTATATTGTATGATTTCTCTACTCGCGCGCTTTTCAGAGAGCAAAACGTCACGTTTTCCACGATTAGAAGTGTGGAAAAAACAGAGTCTCGCACAAGTAGAGCAATCATACTATAGGGTTCTGGACTGAGACCGCATGTTTGTGTTGCATTATATTATGTAGGAATAGTTAAATAGTATAGAGATGAACGGAAGGAGATGACGAATTGTGCTGATCCCAATTAATACATAACAGGTTAATGATTAAATCGTTATACTCGGATATTATTATCGTCGTTCCTAAAAGAAATCTTTATTGCGTAATCAGAGTAATCACTAATCATCGTTTGATAAAATATTTTTATTAGAGCAGAGGGACAGGTTTGAATAAAAATTTGTACCTATAAATAGTATACCGGTGTAAGAATAATTAGGTCAATCAACAGCAGTAGAGAACGAAAATTTTATTTATTAAATACAATAACTTTCTTAGCAACTTCCTGGAAAAAAAACATAATTTGATTTAAAAATAGGTATTACATAAATGGAATTAATTTTACATTATCATAGGTATTACAATTTGAACTTTAAATAATAATTATTCTTATTTTTACTATACCGTTTATTTTATTTATTTGGCACACAATACAGGAAGCAACCTGTCAAATATTTACACATAATACAAATATCACACATACATACAAACACCATACCAAACAATACTAACCAACCAAACCATCCATTATTCTCAATCACACAAACAGCCAAAAAACTAACGCGTTCAAAGCGCAATCAACTAAAAGCAAAATCATTTTCCAATTCCATTTCCTCTGACCGCTTGGAAATAGCAGAACAAAAGGGGATCACAAAGGCTATCCGTTGTTACTGTCGCTCCCCCGACCCCCTGCCGCCACCACCTCCCTTCAGGGTAGGGGTAGGGAGAGAATCCCACCCAAACCCCCGAGGGATTGCGTACACTAATTGCGCGCCTAAATTGGGGTAATGCACGAACGTTTTCGCTCTGGATTTTAATAAAGTATGATCCGGCTCGAAGGATCAAAGCCGCCATTTGTTTTAGTTAGCGAAGCTTTTCTTGTCTAACTTTATTTGTTGGACGTGTGTATTAATAAGATAGCCTACTACTTTAATATGGACGCTACCGCCCTTAATTGACTCATTGCGTTCTTGTCTGGGTTTTGTAGCTTTAGGTCAAAATAATTAATATTTGTGCTAATGAATGTTATTTCACTATTTTCATACATTTATCAGACTTAATAGGTACTCAACAGTTTTGTCATTGTTCTTACTAAACGAGAGCCATCATGGCATAGCAATGTCCTTAAGACAAAGAGACCGAGCATGACTCACAAAGTGAGTTCGGGTTTCGTCAACGTATTTTGCATAAGTAATTGCAAATTGAATCATGAAATGACCCAAACCATCTTTGTTTTAGTTTTGACTACGTTTTTACGGCGAATGGCATTTTTACAAGGACTGTTTGAAGACTTTTATTATTTATAGTTCCCTAACTTAATGTCATAGACGGATTATTTAATCAGTTTTATGTTTTTTGCTAAACAAATTCATGACCTCTGCATGAGCATGCATTAAGTAGTATTGATTGCTACAAGCTATTGTTGTCTTTAGAATATAAAGTAGACGGAAACGGAACAATTGCGTGTCGACATATTCAACTCATAAACGACCCAATTTCCCTGAACAACAACATTCGCCCCAAATATAGGCAATAACAGACTGTCACGCACACGCTGCGCTAAAAGCGCTGAATCACAACTACAGCGAGACGCTCCGCGGAAAACCGACATAAAATTCGATTGAAACG
This sequence comes from Agonopterix subpropinquella, assembly GCA_922987775.1. Classification (NCBI taxonomy): domain Eukaryota; kingdom Metazoa; phylum Arthropoda; class Insecta; order Lepidoptera; family Depressariidae; genus Agonopterix; species Agonopterix subpropinquella. The sequence goes on from OV277700.1 coordinate 7,779,808, forward strand.
CCGTAAATAAAACATGTTGCGCCGATCCCTTCGAAACATTCGCTTTATTGAGTTACGAAGCCCCCAAAGCATTTTGCCGCCAAAACAACGAACATTTTGCCCCCCGGCGCGAGTAAAAACATCTACAGAAATTCTCGTCACGGGTGCGAGCAGAACGATCCAATAGGGCAGAAAAGGATGGATGACTTAATATTTTATCAGTCGTCTTCTCATCAGGACTCCAGCAGCTATTTGAAATTCATGCTTAAAGTAGTGAGCGTTACGGTTTAATGTCGATTGTTCCATTTTCGGATTGCGTGTGTGCCCTTACGTCGGTGAAAGGAAATTACAACCACACCCACGTATAATGTTGCCGCAATAAAAAACGTGTGAGAAGAAATAATGAGCGGTTACTGGCGAGTCGAGACTCGAGACCGGCGATATCGTCTTTTTTCCTTTATCCTTTAATTGATTAGAGGAAGGCACCGTCAAAGGATGTTGAACGTTGATAATAGGCACGGAACACGGCGAGGAGGTAATGAATGATGGATGAAGAAGGGTCGCGCAAATCTTATTACAAATTTAAATGATGCAGATGAGTGGAAGCGTCATCGTGATCGGTGCCTGTTGAAATTCAATGAGAACGGGTCCAGCGTGATCGTGCATCGATAGCAGGGAGACGATTGTTCGATCAATTGTCATTCTGAACGTCCGTGTCGACGCATAGCTCAGTCTAATGTTACCAGTCAAGGCCTTTGTTTACAAGAAATTGTTTTATTATTAGTGGAACGATGATCTCATAAAGTGGTCATATGCAATTGACAGCCTATCTTCTCTACATGTTTGATTAAAGACCAAATTTTTAGAGGACATTTGTCTTTAAATAGCAAATACTAACCTACACTATAATCTCCAAATATCTTGGACGTGGAAGCCACTACGGAATGCTGGTCGTGGAGATAGGCAGGACATGTTGCACATAATATGGATGCTGGGCGTTACACTAGAAGAATACTGGAGTACCTATAGATCCAGTGTAACCACGCGCGGTTCACTGAGGGGCCGACCAAGCGACGATCAGGAAGATGGGTCGATGCTATTAGGCGACGCGCGGGTCCCAACTGGATGCAGAGGGCGAGGGACTGACGGTTATGGAGGATTATGAAGGAGGTCTATGTCCGAAGATGGACGAATCAAAGGCTGTGATGGATCGACTTCCAAACTACAAACAAACGACAAATGTGTACGGTAAACGTGACTACAATATTAGTAAGGAGAACACGTAGGAACGCCCGGAGTAGGAGAGACGATGAATGATAGGATCGCTGTACTTTATATACTGCTTTATTTATTTGGTCGAGCTACGAATACAATACGATCACACTAGAAACTCTAGCCTCGCGACTAGTCCGTTATGAACGTCCAAAGCTAAGAGACCAGCGACAAACTCCCCAAGAGTTTTAACACCATCGACAATACAGTGGCGCGGATACTCGTCACATTAGTAATAAACTGGCTGTTGAGCGGTTCTTCATTTTCATCTGCGTGGAGTTCGCAACGGGCAGACCCTCTAGCATGATTTCTCTACTTGCGCGCGACTCCGCTTTTTTCCATACTAGAAGTCGCGGCAAGCGCAGCTTTTCGCTTTCCGAAAAACGCGGGAACAAGTTATTTTGTATGCAGCGAAGGCGCGTCGCGCGCTTGTAGAAAAAACATACTAGACAGGCAGGTGATTAAATTCAAAACTTGCTAATTTTAATCAAAAGTTCAATATATTACTTTCATAATTGAATGGAGCTGAATCTTGGTAAAATCATCTTGAAATTGTACAACAAACCAACAATGTTAGCCCCTAGTACAGCACGCTTGATCTGCAGTATTCCTGAAACTTCAAGTTCTAGGGTACAGTAGTAGGAGTGATCAAGCTCAATCTGCCTGTTAGAATGTTCGCAGTGCATCTCTACCCATCAAACTGAACAACTTTTACTAGGGGAGCAAACCGATCGAAGCAAAAAAAAACAGCTGTTGCATACATTTGAGTCGAGTACGCATTGCAGTTTAGTATGGGACAGCAGATTTTTTAGTTGATCCGATTGGTTTGCTCCCATAGTAAAAGTTCAGTTTGATGGGTGGACTCTTAGTTTAAAAGGATGCCAATGATATCAATTTAACCCTGTATAGGCACAATGGCCTCGATTCGGAGTGTACCACGACTAAACTAAACTAAATGTATTCCTGTCACTTTCTAAAATAAGATTAAGAAAAGAGACAGAAAACCAACAGCTGACTTTAGTGCTGTCAAAGTGACGTTAAACGCCCAAAAACGACTTAAATAAGGTGGCGTACATTATGATGGCATCTTATTTTGCGCATTTAACGTCACTTTGACAGCACTAAAGACAGCTGTTGGTTTTCTGTCTCTTTTCTTAATCTTATTTTAGAAAGTGACAGGAATACATTTAGTTTAGTTTAGTCGTGGTACACTCCGAATCGAGGCCAATATGTGTCATCTTCTTCCATTCATTCATTCTTACATACATAGGTATCATCTTTCTCGCAAGTGACTGCACTTTTCTTAAATCATCAATCATCATCATCTTCATCTTAGCCGATGTACGTCCACTGCTGGACATAGTAGGCCTCCCCCTCGCCATAACGACCGGTTCTGCGCTGCCCTCATCCAACGGTTTCCCGCCGCCTTCACCAGGTCGTCGGTCCACCGTGTGAGGGGCCTACCCACGCTGCGCTTTCCGGTACGCCTTTCTTGAATGTCATTAAAGAACCGACAACCAGAACACGATAGTCTCTACTACAACATATTATCACACAGTAGCCCTACTACAGACCTCAATCACTTCTTCTCACTGCGATCCCCACGTCTCAATCCGCCGCGTAGTCACAACAACGCCCTATGCCCACGTTCTCACCCCCTGGGTGCCCTTCGGCCGGTTGTGTGTGTTTTCAATTGTTAAATTGTCTCTGCCCGAATGCTTCGCCATCCACATAGTTGTCCCTGAAATTCCCTCAGAAACGAGAAATAGTTTCTCTTAGACTATACCTATAGACTATACCGTCGAGGGGCCGATTATAGGTAGCTGCAAAACAGTAACTCCAGAGCAAAAAAAATTACAAATCCCTCATGAAGTTACTAGATAGGACAGTACTGAAGGTCACACATTTTTTTCGTCTTACGGGCTTTCCGTAAATATAAGATACTAGCTTTTGTGCGCGCGACTTCGTCCTCGATATCGGATTTTCGAAAAATCTTTTCTTACAATCTCTGTAGGATCTATACCCACCAAATTGCATGTTTCTATATTCGTAGTTTATGCTGTGCGTTGTCTGTGCGTGAACTGTTTTATAAGATCGATAAGATAAAATTAGTAAATTACTACGATCCATGACATTACAACGATCCATAACATATATTGAAATTGAAGATTTAATAATTTTGTAATTACAAGCTCTATACAGCATTCAGCAGAATGCTTAGGTAAATCTAAGTTACCTAACATTTAGCTTATAACAGCTGAAATTTCATCTTTTATTGATCTGAGAACCAGCTCTTTGACTTATCGTTATCAGCGCCTATGTACAGATTACGAAGCTCAAAACAGCTAAAACCTAGGTATTTTTACAGCACGACTTATAGGCGGGTATAAGCTACAGCCGAGACGCTCAGTCAAGCCGGCGGCGTCATAAACATGGAGAATGGCCATGTCATCAAAAATGAAGAACAAAAAACAAGTGAAGGCTTAAATAAGCATAATATTCTGTAGTTTCCTTGAGGTTTCCTCACTCGAGTTTCCTGATACGCTCACTCTTTGATGTCATAAGTGGCATAAGCGTCCTCGACTTGTGGAATTTCCTCAGTCGAATCGAGTAAGACCGGAGGATAGAAACACTAAATTCAATAAGGTAGCTCGCCGCAACCTACCTTAAGGTTTCCTCGAGATACAAAAACATCGTTTAAGCACGGCTTTTACTAAAATTATGATACGTATATTTTGTCGTTTGCTATTCTAAACATCGTGAAAAGAGGGAACAAATGACCTAAAGTTCCACCAATATTTCAATTTTTTTGACTCGACCTCGCTGGAGGATCCTCGTATCGTGACTAAGAATACCTATAGTTATGACTGAGAATATAGATTTCAAGGATGGATTGAGGAAAACTTTCGAGGTATTTGTAAGCTCGAAACACTATTTTCGAAAGATGCGTAGTTCTTGAAATTAAGTCCATCGGCGAGAGAGTCGTGGGATCTACGTGGATGCAAGATGTCGCAGGACAGAGAGGACGGTGGCATAAACAAATGGAGGCCTAGTACCTATACTACTATACCTACTATACCCAGTAGTTGGTGGATTCGGGCTGTGGATGATAAAATTTGGATTAACTAGATTGAGATTTCAGACTCATTGCGTCATTTCATTACCTATGCTTTTGTTGTTTGCGTTTCCTCGGATGATTTTCATAATAGGAATAAATTGCTTTCGCAAGTTCTAACCCTTGTGTTTTTTATCTTTATATGAACCGAGAGAATTCAAAGGTTCAAAGCAAAATATTTCACATCTTCGTACAGTTACACCTTAGTTTGAAATACTGCGATACGTTCGAATAGGTACGAATTCGAGACCAGGAAATAAGGTCCGGTTATTTGGCCCGAAGATTTTAGGGTTTTATTGGTTTCGTTCCAAAACTCAATCTTTAAATAGGTAGGTACTTAATTGGGTATTTGACTACATTCAATATATTTTATTTTTATCTACTCAATAAAAAAAGGATTAGAAAATAACGCTAAACTCCCATTTTCATTGAGTTTTTAGCTTGAATACTATTTTTAATAACAAGATAAACTATAAAAAGTAATGAAAATGTTGATGACGTCACAACTCAATATTTAGTACAAATCTTCATACAAAGCGCACGTTTTGACGTCCGATAAAGAGTAGCTGATTTGACTAGTTGTCAAGTAGCCAATTCTTGAACTCCATATCGCCAGAGTTCTGGTTACAATACCTACATATACAACGTGTTAATAAATTAGCGCAAAACCTCATACACCCCAACTGATTTATAAGAAAATAATTAGATTGAAACAATAATTTCATTATTTTGATAGTTAAAATTTAAAGTTATTCGCATTTTAAGTTTTGAGGTAAAAATGATTTGTTATCATTTCAGCAATGAATGAAAGCGCTAACGTACCTACTCATGGACACATTTTAATAATCTTCTTTTGGTAGTAAGTAGGGTGAGTGTGCCCATGCGGTGGGGTGACATCGGGTTCAGGAAATTTTAAATTTCACAAACAAATCATTTAATATGTATATTGAAAAAAATTACCTATGTTGACACCATGATCATTCGATTCTGCTCTCGATTCTAAACAAACTACTTTCTAGTTTTGCGTTAATTCATTAACACGTTGTATTGAGAGCAATAATACTCGGGTGTTGTACCTACTGTCTATTCTATATCATTGAACACCTGTTTCAGAATCATATTTGGATCTTTTAATAGACAGCTTTCGGAATCCTTAATTGCTTCTGTCAGTTCAATTTCAACTTTTTGTGCTCCTGCAAGTTAACATAAACTCATCAGCGGCTCAGAAATTGTTTACTTTGTCGTGAGGTAGATAATTAGACGACTGTAAACTCATTATTCCTTACATTAATTGAGTTGAAATTAAGGCCGCGTGCCGTCTTGTTTTATGCAACGATAAAGGTCTATCGATTACAAAAAACTAGCATCGCCATACACGGTGTACTCAGAAGTATAGCTCATTAGCCATACCGAGGTCCGTTTTTAACTCAGCTCACATTTTACTTTGCATCGAATAAACGGTAATGCCGCCCGCAAATACCGCGTCTCCGCAAAAACACCGCATCAGCTCTAAAAATATACCGCAATACAAGCGAGGCCGTCACACTGCGCAAGTGTGATACGAATCCAAATTAAGGCCGCCGCTCCTAAACGTTCTTCAAGAGCAGCGTTTGAAATACGAAGCCACACAAGCGCAGTGAACTAACGTTATTAAAGACCTCTATCTGTGTGTGTGGACGAGAGGCAAACAGCGGCAATCTTCGTGTTTTGGTTTCGAAGTTAGCATGTGTGAGTGTTTCTGAACAACTTGAACATGTCCGAACGAGGTTATCAACCGCGTGCGTGTGTGCTACGTATGCCCGTGTTCGTGAGGGTATGGTTTCATACGTTTTGATCGTTTTATTCGGCTCCAAGTCCCAGTTTCTCGTTATTATTACTGAAAGGGTCAAGTGTTTGAATGAACAGCTTTATAAAGACGTCGTCGCAATGACGTGGGAACAGATTATGATGGTTATTATTTATGATTTTATATTTTAATCCCTCCCTCGTTGGCTGTGAATGCGTATTATTGTTGATTGCTTGATTTGAAACGAGATTTAGTTTATTTTTTTTTCTGCCTTTAGAGCTCGCATCACTCATTCGGCACAAACATTGGTTCAAATTGATTCTATGATCCTTGCATTTACTAAAATGGCTCTTATCCATTATGTTACCTACCTTCCTATTCGATAGATATATTACAAATGACATAAAATTGCGTAGAAAACATGTAAATACTTCGAAGTGAAACTTTGACCAGAATTTAAAACGTCAAAGTTACTCTCTGTGAAAGTACTTAGTACCTACAGTACCTACCTACTCTATCAGACTGGATTTGGATAATTATATTCATAATTTTAGCTAAAGTACCTATAAATATTTAGTTATGAAAATGTAAGTAGATACCTATACGAATGCGTAGAAAAAAATCCCAAAACTTATAAAAACATTAGCTTTCAATAACAAAGTGGGTAAGAACTGCCCAAAAGACTTGACTCGCAATCACAAACTCACCACGACCCTTAGATTAAAAACTTTTCGCTTACGCTGAAAGATGGAGTCAAGAAATGAGAGAGCGAGATAGCCAGTTACGAAAACTTATGTAAACAAAAAAGACAGAAATATTATTTTTTGTATCGGTCACCGTGGCCGGTTTTTGTGTTTGGCAAGATGTCAAACCATTGTCAAACGTATGGAATGTTGATGACATCTTGCCAAACAAACCGTCTTTTTGTATGCAATAGTCACACTATTGCTGTTTCATGTGCGGCCACCGGTATGGTTTCATCTAGTTACTATATCTATGCCGGTAACATGATGATACAAAATCTCTGTAACATGACGACTAATGCGTCGTCGTCGCCACCATAACCCAAGTCCCCGCCGGCGGGGATAGCCGCGACCTCTGCCCACTCCTATTCTTTCAGGTATCTACAGACGCTACAGGAATATCCCAAACCACTTGCATCCCTGCTATCCAATCCACGGCGTAAACCCAGCAACGTCACCTAACATCCGGTATAGGCCGTGAGGTCCGCAGTCGTACCCATTCTGGGTGCCCCTAGGTCGGTTGCTTCAGTTCATTCCCTGGCTCGGTTGATCCTTCGTTGTTCCTCCAATAGTCAGCGCGGCGGTAATAAGCAGTAGCTGCTATCTCCCCTGAGAAATGATGTACCTAAATTTTATTGTGTAATCGAAAAAAATGGGAGAAAAAATATGTTGGAAAAACGAAGAGCTGCTTTAAACCGACAACAGTGTTACTAAACAGCTTTAAATGAAAATTGCGCTATTCATCACGTTAGCTAGACCTACGACATGAGAAGGTTCTTGGATGAGAAAGACCGAATATTTCTTAGGAGAGGCCTATATGTTCAATAAACAATGACAAGCTGCTCATGATGATGAATACACTGAGGGTTAAGTCGGTTTTCTATCAAGATAACCGTCGGTATCAACCATCGTAAACGACTAAAGAGGTAAGAAGTTTATCTAGACCAAGTAATTATGTTGATCAGGATATAATGACACAAATAATTTCAAGTACGCTGCAATCTTGCCTCTCGAAATGAACGCTAGTATGAAAGGGATCTAAGACTATATTATAGGTTCTGGTTGACACACGTCAGAGTTAGCTTCATACCTGCACTTATGATCGGTTTATAAATACGGTTTTAAGAAACAAAGAAATCATAAGACAAAAGATACATCTACATCTACACTAATATTATAAAGAGGAAAGATTTGTACCTATTTTTGTATGTTTGTAATGAATAGGCTCAAAAAGTACTGGGCCGATTTAAAAAATTCTTTCACCATTAGAAATCTGCATTCACCCTGAGTAATATAGGCTATATTTATTGCTAGAAAAGATTAGACATCCACCCTTGCGAAGCCGGGACGGGCCGCTAGTAGTTGATAAATTGGTTCCACAATTTATTTCTACGTACGAACCTACCAAGAACTAGTAGCACTTAGATGAGACTAAAATGCATTCACCATCAAGTGGAACGCCTAATTTCTGGGAAGTGGTCAGAGCCGGTCCCGGAACGCTGCGTGTGCGCTTCTCGTTAACGGCCAGCCGACGGAATCCCGGCCGAGCAAACAACCTGTCGATGTCGATCTGCTATGTTATGTGGGTAGGTCGACGTGAACTCTCCTCGCTTTTCGGCGAACCTTCATAAGAAGTTGTCGCCGTCATATCGTAACGAATGGTTTTTTGTTATTTCACCTGTCCAATCTACACTAATATTATAAAGAGGAAAGATTTGTACCTATTTTTGTATGTTTGTATGTTTGTAATGAATAGGCTCAAAAAGTACTGGGCCGATTTAAAAAATTCTTTCACCATTAGAAAGCTGCATTCACCCTGAGTAACATAGGCTATATTTATTGCTAGAAAAGATTAGACGTCCACCCGTGCGAAGCCGGGACGGGCAGCTAGTATTTCATATAGGTACTTACTTACAAAGTGACTTTTTTAAACTCTATGAAAGAAGATTAGCAGATTTGGACCCAGCCATTTTTTTCAAAAACTAGAAACCAGACGGACGGATGGCTAGGACGGTGCAGGGTCATAATTATTATAAACAAAAAATTAAGGCATTTTTTTAAAAAAGTTCCAGAAGTCCGGATTCAAATGTAGAAATTACTTGTAAAATAGACCAATCGTCCAAAAAGCAGTAACAAAACGCAACCGTGACAGCTATTTTCGTCTAATATTATCACTGAGGTATTTTTGGTCTGGGATGATGTTTGTTTGGGAAAGTATGTGTCTGATTTCGTTTTCTTCCATTATCATAAAATGGTACGGTTATCGTGAATTTTCACTAAAATAATATCGCGGCATTCTCCCGGGTTGGATAGGGCGGGATTCTTGCGATATATTCCACGGGGACAAAGTCGAAGGCGAAGGTGACTCTTCGAGAGATATACCTAATTATGAAGGTTCTTAATACCTATACCTACCTACCTTGATTAATTGCGGGGGATCGTTATGTAACACCGAGATCTGCGCTGGTCCTTTGTGTTCGCTCCAAGTTCACCCATATTTTAAGCATACTTCTGAACTTATGGTATTTTCTTTTCATTCTAGGGAATGCAGGTTTCCTCCCGATGTTTTCCTACACCGCCGAGCTAGTAAATGATAAATACAACCGTACATAAATTCCAAAGAACTTAGTGGTACAGGCCAGGAATCGAACCGCGGCCTCATTATTGAGGCGCTAGCTCTCTTCCGTATGGGCTATCATCGCTCGCCTACACTGAAAAAAATGCGAGCCAACCAAGAAGTATTTTCTCTTAATTAGCACCAAAACAATTGAAAAGACGTTATTATTGTCTACTAAAAACAAAAGATGGTAGTCGTAAAAACAAGCCGAATTCGTTTAACAAAGTTCTCTTAGTCAGAAAAGTCATCATGTTGACAGGGCTCATATGGATTCATGATGTATGATTATCATAAACAAGATCTTGGTTGAAGTAAACAATTTTTTTTTCAGTGTACCTACCTTTTAGTATCCATACTAAAATATACAGGGACTCTAATTTTAAATGGATACTAATGAAATAATATCTATTTCACCCTGTAGAGTGTTTCTTAATATGCTGACGATTTTTTAGCGGAGGCTCAACTCATCAAACTGAACAACTTTATCTAAGGGACAAAGGTAGAAATCGCGAAAAAAATCTGCTATTCCAAATAAAATTGTACTCGAGCAAAATGTATGGGGCAGCTGATTTTTTTTTCCTGAAAGTTGTTCGGTTTGATGGTCTGATCATCCTCTGAGAAAACCGTCAGTATATTAAGACGGACCCTGTATAACAATGCTTTAAAATTGCAAAATTATTGTACAACATTACAACAAAGGGTTTCCAGTTAGCGAAAATCGTTGATAAAGGGGACTATTTACAAAGGACAGTACTAACAACGGACAACTTTCTTCAACCGTATTATTTACCAGGCCTCTAAGCAGCGATGCATAGACAATTGTAGAGGAATAATCTTCTAATTGTCGAGGGAAGGCGAAGGGCCACATGGCCGGCATATGGTGGAGAAACGTGCTAATTTCACAGTTTAACGACGGAAATGTAGTATTGTTGTTATAATGGCTTTGTTTTAAGATTAATTACTGGATTCGCAAGTGTGATTGTCGGCGTCCGTCGTCGGTTAGGGCTCTTACAGACGAGCGAAACTTTGCTGTCGCGGTGGGTCGCAGAGCGCCGCGCTCATACCCTCCCTCCCCGGCGACCGTAAAGTGTCGCTTGTCTGTGAGAGCGCTTAGGTGACAGTCAAAGCGTAATATTTAGGCATCTTCTAAACATATAAAAATATAAGTTCCCACAGCCTAATACCTCTGAACCTTAACACATACAATGCATAAAGACTTATACAATAACTTGTATAATCAATTATAACAGAAGTCTTTGAATTGGAAAAGAACACAAACATATTCTACAGAGGATGTAGGGGTTCACTAAAAAGGTTTTTTTGAAAATTAATCTAAGTATAAGTCGAATTATCTAAATCGAAATAACATATTTAAAACACTAAAAATTATGAAATAAAAATTTTTTTACAAAAAAATAAAAACCGACTTCAAAAATAAATATAAATTCGACGATCGAGACGACCCGGTTGGTGTAATGGTTACCACGCCGGACTGCCAAACCAGGGTCCTGGGTTCGAATCCCGGTTCGGTCATGGATATTTACATGTTTGTGCCGTTGTTGTATGGTTTCCATAATAAACAGCCTATTAATAGTGCTTTCTTGGGATCATTACAATGTATGTGCCTGTGAGCGTTATTTTTTTTATTTATTTTTTTTAAATAAATATTGATTGATTGATTGATTGATTGTAAAAAAGTTGAACTCGGTTTTTATTTTTTTGTAATTTTTTTTTATTATAAATCGAAAACAAACTTTTATCAAGAATCTGTCACAGATTTTCTTAGCCGTTCGGATGATAAACCGGCCCTGGCTCGCTGTCTCCCCAAACCCTGCAGGCCCCTCAAAACTGACGTTTCAATGGACTCAACAATGATGGATGGCGACCCCTGTGTCTTTCCACTCCGCCACGCTATTGTCTTGTCTTGTACAAAGTACTGTTGGCTTAAGTGAAAGGTGGATAGCGATGTTTAGAATACATACATAAATTCACAACCGTATCTACCTATATATTTCCTTTCGGAATGATCAAATCTAAATCTACCTACTTTTAAGCACGGTACATTCGTCTCCTGGTCAATCAGCAAGCATTTTATACTGATTGATAAATTTCTTCACCATGATGGCGAATCATACTCATGCCTCCAACTTACAGAAGAAGCGCACAGAAAATGTAAACTTTTAGCAAACCTATAAGTGCTTATGATGGAATGACGTACCAACCAGCTAATTCGTAAGACATCCAGTCATTCATTGCAGAGGGCCTAGCATCAGGGAAAGATTTGAGATGTGACTCCATCTTTGTTATTTTGGTTATGCAAAAATGAGCGAGTATGACGGTATGCTCGTTTTGTCGCTTTGTCGTGCGTGGCATACCTATACTAAACTTACTGGTCAAAACCTTACCGAATTGAAGTTATCTTCACGCCGGTTAATCCTTGTTGGACTCCAATTCCAACTTAAGACTAGGTACAATTAATTGACGGCACATACTTCTAGTAGCCGCATTTCGTAGCCTACCATGATATAATTTACCTTTCAGCTTACTCCCATTACTCATAATCAGACCATTTACACCAGACACTGATTCAGCAACCGCAGTGACCTAAAAGGATATTGTGACTAACGTGGCAGTAAGACGCTTTAACAGAGGCACAGTATAAGAACACGGGGGCACTTTTGTTTCAAAACAACCATTAATCAGCTCAGAAAATACCAATATACTACTTACTTATTCTGATCGATTAGAGACAACGTTATCGGTTCTTATTGCACGTGTTCTGATCTATTTTGATTAATACGTTATTTGTTATGCAATCTAATTATAGTTAATTATCACATACTGTCCCTCGAAACTCTAAGTTAAGCGAGTCTATTCTATCTAGGTACCTTTTCTCTGGTGTCAATAGATTTTTTGTACCTATGTAGAGATAGAGCCTTAGCTTAGCTCATGGTCAAAGAACCAGACAGAATTAGTAATATCAAACTAAAGCATAAAGATCTTACGACTTTTGACTTGGAAATATCACATGAGAAAGTGGCAAATGAGCCTCTGAAAAATCGAATTTCTATCAATCGCGTAGACCTGTAGCAACTTACCCGATCAACTTGATCGATCCTGATCCCTATCCCGATCTTGTCACTGATCAATTATAATAGGGTATAATCGGTTCATTTATTAGCCTCCACGTGTGCTGACTTTCTGTTCTCTTTGAATGAATCCGGAAGGAACAGCAGTGGGTATAGGCTGGTGCACCCAGGGCGTTTGTCAGTGACCTCTCTTTGTTTGATCTCACTGACTTATTTATTACAGTTACAGCGAATGACCTAACACGGGGGTGGGCGTTTATCCACTCCCTCTGATTAATAACAGAGTAGGAAACAGTGGAGGAACAATTAATACAACTGTCAAGCTCATGTTCTTCCTATCAAACTTCATTTTAACTCAACATTTGCAAAATCATCGGCCCCGTGGTTAAATCGTTCTCGGTCCCACGCCTCTTGTGTTTTTTCTCTGATGATGAGGGAAATAGTTAAAAGGCATGAAGTGTTAAAACCTGGACCCATAACCCGTAAAGGATAGCCTGCAAAACTTGTATCAAAAATCATCAAAAATGATTCCAATGTTACAGAACCTGTGGAATTGCGAATCGCAAGGCCTCTATTTGTTTATAGATTATGTTAATCGAATACATATCCGTGTGTTTAGGCTCTCCTTCCATATTTAGTGTCTAAACTATACGAAGTAGGTATAACAAACGTCGCCTCCTGTCCCGCTGCCCACGCAACAAACATTAAACTTTAATCCTCGTAACAAAACCCCTAAAATGGCTCTTATACCTTCCACATCAGTGTTGGAAAACGCTTGAATGACAGGACGTCGTATGTTGATGAAACATTAAAGTAATAACTCGGCACAATGGCGTGAGTAGTCGCTATTCGCCGATTGTTTGATAAACTTTACCGTTGAGTTCTGCCGACTCGGGACGCGGTGAAAGCGTACGGCTACGATAGACGAGTTCGTTATTAGGTATGTTATGGTTTTGACTGGAGTTGATTGTATTGACTGGTCTACAAGTTGTTTTAAACTTCATTGTTGTCGGCGGCATTCAAACTACGTTATTGTATTAAACTAATTAGATTTTACCCGTGACTTCGTCCGTATTCGCTCGCGTCATCGTAGCGTGATAAAATACAGGGTGAAATTGATATCATTAGCATCCTTTTAAACTAAGAGTCTAACCATCAAACTGAACAACTTTTACTATGGGAGCAAACCGATCGGAGCAACTAAAAAATCAGCTGTTGCATACATTTATTGAGTCGAGTAGGCACTGCAGTTTAGTATGGAACAGCTGATTTTTTAGTTGCTCCGATCGGTTTGCTCCCATAGTAAAAGTTGTTCAGTTTGATGGGTAGACTCTTAGTTTAAAAGGATGCTAATGATATCAATTTCTTATTTTTTAAGAGGATGATCAGACCATCAAACTGAACAACTTTCTCTATGGGACCAACATCGGAAACGCGATTAAAAATCAGCTGTCCCATTCATTTGCTGCTTGCACTCCACGGTGCCCTAGGTCGCACACTTTGGGAACTACAGCATGTGTATGATTAATTGTGATGCGATATAGCTCATACTGACAGACTGTAATAAATAATATAATTATACTTAAGTAGTTAAGGAGTACACTTGACATGTAAATTATTTTACAAAATAAATGACTATGACTATGACTGACACGATAGAAGAAGACTTAGTAAATCGCAATCGCTCCTCTTACCCGCATGTGGCGCATGACGTTTGTTTGTCGCGTTACTTCTAGTACGTAGTACATAAAAGTTCAATGATTAGCAAACGTGGTAAGAATTCTTTGTCAAATAATTTATAAAAACGGCTACGAAACCTCGTAGACAGCACTAGTTAGTAACTGGCCCATAGGAAAGACATCAACGAAGCCTAAATTATTTTAATTTATGTTGTTTTCTGGTGTTTCCTCTATTTCTCTATTACCCCGTAATCAGCAAATGTAATTACCACTCGTTAACGTGAACGTATTTCTTAACGTAAAATATCGTTCTGTAATGTGTGGTTCCCGGTATAAACTTTAAGCGGGGTCCGCAACGCCAATTTTCTAACAAAACATGTTAGCAAACCCTCCCCCCGTAGGCGAACGCGGGTGATGTTATCCGCCGCAGATGAATAACATCACCCGCGTTCGCCTGCGAGGGGAGGTTTTTCTAACATGTTTTGTTAGAAACTTAGCGCTGCGGACAAGGCTTTAGGGGGTGCTTCAAACCTCTAAGGAACAAGGAAGAAACCAACTTTGAAATCGCTTAATAATATTTGATGTTCCATAGAAAATTTCAATCAATTACTACTGGATCAAAATGTATGAGAAATGAAATGAAATGAAATGTAAATGTGAATGAAATGTATGTATGAGATATAGCGGGTTGTTTTTTTGCGATTCCAAAGTTGGTCCCATATAGTAAAAGCTGTTAAGTTTGATGGTCTGAAGAATGTAACGCTTTAAGTTTACACTCTGTATAGTAAACCACCCTGATTTATAAAAGGCGACTAAACTTGCCACACGTAATTAACTTTCAACTCTCAAGATAAAACTCGTGAACGTGACGGCTTCAATCAACAACCATTTCCAATTAATAGCCGTCCCTGAAAACTCAATGGCTATGAATCAGAGCAGAGGGTACACTTCATTGAACCCATAAGAGTGCGCGTGTATCCCGGACAGATAAGCGTAGGGTTGCCAACCGTTGCCAAACTTTCAAATAAAGTATTTTAAGTCGATTTAGGTACTATCGGGGACTTTTCCGTCTGACCACTTAAGAAAAAAAATCGCATAATTTCGCCCAAAATTTATTGGTTAGAAACTATTATTAATTGGTCTATTCATCAATAGGGCGGGGTAAGACATCGCTTTTATTTTTTAGTATGCAAGCAAAAATGAGCCTAGTGGTGGTCAGACGGAAAAGTCCGCGATAGTACTTTAAACTTTTGAATAACAATAAAGCACACACAAAAATACTTTATTTCAGCAGTAAAATTTAGTCCCAATTACGTAAAATAAACTAAAGAGATAAACTATTTCATTAAACAGTTACTTCAAAACTTAGTACCACACTTTTAAAATTGCAATAACCTTTAAAATGCAAAAGATGTATTTTCTATACAAAAACAAAACCATTTTCTTTTTCTTTTTATAAAAGCTTTATAGTCGATTATTTTCTTTTAAGGAATGTATGAAAAAAGCTTTATTAATAAACAAAAATACTCCTTTTCAAATTGCCGTCTTACTAAAGTGTGATACTTAGTTTTGCAGGCCAGTGTATTAGGTACAGTTAACATTTCTAAATAACTCTATAAGATTGCAAACTTATATTCAGTAATATTTTTAATTATTAGGTAGATAGTTAGATTACAAAATCTTCAAAAATTATGAAATATCTGTGGAACATGTACAAAGAGCACAAAAAATTTCGTTATAAACATTTTTATGAAGTACGAGCTTTTACCCGCGACTTCGTCCGCATAAATTATATACCAGATTTTAAGTCAGATGATAGATACGCTATCAAACAAAAAAAGTTTCATCAAAATCGGTTTAGTAGTTTTTGCGTGATACTCGAACAAACAAACTCCCAAACAAACAAACAAACAAACAAATAAACAAACAAACAAACAGACAGACAGACAAAAAATCCAAAAATTTGTGATTTGAAAAAAGGGACAGGTAAAAACCATGTCGTAATTTTTTTTTGTAAATATCTTTAATGTACAGACACACTTCTGTTACAGTTTTATAATAGTTTAGATTAAGTGTTATTTATACTCAGGTCTGTGCTTTTATTTACAAATTTTACAATCCCTGTTAATCAAATATTTTGGTATTTGGTTAATTTTACTTTTTGTTCGGTAAAAAAGTTGGTAACCCTAGATAAGAGAGGGTGGTTTCACGAAGCCGGTGCCGGTTGGTGCCGCGAGGTTTTCAATTTCCGCTCCCTTCGCCCCCTCTGACACCCCCAACCCCCGACCTATCCCGAGGATAATTTTATTAAAAACCCAACGGCGTTCGGGGCACAGAATTTTTATCTCTTCATGCATTCGAAATTTCGTCAGAAGGGTTTTTTGTTAAAACTTTTGCATCCTTTTGTGAAAGGTGTTTGGAATATGGAATGAATGCTTGTTGTTTGGAAGTACAAATTCATTTGTATTTACAGGGTGAAACAAAACACCCTAGTAATACTTAAGGGGGTGCTTCAGACCATCAAACTGAACAACTTTCACTATGGGGCCAACATAGAGAAAAAATAAAAAAAATCTTCTATCCTATACATTTTAGTCGAGTCGGTAGGTAGGTACTGCAGTTTTGTATGGGACAGCAGATTTTTTTTATTTTTTACTACTAGGGTGTTTTGTGACACCCTGTATAAAGTTGTAGCTTTTGCCCGCCATTTCATCCGCGTGGATTGTATAACTGTATAGGTATACCTATTCTATTTGATAATAAATCTTGAACTATCTCCATTCCCCAACAGCACAAATGTCTACAAGATGTCTAATAGATATCTAGTAGATATTCTGTACTGTGTGGGTTAAAATGCATGCATCCAAACATTTTCTTTACTTTATAATTATAAAACTGTAACAGAAATGTGTACGTCTGTAAGATAAAGGTGGCAAGAAAAAGATTACGATATGGTTTTTAGGTCTCCCTGACTCCAAATCAACCTTTTTTAAAATTTTTGTCTGTCTGGTTGTCTGTTTGTTTGTTTGTTTGAAACAGCAAAAACTACTGAACCGATCTTGATGAAATTTTTTTTGTTTGATAGCTTATGATTTGGCTTTGTAAAATCTGGTAAACCTACTATAATTTGTGCGGTCGAAATCGCGGGTAAACTCTATAGTAGCATGATAACATTGATAACCGAAGAATATTCCATTCATTAGTAACTTTCTTATATGTTAAGTTCTTGTAAAATTACCGTTTGACTATTTTATTTAATACTTTAATGATATTTTCATACATTTGAATGTAATGAATGAGTGACCGTTAAAAAGATTATATTCTCTTTGATTCAGTTACTGAAAAATACACAAACTTCTGTATTACAAACATAGTCGGCCTGCGCAAAGAATTAATCACTACGTTTTAGGCCTGCGGCTCGTTTGGCGGCAGACTGACCCCGGAGACCAGGTCCACCAGGCGTCCAGGGGGGACGCTTCGGAGCTTCGCTCCTACGCGTAGCTCGGACTTCGGCAAGGAACATATGTACTCTTGGACTTCGGCCTCGCGACAAAGGAGTCTGTGGAAAAATTTAATTAATATTTCTATGGGAAAAATACTTAGATTAAAAACTTTTCGATGGAAAAATATGACAGCTGAGAGAGTGAGATGTACCTAGCGGCGCCACTGTATAATAGAAAGAGATACGTGACGCGTGGCAATAGAACCGTTTTTGGGAACTTGTCAGCACAATCGACTGGGTAAATATTCGTGCTCTGTGAATAATTAGTGAATCTAAAGTGAAGTCGTCGATTATTTTGTGAAATATACTAACACTATTTCATTAAATTACCTACGATTTCACGTTAGATTCACAATTATACACAGAACTCGAAGTTTTAGGTTGCCGATAAGTGCCGACAAATGCACAAAAAACGGTTTCATTTGACAAATCATGTCAACTCTATTAATGACATCTAATAAAATACTGACTGGAAATATTTATGACAAACAAATGTAATGTTAAAAAAATCATATAAATAACGTAATAACAACGATTTTGTGCTACAATTGAATAATAAAACACTAACCAAAATTAAGCCAGAGGTAAGTGTAAAAGCGTATGTTTCTGTAAAAACAAACATTGTGCTCACGACTCGCACTAAGTTCCCGCCATATACATATGAAATTACGATAGTAATTACGATCCGGAATTCCGAATCATGATTACGATATCGTATGGATCACCCATCACTGATTCGAGTCTTCGTGTTTGAAATTTAGAGCTCGCTTCGCTCGCTCGTACGCGCCCTTAAGGTCATTTTTCAAGGGCGCAGTTATAAAAGCTCGCACCGGGCGCATAGAAGGCTATTTACGGCACTGAAGGTACATACCTACTAATTTCTTAAAATCTCAGAGTCTGATTCAGGCTGGGATCAGCAAAAGGCCGCCGCCATCCTAGGCATTGTTCATCCCTACCAATGTTTCCCTTCTTGCGCGTTTCAATTCAACGATAAAATCGTATCGTATTCAACTGTCCACGTGAAATGCAAGGTTTTTTCTTCATTATGTCCATTATGTCACATATTATTTCCTATACCTATACTTTATTCTCGGTATTTTCTTTTTTATCGTGGATTTACTTTTTTTATATTACTTACATATACACTCACGTCCATGTTACCATTTAGGTGGAACAGAAACTTTACTACAACTATTGGATTTTTCAATTTTTGTATAATAAATAAGTATAACTGTACAGTAAAACTTGTTATAATTTTTAGGACGCATGCACGCATGTATCCTCGTTGACGGTCCTATGTCCATAAAAAATGAATTTATACATGGCATTTGCTGATCTGGCAATTCCAAATAGGTATTAGTCGAATTTCCAAGATTTTCTACAAAGTTCCTTTCGTTATATTCTTGTGGATACCTACAATAAATTTATTGAATCCTTTTCTAGTAGGTTAGGTAACCTATCATCTAACAAACTCCATTCACAATATTCTTCATATCATCAACATTTCTAACAAACCAATTCAAGGCACCCCAAAAGCCACATGGTGAATCCCAAAGTTAACAAATTTGCACACACATCGCAAAAAGCATTCCCGTTCTAAGAACGTCTATTGTCGGAATATCATTACAACGCGCAATTCTGCCCGATCTCGCATCCCCTTTATGTAAGCCAGACTTATTACAAAAACTTATCACAATCCATTTTAAACTCTATCACAATAACATTTAAGTACAGTAGTGAAAGACAAGTTGAAGTATGCAGGGATCAATGGGATACCCTCTGTTATTTCGCTTCGGGTTTCGGCTTCAATTTGAACAAATGTAGCGCTGCGGCAGCTTTCACTTTATCTGCGGTTTACTACGAGGATTGTCGGAAAGCGCTTTCTTGCTTGAAAATCTTCGGTAAGGGAAAGGTGTTTGCTACCAGCAGGGTATTTTTCAGTATCATTGTTAGGAGAAACCTTTTCCCTCGCTTCTAAGTTTGAAATCCCGAGTATTAGGTATTTACAATACAACCGACGACGCCACATTTTGTTTTTTTTTCCGCTTTGGGTCTGAGCACATATTTTTTTGACAAGACCGGTTTCACAAAGAATCGTAAAGACTTTTTTAGTTGTATAGGAGGTCCCATTATGTTATGATTTGTTGCCAGATAATTATAGATGATGAGGTATTATTTTTGTTCTTTTGTGTCTTTTGGTTGCGTCATTACTACTTAGTACTTACTGAGTTTAACTTTAATGTGGATAGGTATTACTATTAATTACCTACATGTTTCTAGTTAACTTCTTGATAAGTGTAGGTATACAAATACGCCAGTAATTTTAAACATCTTAGGTCGCAATAAATTGTACGGAGCTGCTTTTTTGGGAGGTTGTTAGGATAGATACCAGTAATATAAAACCAAATTTGCAGCTTCGAAAGACCTGTGCTAACCAAGTGGTGCTCGAAAAACCTCGAATTTTTCGGACTTTTTTCAGGTTTTGACTTATAACTTCTAAATGTTGCATTTGACATAAAAATTGTTCAAGACGTGTTTAAAGCAGACAAAATTTTCTATAAATTTAATTCAATTGCAGCTCTGTAAGTTAAGTAAGTCTTGAGATACAGCACGTTAAACATTGGCAATTTTTCCCATAAAGTTCAAAATTGCAGTTTTAGCCGTCTTCCGAACAGGATATCGGCTAAAATACTCATTCTACGAGGTAAATTATAAGAAATTAATTTGGAAAGCAGTTATATAGCTTTAATTTAAGCATAAATTTAACCCTGTACAGTGATTAGTTCCTTTGTTATCAGGAAAAAAAACTAAATATAAGGGGATTAGGTTTTAAAAAAAATGGAGCCTTAGGCATTGCAAGAATTTTTTAAAGGACAAAAATACATAACTTAGTAGAAAATGGTTTATATCATCCAAAATGAAATTAAGTATAATTAATAATCTATCTACAGGGTGTCCCAGAAATGGTGAATCAAAATGCTATGGGAGGCAGCTTGACTAATGTCCTATCCATAAAAAATATTAAAAAAAATAAAACGCACATGACCATAAAAAAAAAAGAATATCCAAAAAAACGGGAAAATCATCAAATTTTTCTAAGTTTCCAGCTCTAATTATCGCGTTTTGGGATAATTTGTAATTTTTTTCTGCCAATATTAATTGTTAGAGGTTGCTTCGACTGATTGTTAACATTTTACAAAAAAAAATGTCTGCACTTAGAGCACAGACCACTTAGTTTAATTGTTTTTTCTGAACCGAAAAATTTTCTTGCTATTTTAACCAGCTGTAGTATAAAAAAAATGTATGGGACTTGTGCGGCAAACTACTTCAAAAAGTTGCCTATTTAATGACGATTTTAAAATGATACGAATCACTGAATTTACTTTACAAAATTGGGAGATATTAATTTTCTTGTGTGCTAGGGTGAAATTTGTGCAATTTATTCTTTACTTTTTAATTCATTTTCCACTTCTAATCCGTTGCTTCTAAGGTTAGAATTGGCTAAAAAAGTTGTTTCAATACCCGGTAGTAATGGCACGGTTTTTTAGAATCCCGGTTTTTCAAAATCCCGGTGTTTTAAAAACCCGATTTTTTTTAAATCCCGTTTGTTTAAAATCCCGTTTTTTTAAGAATCCCGGTTTTTTAAATTCCCGGGATTCCCAAAAAACTGGGAATTTAAAAAACCGGGATTTTAAAACACCAGGATTCCCAAAAAACCGGGATTCCCAAAAAACCGGGATTTTAAAACACCGGGATTCCCAAAAAACCGGGAATTTTAAAAAAACCGGGATTCCTAAAAAAACCGGGATTTTAAACAACCGGGATTTTAAAACACCGGGATTTTGAAAAACCGGGATTCTAAAAAACCGTGCCATTACTACCGGGTATTGAAACAACTTTTTTAGCCAATTCTAACCTTAGAAGCAACGGATTAGAAGTGGAAAATGAATTAAAAAGTAAAGAATAAATTGCACAAATTTCACCCTAGCACACAAGAAAATTAATATCTCCCAATTTTGTAAAGTAAATTCAGTGATTCGTATCATTTTAAAATCGTCATTAAATAGGCAACTTTTTGAAGTAGTTTGCCGCACAAGTCCCATACTTTTTTTTTATACTACAGCTGGTTAAAATAGCAAGAAAATTTTTCGGTTCAGAAAAAACAATTAAACTAAGTGGTCTGTGCTCGAAGTGCAGACATTTTTTTTTGTAAAATGTTAACAATCAGTCGAAGCAACCTCTAACAATTAATATTGGCAGAAAAAAATTACAAATTATCCCAAAACGCGATAATTAGAGCTGGAAACTTAGAAAAATTTGATGATTTTCCCGTTTTTTTGGATATTCTTTTTTTTTTTATGGTCATGTGCGTTTTATTTTTTTTAATATTTTTTATGGATAGGACATTAGTCAAGCTGCCTCCCATAGCAGTTTGATTCACCATTTCTGGGACACCCTGTATACTATAATAAAACTGTAAATGTTTGTTTGTTTGTTTGTTCGCGCATCACGTGAAAACTACTAGACCGATTTTAATTAAACTTTTTGTATTTGAAACCTTATGACTAGACGTATAAACTGATATATACTTGATCTCGCTACCATGACGAGTGCCGGTGCGGACGAAGTCGTGGGCAAATCTAGTGCTATTATTAAACTGAAAATGTTTGTTTGTTTGTTCGCTCATCACGCGAAAACTAAAAGACCGATTTTGATGAATCATTTGTTGTCTGCAAGCTTATGGTAAGACTTAAAATTTGGTATACCATTTATTTTGCTACGATGATCAGAACTTGGGAACCCGTGCGGATGAAGTCGCGGGGAAACTAGTACTTAATTACAAAAGTATATAAAAACGAGAGTTTTCCCACGACTTCGTCCGCACGGGTACCCGTCATTGTAGCAAAATAAATTATATACTAGAGATTGGTCTAATCATAACCTTTCAAATGCAATAAGTTTCATCAAAATCGGTTTAGTAGTTTCCGCGTAATGCGCGAACAAACAACCATTTACAGTTTTATAATTCTTCTTATCGTGTGGGCAGAGCCCTGGTGTTAGAGTTTTTTCAGACCACCTTACGGCCTCTGACGTGGTTTTTATGTAACGACTATTATACCCGTGATAGTAGCCGGGACCAACGGCTTCTCATCATCTTTCTTTTCAGACAATCAATTGATTCAGCCTGCAATGTCTTAATCAACTGGGGAAAAACGCACAAAGTGACATTTCACTAGGTGTCCCGTGGGAATCGAACCCACGACCTCCGTGTTGAGAGCCCAACGCTCTTAACCATTAGACCACGGAGGCAGTTTCATAATAGTATAGATTATTTTGGTAGTTTGGGGGACCTGAACGTGATGTGATGGTGGAAGAAATACACAATACCTACAATGAAAATTTTAATTTATTTGTTTCTTGTAATAAATTACAAACTAAGGGGCTGTTTTTAGGGCTCCGGAGACTCTTCTGTGGTCAGATCTAGTAGTAAAGATTCGTCGAATTCATCTCCTTCATGCGTCTCATCCATGGCTAAGGGAGTAGTATTCAGGCAGGTCTTCCCCTGACAAACATTGCAGAGAGCCGAGCATTTCAGCACTGCTCTCTAGCAGGCTCATTATCTTCCTCCGCAGTCTGCAACCTTTCTGGCACTTGCATGATAGGAATTTCAGAAGGGTTAGCGGTCAGCCCCTGCCTGATCACTCCCAAGTTAGTGCATGGGCTCTTTCTCTATCCCCAACCACTTCTGCACTTGGGGATTCTTTAGGAATGTAAGGCCTCTTCGGTGGGGGGCAGAAGAGCAGGGCGGGCTTAATAAATGACTCCGGAACGGTGTTGGTAGATAATTATGAGTACCTACGTACTTAATAAATGATAAAATTATGTTCGCTCACGGGCCGCATCAGGAAGCCGTTCTTAAAATTTGATAGAGCCGCAAGAAAATGTAGTGAGAAGTCTCATGCATGTTTGACATTCCTGCTTTAAAATATCTAATTTATAAATGTAATGTCATTTTTATAACATTAAATAGATAACTTCGCAGTATTAATATGAATTGACAATAGGAGATCCATTTCCAAAAAAAATGAATTTCCTTAATTTTTCGTTAATTTTGGCTGTACAAGATTCAAAATATACTTAAATTAAAGCTTAATAGCTGTTTTACAATTTCATTTCTTATAATTTTCCTCGTAGAATAAGTATTTTAGCCGGTATCCTGTTCGAAAGACGCAAAAAACGTCAATTTTGAACTTTTTGGGAAAAATGGCGAATGTTTGAAGTATTGTATCTCAAGATTTACTAAACTTACAGAGCTGAAATTAAATTCAAATTACAGATAATTTTATTTTCTTTAAAAACGTAGTAAATAATGTTTATGTAAGATGCACCGTTTAGAAGTTATAAGTCAACCCCTGAAAAAAGTTAGAAAATTTCGAGGTTTTTTAAGCACCACTCGGTTAGCACAAGTCTTTCGAAGCTGCAAAATTGGTGTTATGCTACTGGTATCTACCCTAACAACATCCCAAAAAATCAGCTCCGTGCAATTTATTGCGACCTAACGCGATTTTTATGTCTAAGGTTACTGGCATAAAAGTGAAAAAAATAAACATAATTTGATCGTTGTAGTTAAGTAGGTTGGTATATCTCCTTTTAAATGGTACAATACAATACTTTTAATTGCATACAATCAAATTCGAGTCTAGTACTTACTGCGTATTTAATTACCCAGTGGAGTTCTCAATATGTACCTAACCTAACCTAACTTGTAACATAACCTAACCTACCTAATTTGTTACATTCGAAATACCTACTTGGAATCTACGCGGTAAAACCCCTCGCAATGTTTGACTTTTGCTTAAACATAAAATTACAAAATGTATAATTTATTGACATTAAGAATCGTTAAAGTCATCAATTCTATCATGCCGTCGTGAATCCCAACAAGCTGAGGGTAAACCGATGTGATAAGAATCTTGTCCGTCGACCCAAGCGGTCAGTGTGGGCACCCGAGCGGCTCGGCCGAAGATATAAGGCGACTAAAAAACCAAATATGGAGTCGGCCCCACTTAAATGTCGCACATTTTTGATACCTAACTTATTTAATTTTAAAATAAATGTGAAACTTATTCCGTGAAAATAAAGCAGAAATAACCTAATAGTAAAGCATGAATAGGTACAAAATACATAGGCACGGGGTAAGCATACCTAGATGAATGTTGTGGATTTACTAATGATGTGACGTCATTAGGTATAACAGTTCCACTCTCTTGTCAATACGGGAACAAGCAGGTTCTTCTTCTTCTCTTCCTGTTACCCTTACGTGGGGTGTAGGGCTCGGATCATAGCTCCCACTGGTTGCGACCTTGGGCAGCACTGTAGAGATCCTCCCAGGTCATGTTGAAACTTTTAGCCTCTACTTCCACAGAGCGGCGCCAGGTTGTTTTAGGGCATCCCCTCTTTCGTTTGCCTGGTGGGTGCCGTTCTAAGGCTGTCTTAGATGAGTGACCGTCAGGCCTCCTTAATACATAGCCTAGCCACTGCCACTTTCGAGTAAGGATCACTATCTCTATACGCTGCGGACCCGTCCATCTCCATAGCTCTTCGTTTGAGATGGCAACAAGCAGGTTGTCTGTTATAATACCCAAAGGGTTTAAATTTGATATTTCCTATATTACGTTTCAAGTTTACTTTTCTTAAAAAAATTGCTTACCCTCAAACTCTCTTCACACATTTCAAAAATTTAATTTGGAGAAATCTTTTCTTATTTCATCTCTATGCCGTTGTCATCGCTGCATGCGGCCAACAACTACTTACAATATTTAGTTTCAACTTAGGCCTTTATGCAAATTCGGCAATCCACCAAGTGTTATCAGATGATAGCAGTCGTCCATTGTAAACTATGTACACACGGCACATCAAGACTATACAAAACCAACATAAGATGACCGCGCGACGTTATAGGTTACTCGACCTACGTGCGGCCAGCTTATATTGGATTTGTATAGCTTGATGTGTCGCCATGTGTACAGCTTCCACAAGAGTCAACAGAGATAAACATTAAAAAGAATCGCTTGAACCAAGTGTATTCAGAGGCGGACAACGTCCAAAGTACCTACATAACATGAATTCGGCGCCCAACCAAATATATAATTATTCAGAGGCGGTCGTTGTCTTTTGTGTACTCTAGTTTTCAACAAGAGTTGTTTGCTGCAATCGGCGAAGAGCCATTTACACAATGGCTCTTATTTGGTAATACCTAGGCTGAAGTGTATTCAGCCTAGGTATTCAGAGGCGGACAACGTCCGTAGGCAGTACATGATTACAAGAAGGTCGTTTGCAGTCTTTTTGCAGAAATTGACGCGCACCCGTGTATACCTATGAATCGGAGGTGGTCATTGTCTGTTGTGTACCTATCCATAGTTTCAATGAGAGCTGTGTTTGCTGCAATCGGCGAAGAACAATGTGTATTCAGAGGCAGACAACGTCCGTCCGTAGTACCTACATGATTACAAGATTCGTTTGCTGAATTCGGGCGCACCCGTGCTTGTGTGTTAATTGTGTACCTACCTATGAACCGGAGGTGGTCGTTGTCTATAGTTTCAACCACGTTTCAACAAGAGTTGTAGGTATATAATACCTACCTGTCGTTTGCAGAATTCGACGCGCACCCGTGTGTACCTATGTATCGGAGGCGGTCATTGTCTGTTGTGTAGGTACCCATAGTTTCAATGGGAGTTGTTTGCTGCAATCGGCGAAGAACCACGTGTACTCAGAGGCGGACAACGTCCGTTGGTAGTCCATGATTATAAAGGACGTTTTCTCAAACATGCTTGGAAATGTGAGCATTATTTTGACAACCTTCTTCGAGATAAATCGAAATTGCAGTACTGGCCAAATACATGCGCGCAGCGGCCGGCAATGTTGTATGAAAATCCATATCTGTCGTGTTTAGCGACCAAATAAATTACATACTAAACTCATATCTGTCGTGTAATTTAAAAATGGAACGATCTTTTTCTCCAAAACATGGCAACCAAGGAGGTAACTTATCAAAGGTTTTATTTAAATTTCGAACTGGCTTGCAAATAGAAAGCTGTTTATTGAAAAAAAAACTAATTGTTGTTCGATGTTCGTCAAATGTTCGTCATTGATTTTGAAAAGAGTTTTAATTTCTGAATTATTTGAGAAAATTTACTGTTTTAATTTCCGCGCATTATTTGAGAAAAGTACTATACAAGCCTTGGCCACAACTAGGCATTGATGGACTTACGTATGTGTATGTGTATATTCATCACGCCGACAAAATAAAATCTTGAAAGAAAAAAATTGTATGTTACCTCTTTACCCCATGGTGTGGGATATCGTTGGATAAGTGATTTAAAAATATAACGGGTGTGGGAAAACCATTTTTCGATTTAGGGAAGCTTTAAAGTGAAAATGTTTGTTGGAGTCAAGTGCCCCCCCCCCCCCCCCCCCCCCCCCCGCCTGCCAGCTAAACGGTTGTTTCTGGATATGTGATTATAAAATGTAGTTTTAGACTTTATTAGCCGTTAATCCGTAGATAGTATAAAACAAAAAGTCTCCTAAGTCCATATTATATTGTGACGGGCAACTACGGAACCCTACCCTGCGCGTGGTACCCAGCTAAGTTTCCTCTATTCTCCCTTAGTCAAAATCCTGGAACCCGTAACAACTTGAATCAATAATGTGTAGACTTCAGCACTTCTGCTTTACTCGTAGTATTATACCCAGACCTATCGATATTATAAGTCAGCTCAGTGACCCGAAATGTTTTAGGTTTATGTCTACGCCACGCCACCGCTACAATGAACAGATTGGTGATCTTTTTACATCGCGTTACTCCAGCTATACCTGGGCTGTAGGTGAAGTACCTACCTATATCAGTTTCTTGCCTTGACCTGAGACAACGGAGCGGCCATCCTTGCGCATACCTATACGCTGTTTTAACTGCGCGATCCTCTCCCAGTTTCCCATTTTACCTCAATGCCCTTGTCGACCGAGTTTTGATCTCATCGATAATATTGGCGCAGTTAATACAGGCTAATTATTTCAGAATTCTTCCTCATAATCTCCTCATATTTATCCTTTTAGACGGTCCCACAATTTGCCTTAAAGTTATCTTCCTGCATTCCGCTGTCCACAGTTCCACACTTATATACATTATGATGTGCCTATAATAGATAGGTAGATTATAATTATTGAGTTGCCAAACAATCTGAACGCACGGAAGTTTTCTTTAGATTCAACGAAATCCTGTACCTTACTACCCTATTACGGGACACCTGTAAACATTTCAATTTGCCCTTGCCTAGCCAAACCTCACTTTCCCGCAGAACATGATGTTCGAAGTCATAGAGTATGCTGTAGAGCATTTATATAAATACATATTCTCACGCCTGTCTCCCACTGAAGTAGGCAGAGACAACGAAACGTCACCTGCTAGTCCTACGATCCTGACAAGTCTCTCTAGCCTCCTCCACATTCATTAGTGCTTTCATGCATGCTCGTCGGTTTCGGGTAGATCCTATGGCCCTTTTTATCTAAGATGTCGGTACTACAACACACAAGTTGGATGTATTGCGTATCCAATTTGTAATACTAGGTGACGTATCAGTACGTATTGCAGTCATATCCTATCTTATTTTAATCATCAGATATTCATCCAATATGATTCTTTTCTCTAACCTAGACACATTGCATTGCAGGTAGCTGTCAATTTTCATCTTCTGAATTTGCATTTGGCAGTAGATTTCCATCCAGAACTGTAATTTGTTACCATTTCATTGTCTCTCTCGCCTGATGACTTACCGCTCTCACAGACGAGCGACACTTTGCGGTCGCCGGGTGTCGCGGAGGGTAATGTATGAGCGCGGCGCTCTGCGACCCACCGCGACAGCAAAGTGTAACTCGTCTGTAAGAGCCCTTAATATCACGTTTCGTTCGAGGGCAAAAGAAGCGTCGGTAGGCCACGAATGTCGTGGTTCTGGCTCGCAAACTTGAAAGAGTGGACTGGCATCGCCAGCGTCGAACAGCTGTTTCGTTTGGCGAGAGATAGGCAGGCATATGCAGAGCTGCCAGGCTGCCAGCCAAACTCTAGTAATGGAGAGGAACCCAAGGTAAAAGATCACGTTTCGTTAAATATATCGATGCATGTTCAGAATCTGTATATACCTATACCTAATAACAGTATGAGATAGCGCGTGTAAAAAGTTGTGTTATGTGTGATTATGACGCGTGGTCGTCTTTGTTTAGTATTCGTTAGGTACCTACTTGTGAAGAGTCCTTTCAAAATCAGGCCTTTTAATTCTCTAGAGAAACCCATTCGTCAATAATGTCAAGTTAAGCTATTAATAGAGCCTCATCGCTCTATCAGGCGAACGTGGCGACTCGACACAAGCTGTATCTATTTATCGGATCATATCTCTCCATTCTCTCCCTACAACAATACCGACAAAATAAATAATACAATGTGTGTGTGTCGCGCCGCGCCCGGATCCGGCGACCCTTCCCGCACGCTCACACGTAATCCAAAATGTCCGTTTATTTTTCTATGTGAGCCCCGCTGAGTAAAAAACAACGCTGAGATCGACCGAGCGACTCTAATAGAACGAGAAAGCAATAAACGGCGGCCGGTCGCTTACGGGCGGGGCACCGCGTCGCGCAATCCTATTGGCCGTTGACTTGCGGCGCCCGCCGCCCGCGTTCCACAACCAATCACACGCGGTCTCATCACTCCGCTCCCGCACCCCGCGAAGCCCAAAATACCGACCTTTCACGAATGCCGGCCCGATTCGATACGACCGAAAATGCCTTAGTTACTTCACGTGCGCTCTGTTGGCTGGTCGCTTTCGCTGACGTTTTCAGTGAAAATATAAAATACTTGTTTTCATCGATATTTTGGTTCGACCATGTTTTTGGACTGTGGGTGTGCAACAGTGTAACGGATTGTTACTACAAGCTGAACAATACAGGTAAGCACAGTAAATAGTTCTTCAAGAAGTCCTGAACCTAAAACAAAACCGGTAAAAGTTATTAAAACGCGAGAACAGCCCAAAATCGTGTCATAAACATAGCAGTTTTATGCCGGATGATCGAACGTAAAAGCGGTGTCCTCGTAATCAACGTAGGCCGGCCGGAACGGCAACGTCGCGCGTAAATAATAGGGTAGGCGCTCGATCTTTCTCTCGCAGCTGGCGAAGAGCGGCAACGTCGCCGTCGCGCTGGCGGGTGATCGTGGCTGTGCCGCGCTGCGGGGAATCGCTCGCCACCGAGCGAGACGCATTCACTGCCGTGCCAAGGGCGGATCCAGGGGGGGGGCCCAGGGGGCCATGGCCCCCCCCACGGACCTCTGCGGATTGCATTGAATTTCGAGGCTGAGTAATGACCGGCACTTTACTAGGGCATAGATTGATTGAGCTCTGTCCATAACCAATTCGTAGAGCGGAGAAAATTAGAGCTCGCTTCGCTCGCTCTATGTTTCTGTTTTAATTATTGTACCTGTGTAGGTATAATAATTAAAACAAGGCTGTGGTCAGAAATCTTTAGGATTATACACATAATTAACAGCAAACCGGGGAACACGCCCCGGGCGGCAGGTTTAGGGGGCGCCAAAATCAAGATGGAAAAAAAATATTGCATCGACTTGAGAATTTTGCAATAAAATCTCGTGCTCGCTTCGCTTGCTCCTGATTTCAGACATCTCATTATATTGCAGTGACGAAATCTCGAGCTTGTTTCGCTCGCTCTTGGTTTACGATCGTATTGCAGTCATCCCATTACATTGCAGTGAAATCTCGAGCTCGCTTCGCACGCTCATAGTTTTAGATCATATTGCAGTCATCTCATTATATTACAGTGAAATATCGAGCTCGCTTCTCTCGCTCTTGGTTTTTTTGTTGTATTGAAATTACCTATCGCAGAGTTCGATCATATTGCGAATTTCTGACTCGACCTAATAATATTGCAGTAAAATCTCGAGCTCGCTTCGCTCGCTCTTGGTTTTAGATCTCATTGCAGTCATCTCATTATATTGCAGTGACGAAATCTGAGCTTGCTTCGCTCGCTCTCGGTTTAAGATCGTATTGCAGTTGTCTCATTATATTGCAGTGAAATCTCGAGCTCGCTTCACTCGCTCTTGCTTTTAGATCTTATTGCAGTCATCTTATTATATTTCAGTGAAATATCGAGCTCGAGCCAGCTCGCTCTTGGTTTTTTTGTTGTATTGACATTACCTATCGCAGAATTCGATCATATTGCGAATTTGTGACTCGACCTAATCATATTGCAGTAAAATCTCGAGCTCGCTTCGCTCGTTCTTGGTTTTAGATCTCATTGCAGTCATCTCATTATATTGCAGTGACGAAATCTGAGTTTGTTTCGCTCGCTCTTGGTTTAAGATCGTATTGCAGTCATCCCATTATATTGCAGTGAAATCTCGAGCTCGCTTCGCTCGCTCTTGGTTTTAGGTCTTATTGCAGTCGTCTTATTATATTTCAGTGAAATATCGAGCTCGCTTCGCTCGCTCTTAGTTTTTTTGTTGTATTAAAATTACCTATCGCAGAATTCGATCATATTGCGAATTTCTGACTCGACCTAATCATATTGCAGTAAAATCTCGAGCTCGCTTCGCTCGCTCTTGGTTTTAGATCTCATTGCAGTCATCTCATTATATTGCAGTGACGAAATCTGAGCTTGCTTCGCTCGCTCTCGGTTTAAGATCGTATTGCAGTCGTCTCATTATATTTCAGTGAAATCTCGAGCTCGCTTCGCTCGCTCTTGCTTTTAGATCTTATTGCAGTCATCTCATTATATTTCAGCGAAATATTGAGCTCGCTTCGCTCGCTCTTGGTTTTTTTGTTGTATTGAAATTACCTATCGCAGAATCCGATCATATTGCGAATTTGTGACTCGACCTAATCATATTGCAGTAAAATCTCGAGCTCGCTTCGCTCGCTCTATGTTAAACGTTTTATTGCAACCACTCAACCTGGACCTGGCCTCCCTAAGAAAAAATTATTGCTACACTCTTGTAGAGGAGGCCCGGGCCCGGCGCCAATCTCATGTTTTTGCCCCGCCTCGGAAAAATCTTAGATCCGGGGCTGATTGTTTTCTATGTATGTATACAAGACGTCTCGGGTCTGTGTCTCGTAACTAAATTTTTTTATATCTTAATACGTGGCCTGAGTCGGCCGAGGGCCCCCCCCAATATGAAATCCTGGATCCGCCCTTGTGCCGTGCCAACGCAATATACCTACCATTCCGATACTGAGTTCAATGACGACTTTGCTTGTTTTTAGTTTTGCGAATGGCACTGCAACTTTATGAGTTTCTTGATGATGTTAGCAGTAGATCTGGATGACGATTAGGGTACCTACTGATATATCATTACATAAGACATTATGTACTTACCCTACATACATTTATTATTACTTAAGTACATTAATACATAATATTATAAGCCGTAGACAACGCTTAATTATTAATGTCATAGTATAATTACCAAACGCACCAAAACGTTTGATTCCAGTTTGAAACTGAAAACGTAAAACGCAGCATTGAAATAAAACTTGTTTACAGATATCGAGTGGGTGTTTGTGAACCCGTGGCGCTCTCTGTCGGCACATTGTGAATCGAGGCGTGCGGGCGCGCGGGGCGAGGTCTTCCTCCCCCTACTTCAGTTTTGGCTGTGACACCGTACGAGGAGGCCGCGCTGCGCTACGACAGAAAATAGGATCGTTCGCGCGCCAACTTTGAACAGTGACAGTGCTCTAAAGTGTATTGTGATAGAGAATGTGTGTCGGATTGCGGTGAACCAACCATTGGATGCAGTGACAGGATCACATTAATTGGATTACAGTGTTTTTGGATTTGGATTTTGAAATTCACCACCTTCCAAACTGGGGATGCATAAGATGGGGCTCGGCGACAGCGTGTACGCCGCTGAGCGTATCATGAAGAAGAGGATTAGAAAGGTGAACTTTAATTCTTTTTTCGAAAGCAACTCCATAACTGAGCTTGCGAAACTTGCATGCGAGATCACATATCAGTCGCTATTTCGATGCGCTTTTATAATTAACTGCATGTTTTGCAATATTCATTCGCTTATTTGTTTTTGCTTGCACCGAATTTCAAAACACGCTTGAATGACTCTTTGTTGATAAAAATATGCATTGCATGCCTTAATTGTAATTTAGATTTTTGTGTATTAATCCGAGCATTGTGATCCCAGCAGCTGTTCAGGAATTACAAGGGTCTTGGGTTCCTTTTGACGCATGTATATCGTTGCTTATTATTATCAGGGCTCCCCTTACACGGTCTTATGTTCAGAGACTGAGGGCTACAGTGAGAAACTGAATGCTTCTTTTTGTACGGTGCCCTTTTTAAGATTACATTAAGTTTTGGACGGTAAACAAGTTTCGCACACTGAAGAGTTTTGCGAAGGGTAGCCCTGTCTCATTGTAATCTTACTTTTGCACTAACATTTTAAAGGTCCTGTTTCTACCCTGGTGTGACTAATCCAGCCTGCTGAGTGTGTTAAGCATGGTGTTTGGTCTTATCTGAAAACGTTTGTTTTCTATTTACTGCTATAATTAACAGCATTGATATTTGATACGGATGGAACATTTTAAGTTGGAGTCGGCGTTTGAGGTGAGTGCCTAATTGTGATGCGTGAAAGATTGCCATTGACATAAATATTTTAGATTCTGATCTATTATATCAATGCCACACATATTTAGCAAAATCTAGATAGACTGCCGATAAAGGTTTATCGTAATTTTTTTCCTAAATTAAGGAGTTTTTGGCAATACTTCCATGGATTACATCGTTTATTTTTCAGACAATAGCGTAGAAAATTCATATCATTCCGACCAAATCAGGTTTTTAAAATGTTCACGAGCATTGCCAAGTCTAGTATTCTGCAACACTTATTATGGCCCTGGTGGGCGTTAAGATACTTCCTCGTTACTAATAGATGTGACGTAGAATTTTCTTTATACAGTATTAAATACATATCACATGGAAGAAGAGTAATAAGTATCTTGTCATTGTTCCTTTCCTACCTATTATCTACATTCAAAATTTCAAACACGATAGTTATGGTTTGATATGACATTTGTATAAAATTGTGCTATTCTTTCATTGTGATATTGGAAAGGAAAGTTCTCCGTGGCTTATTTATCTTTCTATTGTCTGTGCTATTGTCTTTGTTAAAGTTAATTAAGTTAGTGGTAATCTCTACCACAGCTTGTTATATTCAGTAAATTGCTCTGCGCAAGTTTATCTTTTTAGTCATAACATTTTTATATTGCTACAAAAGATAAACATTTAATATGCATATTTGTCAAACAATACGGAAAAGTATTTCTTTCATCTTTTATTTTAGTAACACCTACTGCGTCCGTTGTTTAATCTTTTACCTTGAATTGGACTTGATTCCATTTTCACCGCCATGAAACTTACCTATTAGTCTCAAAACTAACATTCTGATTCTGACTAGCAAATCGCTAAAGTTTAGCGGTTAAGCTACTAAACGACACAGTACGGACGGACATAAGTTTTTAACAGGGATATTTTTAAACATCCGAAGAAATATCAAAAGTCACAAATAGCATCCTATAGCAAAAATCGGTCTAGTAAGTTAGAATACAGTCGCTAATAACTTCGGGTAGTAAATTCTGGGTGAATTTATGTACCTTATATTAGGTACTTTAGCTACATTGGGTATCTACATAAATTAGGTATTTATAACCTTCCAAAATTTATTCATAAACATGGAAACATTTTGGAGTTATCCAAAACTTTGATGAAATCATTTAGGCATCTAACTTTTATAAAAAGATAGATAGTTGTATTTACTATTTGGAGTAAAGAATGTTTTTATTGACATCGTTATAAAAATATAAAAAGGCCTTGTGCATTGTTTCCTTACAATTATAATAGATGCATGCTTAGAGGCTCATAACTTTATGGGTAGGTTAAATATAAATATAATTAGATTTTTTCTTGATTTACGATAATCATCGCCGATCGGTGCACTTTATTTTATAGGAACAGCGTGTCCTTCGACAAAGGCCTCCACTAAAGACTTCCATATTTCTCTATCTCTCGCCACTCTTATCCATTCTGGACCGGCAACTAATGTCATCTTCCGAACGACTCGTTTGTCGTCTTCCACTCCTTTTGCTATCCCTTGGGTACCATTCCGTTATTATTTTACTCCATTTCTAAATAATAGGGTAATAGCAATTTAAAATTATCGGAAAGTAATTTTTCTAAGTAACGCGACATACGTCTCTTTTGCCTCTCTTGACACTATCCTTGTTTATCGTATTACTTCTAAAGTTCTAAAGCTCGAGCTCACTGTCTGCACTAACTTTACTATGGTTAGTATCGACCTAATTGGTTAGGATCGACCTAATAGCAATATCTTTAGTCCCTTCATAACAGTCGATGCTTTGTATAGAGGTATTACTTCCATCATTTTTATCTTTCATCTTCCATTATTTTTTGAATGTGGCATCGGACACAGGGCAACCGCAAAGGCGCAAAAAGAGGCAAAAATAATAGTAGATTATGTACCAAGGGGATAAAGCAGTGTCTTTCATCACGGGCGCGATATTGAATCCCGAGCGTAACGAGGGATTCTAGGGTTAACTCCCGAGCGCAGCGAGGGTGTTTAGAGTTAACTCCCGAGCGAAGCGAGGGAGTTAAGACTAGAATCCTGAGTGAAGCGAGGGGTTCAAGCTCGCCCAAGATGAAAACACGTTTATCCCCGAGGACCATACTCTACTTTTCACACCCTCCGCGAGAAAATAAAAAGCAATACTGTTAGAAACCCAGGGGAGCGTGTAAATTATCTATGGTTAGAAACCAATTATTTTATTAGAGTTTATAACAAAGTATTAGAGTTCAATAGTATAGTATTTAGAAAAACTATTTTATTAAATTAAAATTGAAAGTAGATATTTGAAACATTAGACCAGGAGTGCGATTTTTGAATCTCATTTGCTGAGTTCAGCAGTTGTAAATGTCAAAGTAACTATGGAGATATGCATTTTTCTATTTATTATTTATTTCTATTTGTAGAAAGATGCGTATCTCCATACATTTTCAACTGCTGAACTCATCGAATGAGATTCAAAAATCGCACTCCTCCAGGAGTGCGATATTACATTGTCTTTCCACAACTGGAGTGCGATTTTTGAAACTCTTTCTTTGAACTCAGCAGTTGAAAATGTCAATATTACTACGGAGACGTGCATCTTTCTACTGCTGATTTGACATTAAAAAATCATACTCCAGGAGTGCGATTTTTTAAAGTCAAATCAGCAGTAGAAAGATGCGTATCTCCATAGTAATTTTGACATTTTCAACTGCTGAACTCAGAGAATGAGATTAAAAAATCGCACTCCAGTAGTGGAAAGACAATGTAATAGTTTTTTATTACTTTGTTCGTCGCAATAGGAAGGCAATAATAGGTACAGAGCAAATACAGAGACATGCAGTATTCGCGCCATAAAGATGATACCTTTATGATTCGCGCCTTTTTTTTTTCTTTTTTTGTCTTCAATACTCGTGGTGGCCAGTTCAAATTTCGAATTAAGTTCTTTTTGGTGCCTGTCTCCATGATAAGTTTTCATCACAGGTTTTCATACGAATTTTAAGTAATGCTCGTAGTAACTATTAAATAATCTGTGGATGCGATTCCATATTCAAATCTCATTATTGACCAGCGGGTTATAATGAAATTCAGTACAATATTATTGCCCGGCTAGTCCCAGGGCTATAATGACTTGCTTTAGGTTCGAGTTACATGACATATAATGTTCCATTTTCGAGCGGGTGGTGTGAAAATAATTTTATTTCAGTTTGCCAATGTTAATAATGTTATAATCTTAATGAGCAGGTCATAAGATGGAAGATGGAGCCACCAGGTCACGAATTGCAAACGGAGAATTTGAAATAAAGAGCTGCCGCTGTTGAAACCTCCATAGTAGCTGAGAATGGGAACCTGTTGAGTAAGAGTGGCTCCATTTTCCATCCAAGATTCTTAGTGACCTGCTCATTGGAACACTGAAATAAAATTATGTTTTTTAACCTCTCTCTCTGCGTTTACCCTATGTCTGCGACATCGAATCGACTCTTCTATCTTCATAACTTCTGATCTCTTGGACGCACTAAGTTTTCCACAATGTTCCCTGTAAATTTTATTGTTTCCATTGATGTTGTATTGATCGAATGTTCGCTGCTTAAGATTTTGTTATGAGGTATTGGATTATTAATATTTCAATTCGATGTAGCACATAGAGTGAGTACCAAATATCTGGTGGTTTGTGTTCCTACGTAAATCCCATCGTTTTTGCTCACCATATTTCCTTGTACTTTGCTGCTGTTTTCAAAACATTACATCAGATAATTTCCTAAAAAATATAATCTGCAATTATTTATTATAAATCTGCTTTAGTGATAATTATAGCAACATACGAATAATCCACTTATTTGTATTTGAATGTATTTGGTCCTTCAAAGGAAAACATTGAATACTGAATTCACTTAGATATCCTAATCTAATTAATTACCTACCTATTGTAAAAGACACGGCCACTCAAAGTTTTATAACTCCCATTCATTAGTTTGACCAAAACCCTTGATACTTCCAATGGCTTCCTCGTAACGCCGCGTGGTGTGAAATTTAGGAAACTTCTTTATGACAGCACAAGTTTAGCCCAAGGTAACTTACACCGTATTAGTAAGTATCATAGAGGCTATTTCTATTCGTAAATGCATCACCTTGTTATCTGTCGGCATGGTCTAATAAACAATCCATGTGAAAGTTTACAACTTAGGTCCGTAACCCGCTTGAAAGAGAGCACAAATTCCAATGGGCTCGTGTTATTAGCTTAGAACTCCTACAATATTCTGCTGTCCTGGTATCTCGGAGCGAACGCGCCAGTATTCGGCATCTACCGAACAGTCGGCGAGCGCGCATGCGCCCCACCGATTCATTCAGCCAATCAGCATTGAGCTGTATTT
Organism: Agonopterix subpropinquella; assembly: GCA_922987775.1. Classification (NCBI taxonomy): domain Eukaryota; kingdom Metazoa; phylum Arthropoda; class Insecta; order Lepidoptera; family Depressariidae; genus Agonopterix; species Agonopterix subpropinquella. Next base: position 7,817,645 of record OV277700.1, read on the forward strand.
TTACCGGGCAAACTATGCCGCAAGTGTTTCAGTCTAATAAGATTGAGTTATCTTTTGATTATTAGAGTAATATTTTTAAGTTTTTTCCTCTACTTTAGTACTATTTTTATATTTGTTTAATTTTATTATGTAACTTGCCTTGTTTTTGTTAACTTAACTATGATGGTAAATATCATTCTTGATAGTTCTGAAGTTATTTGCTAGATGGCGTTGTATTGAAAATACTCGCCTTTGTTTTTATCAATAATTTCCTTTAGATTAGGTATATATTCATAATAATATTTTTCTATAGCTAATCCTGTTATATAGAAGCTTATGATAAATATTATGACGAGATTGATGTTGCAACTAAATAGCGGATAATATGTTGGTATTGTATTTGAACCATAAATACGAAAGCTTTTTTGACGCGTTATTATGATTAGATAAATACATCTAACGGTTTTTCGTAAATTCGACAACAAAAAATCTAAAAAAAACACGGATCGTTAACCCAGAGCCACGAGGAACGGATAATTCGAAACGAACGATAGACTTCAAAGGTTCACAAAGTGTACATTCGGAAGCGTCACAAAGAGACCAAATTTTCTATAAATAATCGCCTAACAAAGCTCCACCGTAATTTTATCCATCCCTATATCGGAATGAAATAAAAAAGTGCGAAGAGAACATAGGGATGTATAGAGTTGTTATTGATGCGTCAAAATTGGGGTGATTTATTTAAACACACTGTTATTAAAAAGCCGATAAGTTGTATTAATCTGAAGATGACTAGCCGGCTTCGCAGATTATATACCACTACGCACTTCATATGGATTGCTTGGAAAAGAGCTTTTAAAAAAACAGAAAAGTATTATCTTTGATTTAAATACCTAACGAAATACTTGCAAATACCGAAAAAGTTATTGCCGATAGTAGGTTGGCCTGTCACTCTGAATTTCGACGCACATTACTTGGACAGAGCACTACCTACTCCGACACAACGTAAGGGCTCCCACACACAACTGCGAATTCGCTTCGCACTGCGAGCGCTACGATGAAGAATCATACATAAGTCATCGAGCGCTCGCAGATATTTGCGATGCGATGCGAATTCGCAGTTATGTGCTAGGAGCCCTAACTTCGACAAAATAACTACTACTAAGCCAGAACACATCCTAAAAAACACTGATCCTGCTACGCGTAGTACCTACCTACCTACCTACGTAGTTTTTTATTTTACGAACAGGTATAAAAACAATAAGTACAAAACATTTATTAAAGCCAATATGAGGTACCTACTTATTGAAATATTTTGATTCAGCTCCACAAGAAACTATGACATTTCAAGAGCGCATATACAAAATAAAATTACCAAATTTTGTTGTCCAAAGACAACTTCCAGCTTTCTCTGTTGCAACACGATCAAATTATAACTAGGGACTTATATACCTACCCGTTTTGTAGGCCTACCTACCAGACCTTGCCACCCCTCGGATATAAAAACTTTCTTCTATGTGACGGTCCCCCTATATTTAGAAAGCATACTTAATCGCATGCACTGCGCTTCGAATATTAAAGTGGTGAATGGGGAAACGTCATATGGGAGCCCAGAGCCCCACACAATTAAAGCACAGACTGCATTGTCTATCATACACACGCACTCCGCGAAATTCCGTTACTCTGCACTTTACTTCTCCGTGAGCTAGTGTTATGAGAACAATGATCCATTCAATACTGCCAAAGAATTGTCTATTGGTAATTTCTCATAATTATGTTCCTACTTTTTAGAGGTGTCATCACGCTTCATAACAAAACTTAAGATTTTACAAGAATCTGGAGTTGAACAGTCAAACAATTTCAAGAATCAAAGGGACAAAATAATTGAGATATCAAAGCATATGGACGGGCACACTTGCAAGAGGCACACAAAAACTTTTAGAGACAAGTTGGCGCTCCGGCTTCGTCGTCATTATAATAATGCGCCTGTTGCCTCGCCGGCGGTCGTTATGCCCCACGCATTATTATGTAAATGTAAAATGAAAAGGAAAGGACGGACGATTTTTTTGGCCGTACCTTTATCTGATGCAGATAAGGATTGTAATTAGTAAAGGATATTGCGGTGGACGGCGTCGCAGGTGAGATGTTCCCACGTGACGAGACGCCAACATTCATTACTATTGTTAACGGTAAATATGTAAAGGCAGGAAATACTAGCCAGTAACTAGAGATAGTTTTATTTTAAGCTCTTTGTTTTAGTATCTATTTGAATTGTTACGCTAAGCACCTGTAACACGTGTACATAAAACTATCCATTATAATTATAACAATATTGAAGGCGGTGTCATCTGCAGTGTTTGCGCATTGTTTAATACTTTCAATAACAATGGAATTTAATCAGTTACGCCTCTGTTATGAAGGGTCGGAGCAAGGGTCAGGATTTCTGAAAATATTTATTGTTCCCCTACAGCTCCCTCGCCATCACCCGGTCGACATCATTGTGTTTTTTTCTTATCTGTCCTTACTCCCATATCTCCATTCCGCCACAATGTGTGATCCCCTTAATTGACTTATTACTGACGTATTTATCTCTGGATTATTAGTAACGTTGTCGTTAGTGCAATCATGCAAATTTTATCTGTTGCCCCATTCTTTATTGCTAAATCTAATTTCGTTTGGATTTAGAGCATCAGGACAGTGCAGTCCAAATTACAGATAAAATAATGTTGTAAGGTTCGGGACGGGATCGTCAGCGCAGTGTTTCAAATTGTTATCATTATTTCGGTCGATATTGCATCTAACTCTCTTCTTCCTGAAAAACACTTCTTCAATCGTCCCTCTTCAGAATCTTCAGATTCATATGTCATGGCTGATACAATTAAATCAGTATTGAGGTCAAAACAAGCCCCAATATTGGTATAGAGTTTGCTATCTTTGTGATTCTCCTCAAAATGATCATGTTCTTTAGCGTTTGTTTACTCTCCGTTACAAGTGGTAAGAACCGAGGGTTAAGATTCCCCCTTTGTTGAACAACGACCCCACTTGCTTACGTTTCCCGATCGCGTAATTTGTACAAATACTACTTTTGAGAAATTGAGACTTGGATTTCCGCCGATATTTCTTTTGTGCTGTGTGTGCTTCTCATGTAGGTTACTCTTACTCCCCGTTACTTACTCTTTTAATAAAATTTTATCCAAGTACAAAAAAATCCAACTAGATTGTGGAGGTTCCTACTGTTCTTTCTGTTATTTAGATCTTGAAATTTTCTTCACACTGCATAAAGTTGAGTGCCCATCAAGCGGTCGGCGCTGTGGTTGACGGTGCATCGATTTAATTGTCGGCTTGTCAGTTGTCGAGTTGTCGTTGTCGCTACGCTGAGTCGATGACCGTGCGACCGCTAAGTGCAGTCGCCGTTACTGTAGGTTTCTTTTACATAAGTAGATGACAAATAAGATCTGAGGAAAATACTGATAGATGTACAAAATAATAAATCGACTGACGATCTCTATAAGAACCAAACAAGCAGATGCTATCTTAGTATAAAAACCCCAAATTTGTTTAAAATTACTTCAGATACTTCGGAATAAGTTTGTTGAATACTAATTGCCTTCCTCTAAGTGATATGTTTTGTCGATTATCAAGTCTAATATTATTATGATCATAATCGTCGTTAATTATCGCATTGTACGCGCATCAGTCATTTGTTCTCATAAAAACAACTGGAACCAGTACCGTAACTAATTTGATTCACACCTCGCACCCTGTTTGATAATAATCGAGTGACGAAAATGTTTATCTTCATAATGCAAGACGTCCGCTTCGGTGCGCGGTTGCGCCGCGACTGACGATATCAGTTTGCTACTGCTCAGCCAGCGGTCTGCCGGCCTGCCATTCCATCGGGCAGCAGACTTGCTTACCTTGTCTGACATATCAATTTTCTTTCCGCTCGCACACTGCGCCTTGGTATCGAGAATACTGCTGCGAGTTTATGTACTCCTGGTACTTTAGTTACGAAAGAATACGCGCGATATTGAGCAGGACTAAAGAAAAAAAACACCTAACCGATTTAATTGATTCTTGTTTACTTTCCACCGTAGAAAATCCTGTGCTGCTTATGTTTTTTTCTTTTTAAAAGTATTAGTGATATTTTCTACGATCGTTTTATTGGCGAATTCAAGCTTAATTATAATTGTCCTACATACTAATGCGTGTTTTAAAACTGGGCTTGTAATTTTGTTTAACATTGGCGTCGGTGTCCGCATACTGAGACGATTATATGGATTGCGATGCATGAGGAATAGATGGCGTTGTCACGTCCGCCTCTGCGGAGGTCCGTACGTGAATGGAATAATCAGGACGAGCTTCGGGGTGTGAACCTGTCCAATTTGAGCCGCTTGTGCTCCATCCTATATGACACACTGCCTGGGATTCTAAGCTAATCGCTTAATTTGATTCTGCTTCAATATAATCAAAGAGCGGGATCTAATAGGAAAACAATTAAAAATTTATTAGAGCTGGGTCATTTATTAGTTTTTTGCTGCCGCTTATCATTTCTGAGAAACATGAAAAATAGAGCAATATAAAATGTTAAATTGAAATAGACATGACGTACGTAGGAACACACGGCGACACATCAAGTTACCCAAAATCAAAATAAGCTGGCCGCGCGACGTTATATATTACTATGCCGACGCGCGGCCAGCTTATTTCGGTTTTGGGTAACTTGATGTGTCGCCGTGTGTACCTAATTAGTGTTGGTCGGTCTTTGGTTAGACGGTCATCAAAATAAATCCGGTGTATGATTTTAAAAGTCACACGTTCAAATCAGCAGTAGACAATGTCTTAATTACCACTACGGATATTAAATGCATCATTCGAACACGATTTTGAAACTCATGATTCAAAAATAACACTCCAAATATCATAATGGGGTAAAATTCTCGAGTCGCGGTAGTTATCAGAATTTTATTGATAGATAAGAAAAGAGTTTTTTAATTTATGGTTCATCTTATCATACCTAAAGAATACCTACACATTTTATGTAGGTACTCACGTTAAGCAATAACGTTCAAAACTCAAAAGTATCAATTGCATAAATAGGTACCTCTCTATATCACAGATTACTTAAATAGTTACTACCGCTATATCACTACCACTACATAGTATAAAACAAAGTCGCTTCCCGCTGTCTGTCTGTCTATCCCTATGTGTGCTTAGACCTGTAAAACTACCTAAAGGATTTTGATGCGGTTTTTTTTAATAGATAGAGTTATTCAAGTGGAAGGTTTATATCAGCATTGTACCCGTGCGAAGCCGGGCGGTTTGCTAGTCTACTTGATAAAAAAGAATGACCCATCTCTTATTTTGCCATTAGATTCCACTCTATGAAATATAACAAATAGGTAAGGTTTGTTATACCTACACCTTTTCTACCTAGTTAGGTAAAGACAAGTATTGGTAGTTACCAATACTTGTCTTTTATTATATTTAGCTATAAAATTTTCGTGTAAATCAACAAGTCGTCGAAGTAATGTGAATCAAAATAAATCACTGCAGCATCATAATTACACCAATTGCCTTAGGCGTTCGTGAACCGAGATTCATATTCTGTCATTTTTCCACCCTCCCTCACCCTCCCTTCCTCCATCACCCTTTTAACGCCTCGTGAGGGTCGTTCCAGGACTACAAAATTAAACGTTCCAATTGAATTACATTCGAATTTCTACCCTCAGGAGATAAAGATTGAGCTTGTTATCGTCTATTTGGATTCCCGAAATCTTTTAAGTGCTGAGCGAAATTAAATTTTAATTTGAACATTGAGAAGTTAGCCTTTTTATTTTAAATTTGAGAGCAACGTACATAATGGTTGTTTTAACCAGACAATGTTACCATTCACGGCCTGTTTTTATGATAGCATTAATTTTAATGCAATCCTTTTGAACAGTGTGTTCTCAATGAAACACATCTCTAACTACCTTATACTGGTTTTATTCAAACTCAGACTCAAAATAATTTATTCAGTATAGGAACTTGAAGCACACATAGGTAATAAATAAACGTTAAATCTTTTTTTGAAGCTACACCACAGCTGCCAGAAACTCTACAACATAACACGACTTGATGACTATTACAATAGAAATTCTTTTACTAAGGTTATGTATACATACATACTATAAGCTAGTGACATTCAGATATGCATTTTAATTGACCATGTACCTGTTCAGATTTTGCCTTATATACGCCCGGACTACCCATTGAAATACAACTACCATAAAAAGTAGCACCTCCAAGAAATGCAAGTTGTCGGTCACAACGCAACACACGCCATGCCACAAGGATGGCGTTAATGAGCAGTCAAAGCATCATTCGTGTGCGTACGCGTCACGCTTTCCTCGCCCCAGACAATGAATCCCAGCGACTCGGTCACGCACCTTGATTTATGGTCTCCATACCAAACTACTGGATCAGAACGGAAAATTGCTTCTAAACACAATTTCACGATGTTATCCGTAAAATTAAAAGGTAGGAAGGTTATAGTCTCTTCACCTTTATCGTATTGACAAAAATGCTCTTGAAATGGACTGTTCTTAAGAAGAATGTGTTAAAATCTTTGAGGTCCCGTGATTCGATCGCTTAGTGACTTAGTCCAATTAATTGAACGACACGGTTTTTCCTGCTAGTTCGAGTACAGTTTTTTGTCTGATCACAAGAATTTTATAATCCTCGTCTAACGATGATCGGGCCATATCTAAGGATTTCTTGTTTCCACTCTGTTCGATCGAACGGACCACGGTGACTTAACCGGTCAAAATATCGTAGACGGGCACACAAAATTACAATAGGTACCTATTATTTAAATATCTCGTACCTAACTGATAAAAATTTACGACTGTTTCTTCTCTCTGTATATCCAAGCGAAAAGAAGAGTTATTGCACCAAAATAAATAAAATTAAACTTATAGCCCACAACCCTCTCCAAGTTGCAACTAAAACAAACAAACAAGAACTTTCCGCGAAAATTTCACATCCGCTACACTCCGTTCAGCCAATTTGAGTGGATTCATGTTTAAACGCCCGATCGGTCCCCGCGGGTTAGATGCTCAAACCATTAATCTGCTCCCCTCCCCTCCCCCGCTCCTCCCCAACCTCAGGCTCAGAGGGAAATCCGGGAAAAGCCTGTGCTCGGGAACAATTTGTGACAGCTTGATAGACTGTGAAATGCGGCTAATGGACGACAAAATAGTGTGAATTGTAGAGTTTCAGTTACGGAACATTTGCCAGAGCTAGGTGAGATGTTTTTGTGACTGGAAGCAAATTTGATAGTAGATCATAATATTATTGAATACCTAGGTAAGGCATTATCAATTTACGATTAACTTACCTACTGTATGCAAAGCGAAAATGGGCTACCGGGTATCATTTAAACGGTTAGCAAATTATTCGTATTTTTGTGAGCTGAAAAATGGGATAATCTTCGTTTCTAATTTATGGGACATAAAATTAATTTGTGTGAAATATGGTGTATCTGATGCACGGTAACAATCTAATTGACCTTATGGCATAGAAGGAAACAACATTATTCTTGTCTCCAAATACTTTTTCGCACAAGAGCAAAACATTAGCTTTCTGAAACATACCTTGTGTTCTGTGCCTACCTATTCGTATGCTTGCCTCCTTCTGAAATGGAAACAGTCAAAATCCCATCGAATTAAGTGCGCTAAAACGTCGTCCTAATAGACGGAGATCCGACCGTAAAATTATGCACCTATTCCTTAGGCGAACGAAATGTAATTCTAGTGTATGTTTATACAGGGGTTAATTCAACGCAGCAAAGTTGCCTAAAAAAATCTTGCCGCAAGTGCCTTTTCCATTATAATTTTTGGTATAACTTTTTCCACGTGTTTGTTAGGGAAGTGAATGAGGTGCCATCGGAAGGAGACTGGTCTAAAGTACTTTAAAAACTAGGGTTGCCAGATTCAAAAATGACATATTTGGACCTGGCAACCCCATAGTTGCGGCAGATTGAGAGGTGGCAACCCTAGTTTTTAAAGTACTTTAGACCAGTCTCCTTCCGATGGCACCTCATTCAATTCCCTAACAAACACGTGGAAAAAGTTATACCAAAAATGTTAATGGAAAAGGCACTTGCGGCAAGATTTTTCTAGGCAACTTGGCGGCGTTCAATTAACCCCTGTATAAACATACACTAGAATTACATTTCGTTCGCCTAAGGAATAGGTGCATAATTTTACGGTCGGATCTCGGACTATAATAATAACTTATACCGACCAACTTTAACGGTTTGTCTGTCCCCTTAAATCCCGTAAGGTGTTTAATTCTTTGCTCTCTCGTTATTCGGTCATTTCCTGCGCTGTCTGGAAAGGGCATTCATTATTATCGATTTCAGACATTTCCTCTTTTTTTTTTCAGTTAAGTTCTTAGCGGCACAAATCCAATAACTTAAACGATTTATCTCTTCTTTTTAAAAGTGAAATGTTGTGTTTAGCATTTGATTGTTTATGTCTGTGGCATTGTATCTGTTTTAGCGACTATTATTTTTATCAATATTGTTAGTATGGTTCTCTTGATGGAAAATGGTCCAGACGTTTTCAGCTGTCCATAAATAGCCTGGTTCATAAGTGGCATTATGAAGCCATGTTTCACCCACATAAAAAAAATACATTACTTTATCTGGCGTATGCGGAAAATACAAAGGCGCGCAAGCCGAGATCTGTAGGTTCAAAACTTTAGTAATACAATACCAAAGATTTTTTTTTGGTCAGCCCACACACGGGTTAACTCGCTCAACGAGCATAAATATTGCCTGTATTTTCAGTTAGCACCCGTATCCCAAGGCAAATCGTTGCCGCTAGTGAGGAAGCCATGGATAGAAGTTTTTATTCAAATTCGAATCAACGTTAGACGTAGGTATATGTTACTATCCACCAACACTGAGAATGTGATTCCTTATACATGCCATGGCAAAGCAACACATTGAATTTACTCTTACCTCGAATGTGATTCCTTTTACCAAATATCTTTCTAACAACTCAGACGACGATGCCGATGTTCAATTAATAACAAAGAACTGAAGAAGCACTACATGCTCTGGTTACTTTAACAGCACATCAGTTGACCTCTTGTCGCCTCGTTAACTGATTTATGCCTTGTTACAATCAATGCACTGTTTATTTTGAATATGCGGGTAGCTGCTTTATACCGTATTAATGTATTAACGAAAGGGCACAGCCAGTTAATAGGCTCTACGTAGATATTTGAATAATTGTATTGACGTGATCTTGGTAGTCTACAAATAGTAGACCAGAAGACTTGATAGTATTATACGTAGGACCTACCTACCTTCCTACCTATTATATTTAGTGAAAGGGGAAGGGGGGGTTCCGCTACAAACGGAACGTTATGCGGATTTTTCAAACGTCGTCATACCTACCTTGGTTACTTATTTTGTGACTGGTGGAAGCACATTTTACGAAAGATCAATGTTTGTGTCAGAAACTCCACTTGCATAAGATTGATTAAGAAAAATATTGAATTTATGAATAAAAACGACGATGATAGAAAACTTGATAAAAAAAATAAAAAAATGAACTTAGAATTCGTAAGTTCTTCTTTCAGATTAGAAATAAATTCATTGACTCTTGCTTGCCCATGCCCAAACAATAGGTAGGACCTACCTACCTACCCTTCCTATGATGAGTTTGTGCCACGTGCCCGCTATGTGTGAGGATCTTCTCCAAGAATATTGGCTATGTAAACCACATAAAAGCTCATCAACGCCAACAACGGAGTTGAAGCAGTCGCCGTGACCGAAATCGGTCGGGAGCAATCATCATCATCATCATGATGAGTTTGAAAATTAACTAAATCTGAAACTGAAGTAATCGGATTTTAGGATTGGTTAGCAGATCTCTCTTGGTTTCACAGGTACAAATTGTAATCACAATCATAAAAATTATGAACTTGATTAATAATTTTTCTCTTTCTCATCGAAACTCTCCGAAAAGACTGGGTTTTACGAGGTGTCAGTGCCCAGTGCCATGACTGTCCTATCGTCACATACCGTTTGCTCTGAGGTTATTATAAATATTGTAATTTAATTACCTATATGCCTGCCTGCCTTTGCCAAAAATAAGACTATAAGGTCTTACATGCAGATATTCTAAAGGTAGGCACTACGGCACGTAGGTTCATTCATAAAACCTAGGTAAGCTACCTACCTGTTCAGACAATCAATGTACATAGCCGCTTGGTTTTAATCATACGGATTAATGTTAATTATTCGCGCACTAATTACAACGCGAGTTCGATCGGCGCTAATTGGCGTCTATGCTTCCGAGACGCGATCCGCCCATGGCGCAATTACAACCATCAATCCCGCCATCTTTACAATACCTTCCAACCAATTGAAACTCAACTTTACGGTAACTACTTAAGGGCTATGTTGCCGACTCCGTTAACGTGGTAGGTCGGCCCGGGCTGACGGGGGTGAAGGGCGACGAAGGGGGGATGGAGCACCTCTCCCTTCGCCCCGCCCGTCTCGCTCGTCAGCCAATCGTGGCTCGCCAGCCGAACGACCTCACCTTGCACGTGCGTCCCAACAGCAGATCATTTGATTTTTTTCGTGTGGATGAAGACAAGTCTTTTTTTTTTAGTTGAATACTATTGTGTTGTGAACACGTTGAATGGGCATATCGTTTATAATACTTATACAAACAAACGTGAATCGTTTTGGTGCCTGCAGTACTAGCGTTTACTCTAGAATTAGTGTCCTTTTTTGAAACTTTTGGTGCATTTTACGTAGACGGTAGGTTATGCAAGTGAAGAATTCTGATAATTTTTCTTAACAACTGCAGCTAAACTGAACAACACTTTTCTAACATTGACTTGGATAGAGTTAAAGTTAGTACTTTTTATTTGATTGTAAATCGAATGCCTGTGCTGTGTTTCTGCCAAAACGTCGCAAATCTCAAGGATTGTTTTGTGAAAACATTTAGTGCAAATTGCCTTCCAGCTAATACAAAATGAAGAAGTCCCGTGGCTAGCCAGAATATATGCACCGAATACCTATCCACGAACCCACTCAACGCCACGCCAAATTATTACTCACTCTAAAATATTGTACGCTAGTGCAAAGTCACAGCGCTTATACCAAATCAAGCTCACCCTTCGTCAGGTAAAACCAATAAGACGCGAGGGTTCAAAATACGCCCTTAAAACTGAAACGCCCTACGTACTGCCAGTTTCATCTGATAATAAACCTTATGGTGTCCCAGTAAGACTTGTTATTGGTTATTCTTCATTGTTCAAATTAAGTGGCCGAAGTGAAAGGTCTGTAATAAAATATGCGGTTTATATTGAGCAATACTTCGAGTCGTGCCGGGTAATAGCTGTCACCAGGCACTGTCTACATTCTACAATGTTTTCTACTTTAAACAGAATTTCTATTTTTTTAGAATTGTGTATCGAGAAACAGGAATTATAACTACCATATTTGAGGTCTTTGATTGAGCATGGACTTATTTTTGCAAATATTTAAACTGGTTTTTGGTAACTCTTTGTAATTAGGGCTAAGTAGGTAGGTGCCGTAGGTTATAAGTGACTTTATTATGCTCCAACATTTTGACAATTTTATAGGTGGTATCTACCTTGTCATTATTATTCGATTCTTTCGATTCTCTCATTAGCTGGCTTTCTTTCCATCATAGTGGATTTTGCACATATTGGTAGATCTGTACCTACGAGTACCTACACAGTTTATGCTATCAATCATTCCAGTCTAATTCAATGTTTCCCATTATGTTTTTCTACGTGCCTTGTTGCCTATAACTCATAATAAGTAAACTTGCAAGTCTAGGTAGGTAATTAGACCCGAATTGACCTGATAACTAGTTAGGTACTCTTATGTATAATAGGTATCTGTCTATATAGTGTAAACCTAAATAATATTTAGGTGAAAAAAATATAACCTATTACCTACGCACTTAAAGAGCAGATATGAAATTCACAGTGATCGCCCAAGATATGCCACAAGGATAAATCTACTCGCTGTTGTGTGGCATGTTGCTTATTGCATGTTATTTTAATGCACGCTCGCAACGCTTATGTGCTGTGCAATAAGGGTGTCTACATTTTGGGTTCGATTCCGGGGGAGATAGCCGCGACAGCTGGTCGAGGCAGGTGCGCCGAAATGTACTCGCGAACCCGATCCCACCAACCAACCTCTCTTATAGTCCTATAAAACGTACGTTTCGATTTTTCTTTTCCGTTAATCCTTAGTAGGCTTTCTAAGCAATATTTATAAAAACTCGGTAAACAGTGCTTAATGCAATCAATAATTAATTTTTCAATAAACTTTACGCCGGTTTTATTCTTTTTTCGCAGCTTTTATGTTAAAATTGCAAGCCTATTTGCAATAAACGACCCCTTCGTACCACACGCACGCCACGGTCAGTCGCGCCATGTCAGCGGAGCAACACGCTCGCACCTGACTCTTGTGTGAAATAAAACAATAACCGTTACACCTCTCTTCTTTACAGAACAAAGTGGAGTACTTCGTCAAATGGAGAGGGTGGAAGCCGAAACACAACACCTGGGAGCCGGAGGAGAACATTCTCGATCCGCGGCTCATCGAGAGCTTCGAGCGAGGGGAGGATCTGCGCCGGCAGGGGCGCAAGCGGGAGCGCGAGCGGGAGCACTCGCCCGCCGAGCGAGCGCGCAGCGGCTCCGAGGAGCGGCACCCTCCGCCCATCAAGCGCAAGGCGGAAGTACTCTCGCGGGAGTCGGGCAAGATCGGAGTCACCATAACCATGAGCCCACCGGCGAAGCGACACGAATCTAAAATGAACGGTGGCCGCACTCCGCATACGAGTCAGCTGCCGCCCCCAGCTGCGCCTCCCGGTGGTGCAGCGGCTCCCGCCTCTCCTGCCGCAGAAGCCGCAGCGCCCAGGACGGGCCCGAGACGAGCTCCGCATTCTCCTGAAGAAGCTGACGCTCATACCCCTCCAGAACGAGAGCGACGCACCGACTCCCAGCCCACAGCGACGGCTCCTGCTGAGCCTAAAGGCGCGCGGCCACCCCCTCCTGCTCCTCAACCTGAAGATGAGGACTCGTGGGGCGAAGCACCCGTAGCAGTCCCTCCACCTCCAACGCAACTGCGGCGCAGTGCGGCCTACTGGCTGGCGCGAGCTCCAGTCGCCGATCAAATCTTTATTACCGACGTAACGGTCAACCTTCAAACAGTCACCATCAGGGAATGTCGCACAGAGAGGGGTTTCTTCAGACCTCGTGAGCCCCGACCACTGGACGTGACGTAGATGTGAACTAATTAACGTGTCGAACATTGTACAGTGTAGGTAGCTAGTATTTATTTAGTTATTGTGCGTATGAACGTGGCGTGGTTCTCAGGAGTGAATTTGGATTCTTTGGTGGAAGGCCTAATTAAGTGAGAGTAGTGAAATTAATGCCCCAGATGATTGGGAAGTTGTAATGGCTGTAAACTGTATAAAGCGGTTGTGTTTGATATTGATGGAAAGCAAATCAGAAAAAAAAATGCAAATTATTCAATGATTTTTTTATGAAACAAACTGTCAGATGATCTGTGAAACTTTAACATTACTGAGTTGATCCGTGCATTTTGAACTAGTTTTGCAGGAAATGCTACGCGTTGTGTGCTCTATGTATTGACCATCAACTTCAAACTAATAGACAAATAATTGTCAATTGTTAAAATAGAGACCTCTAAGTATAGTATACCTATATGTATAGGTCTGGATAATTTTATAGGATTAGGTACTTTGACTGGATATTGTACCTCCAAATAAACTAGTTTATGCAAAGATAAATCTGCTTGAAACTGCAGCCTCTTAACTTTTATGTTACTATATTTAGACACAATTTTCTCAAAAACCTTCTATTCATTTTATCTTTAATACTTACTCACTGATATTGGTATTGTTATAATTGACTCCTAGCTACAAACAGAGGGCCTAGCACGCCACCCTCGGCAAAACGAGAAAAATCAAGATGGCCTCTTTTTTTATTACGTGTAAATCTGCATGCCAGAATAAGCATGCATGATGGTTTTCACGTTTTGTCGCTTTGTAGTGCGGGGCACGCCATAGACACCTATTGCTAGTTCGATCATTGCCTAACCTAATGAGGAATTTTCCGAAATCCAATGAAAAAATAGTTCCAAAAGGTTCGATAGATGGCGTTCATGCGAGATGGATGTGCACCTTGCACATGAAACGCAAATAAAATACTAAAATTCCTCGTTTTAAACTACCAAACCAAAAAAAAATTACAAATACTTCGTCAACGGATGCGTCTGACTGACTCTGTGACAATATGCTTTTCTTTGTTTACTTTTTAGACAAAATTTCCGTTTGTGGATCCCAACTAACGTCAACGCCATCTATCGCGGCATATTGAACTACGTTTTAGCTGTCAGAAACTTCTCGTTACTAATACCTAATATTCTAGCCAGACTTAACGATTCAGTTTGTACAGTCACCAGCAAACCATATCGTAGCAAACAAGGTGGTCAAATATTTCTAAGCAGTTCTAATTTTCAATAATTTCTTTAACAATCATAACCAATCAAAAATATAGGAACGCCTAGAACATCAAATATAATATCGACGCAGTCATGGTGGTCATAAACATCTGAACAGTTTCAGAAAAAAAACCTTACTTCGTTGTTTTAAATTTTTTAATTTTAAATAACATTATAATGAAATTATTGAAAATTCGCTGTTCAGATATTTATGACAAAATACACGTTTAGATATAATTAGTAACATTTACTGTAAAGAATTTAATGAAAATTAGCACTGCTCAGAAATATTTGGACACCTTGTATGCTACGATATATCTGATGGCGACTGTACCATATCACATAATATCGACTTATTAGGTAGGTACTTAATTTAACTCTGTTTTAAAAGTATACATTGAATACGTTTAAATTTTGTTTTTATTGTTATTGTTATTAATTTCAACCTAATTTTAATGTTCAATTAGTGGTCATTTATTATTTTATAATTAGTGTTAAGTTATTTATCTGTAAAAACTTATTCTTCATAGCTTAAACTTATTAAGACGAAGTCTACCCACATACGAATACCCTTTATACTTAGGTATACTTTATATTGCAATAATAGCGTATTTTATTGTTAAAAGTTAATTTAGTAACTAATCAATAAATATCTTGGACATTGTCACACTTATCTGGTCACATTTTTAATCGTGTCCCTTACGGGATTCGAAGCCGCGACCCTTGGCACAGCAGGCAGGTTCACTACCGACTGTGCTATCGGGCCGTCGAATAACTAACGTACTCGTAACTAGTAATAAACTGTAGTAAATATCGCAGATTTGGATTTGGACGCAGATTTTTTAAGAACGTAGTATCTACCAGAACATGACGCGACATTTTGTTTATCTGTTACTAAATCAGATTTTACAGTATTTTAGTGCTTTATTCATTGATTAATAATCATTGATCAGTATTGAATCGAAATCTACCTTGGTATCTGCATAACATAACGGGACACTTTGTTTATCTGTTACAAAACCAACTTTTACTGGTGAGTGGTTAGTAATCAACTAATCAATCAATGATCAGTATTGGAAGGAAATCACCCTTGCGGTACCTACCACGCCACATTTAGTTTACCTATCTACTGGTACAAAATTAACTTTTACTGTTGAGTGGTTAGTAATAATTGATCAGTATTCGATTGAAATCTACATTTGGTACCTACATAACGCCACATTCTGTTACTAAATTAACTTTTACTGTTGAGTGGTTAGTAATCATTGATCAGTATTAGATTGAAATCTAAATTTTGGTACCTAAATAACACCACATTATTACTAAATTAACTTTTACTGATGAGTTGTTAGTAATCAATAATCATTGATCAATATCAGATTGAAATCTACATTTGGTACCTACATAACGCCACATTCTGTTACTAAATTAACTTTTACTGTTGAGTGGTTAGTAATCATTGATCAGTATTAGATTGAAATCTAAATTGTGGTACCTAAATAACACCACATTATTCCTAAATTAACTTTTACTGTTGAGTGGTTAGTAATCATTGATCAGTATTAGATTGAAATCTAAATTGTGGAACCTAAATAACACCACATTATTCCTAAATTAACTTTTACTGTTGAGTGGTTAGTAATCATTGATCAGTATTAGATTGAAATCTACATTTGTACCAACATAACACCACATTCTGTTACTAAATTAACTTTTACTGTCGAGTGTTTAGTAATCAACTAATCATTGATCAGTATTTACTTACTACGTAACGCCACATTTTGTTTACCTATCTGTTACTGAATCAACTTTTAATGGTGAATGGTTAGTAATTATTTGTCAGTATCAAATAGTAAATGGAAGAAATGGAAAAGTTTCTTTCTTATCCTACTTCTTTCTTTATAAAAATAACTATGTTATTTGGTACGAACGCTTAATTTTAGATTAATATCGTAAACTCAGCTTTTGGTTTATCAAATGAACTGATTGTTAATGTCGAAATAGTAATTTATAATTTCTTATGTTTGTAAATACGAAGGGTCTATCCCATAGAACGTTTGAACGAGTGTTTTAGTAACAACACTTGAGTAGATATTATACATATTGAGTAGATATCTAAACTATTATAAAACTGTAACAGAAGTGTGTCTGTACATTGAAGATATTTACAAAAAAAAGATTACGATATGGGTTTTAGATGTCCCTGATTCGAAATCAACAATTTTTGGATTTTTTGTCTGTCTGTTTGTTTGTTTGTTTGTATGTTTGTTTGTTTGGGTGTTTGTTTGTTCGAGTATCACGCAAAAACTACTGAACCGATTTTGATGAAACCTTTTTTGTTTGATAGCTTATCTTATGACTTAAAATCTGGTATATAATTTATGCGGACGAAGTCGCGGGTAAAAGCTCGTTATACATATATTTGTTTAGATACATCCCTGATAATATTATTTTTCAGCAAGGTATTTTCCAGTGACGACAAAATTATTGGAACTAAATCACTCGTTAAAACTGTTTTTATGGCGTAGTTTTAGGACTTTGATAGGAATTCCGAACGCTATTTTGTGTTCCTTTATTGTTATATTTTTGGTTCCTGTAATGTAATGATTAAAATGTAATCTATGTGGATGCGTTTAGAGTCTCATTTGGGTTGTATAGTTTAATTGCATTTCTTTACTGAAACGGATTTTGTAAATACCTACTGTAAATATAGTATTAGAGAGCACTTGTTTCATGTGATAGTAATTTCACAGTGTAGTCTGTAAATAAATGAGAATGAAATAGAAGACATGCATTTTATTTAATTAATACCTAGACTATATGAACCCAGCTTCGTATCGGTGAACTTGCAGTGAGTGCATAGGCAGGCACTGGCTTGATTTAAAATATGTAGTTATTTGTTATGCAAGGCTGCAAAGTTGCTTTTTGGCGCGAGTACTTGTATTGAAACCCGAGCAAGCGAAGGATTCTAGGATTAAATAAAAAAAAAAATAAAAAAAAATAAAAAAAAAAAATAATAATAATAATAAAAAAAAATAAAAAGAAAAAAAAAAAATAAAAAATGTTGCGATGTGATCTCTCAGTACACGCACACATCATTTTATAATTTGCGCACGAACGAAAAAGATAAAAGACGTGATAAAGCCGTATCACGGCTATCGCGGGTTGTCAATAGTAGTCATGCTACCGGGTGGATTCGCGAAAATTAGCTAATTTTTATTTATTATGATAAAAATATAAAAATCATGTTATTTTCGTTTATTTACTATGCATAGCGAAAGAACAGGATTTAACAATAATGTTAGCGCAAAAGGCACAAATAACAAACATATAATAATAAAGTTATGACTGAAGAAACAAAAAGAGCGATAACGGTAATGAGCGGACTCTACTGGTAATGATTTTTATCAATTGGTAATGATAAACTGAGGAAGGGAATGACGACTTATATACATTTTTACCTGATTAAAATGTTCGTTCACAGAGTTTCTGTATCTGAAACTGTTTTATTTTTGTTTAAAATTCATGTTTACATCATTGGGAAGGTCTAAAAGATTTCAAAGAGCTTCGAACATTTCAGTATGGAAGGTGGCATACCTACTTTCCGCCATTTTGAAAAAATGACGATTTTGCGGCCACTGATGAAACATATGCCAATCGACAGGGAAAATGATTACAAACAGAAAATATACTTTGGTAAAATGACCTAAGTGGTATACTTTCCGAGATATAGGGGTTTGAAAATAAAAAAAAATAAGCATTTTTTTCCACCCAAATTGACTTTTTTGGTCAGGAATAGATCGGCGAAGCTCAGGATCGACCAGGACTTAAGATAATCACATAATATTATTATTATAAATAAGTTTTATTCATTTACTAAGATAAATAAAATACCTATCTACATGCAAGACAGCTACTCGAGCAAGACGGTTGTTGTAGCAGTGTTGCTAACTATTCTGAGAGGGATTTATATGTATTTACCTATGTATTAAATACTTGATCATCATCATCATCATCATCTCAGCCGATGGCCGTCACACTGCTGGACATAGTCCTCCCCAAGGATCGTCACAACGACCGGTCCTGCCGGTGTCCTTATCGAACGGGTTCCCGCTGCCTTCACCAGGTCGTCGGTCCACCTTTTGGGGCCCAACCTACCCACTGCTATTACCCGGGGTGCGGGATGCGGGAGCTACCAACGCTGCGCTTTCCGGTACGCGATCGCCACGCAACGGCTCTTCGGACCCATCGGTTCTGCGAGCAATGTGCCCCGCCCATTGCCACTATAGTTAAGCAATTCTTTGGGCTATGTCTCAGCGGATCTCTTCATTTCCGATTCGATCTTGCCGGGATACTCCGAACATAGCCCATTGCCTTTTGGATGACTTTCAACCTTTTTATGAAGCCTTGAGAGAGCGACGACTGACGTCTCAGTTCCGTAATTCATCTTGAGACACTGCGGTTTTTGGACGTGAGGAGACTACGTAGCTTTCCAATGTTGCCTTGCCGAGTGGGCTAGGCTATGAAGCTTGGTCTCCACCAGTTTACTGTCACCAATGAGCCACCTGGCTCTGTGTTCGACCGAGTCGATTGCGGCAAGTTGATACTTGGCTGAGCCATCCCACAGGTTAGCATTACTCCATACATGATCGAACCTGAGCTTTATACAACATTAAGAGCTGTCCAGGAGTTTAGTACCGCTTCACCTTGTTTAAGATACCCAGCTTTTTGGCCGCAGTTTGAGCCTTAGACTCGATGTCAGCGCCGAAGTTGAGTTTCGTGGTCAAACTCATGCCCAGAAGCCCAAGACTGCCGGAAACAGGAACAGATGTACCCTGGATAGTAGGAGTCAGATTAAACGGACTCCTTTTTACGGTGAACATACAAGCCTTTTTTTTTTTTTTTTTTTTTTTTTTTGACGCTGGGAAAAAATGCATTACGCATCCCCTCCCGTTGGGGGACGGGAGGGGTATGTGGGACTCCCCGGTGCGTGTCACCGGTATGGTATACCCACTAAAATAACCCAGCGGCACTCCCGCTTCGCCCGGATGGCAGGGGACTGGGAGACCAGCAGAGCCTTTACGTCCTGTCCCCCGCCGGCGATCGCCCGCCTTCCGGCGGGCCCTACCATGAACATACAAGCCTGTGTTTTGGTGGCGGTGAAGTTGACTAAATTATTGTCACCCCACTGGGAGACAAGACTTAAAGTCAAGTTTGTCCGCTCCACCATGGCCTCCATCTGCGAACGTATTTCATCCCCGCTGGCCCTTGCGCCGGATACATATTTTATCTCTCCGTGACAGTACTGTCATCTGCATACCCAACAATACCTGACACAAGGAGGTCATTGATGTGTAGCAGGAAAAGAGTCGCGGAGAGAACAGACCCTTGAGGAACCCCAGCATCAATTGCCATAAGGTCTGAAGAGCAGCTGTCAATGACAACTCTAATCGACCGTTCTCTTAAGAAATCAGATATCCAGCTGCAAAGATCAGCGGGGATACCATAAGCAAGAAGCTTGCTCAGCAAACTAGCGTGCCATACCCTGTCAACGGCCTTCAAGATGTCAAGTGATACGGTAAGTGCTTCACCGTGTTTCTCGATGGCCTCGCCCCAGCAGTGCGTGACATACACAAGAAGATCCGCAGTCGATCGCCCCCGGCGGAAGCTATATCGGCGATCACTGAGTAGATCATTATCTTCTAGGTATGTCAGCAACTTACTGTTAAGTATTCTTTTAATGACTTTACAGAGAATGGAAGTAATGGCGATAGGTCGGTAGTTGCAGGGGTCGACACGACTGCCCTTCTTGGGTACTGATTGCAGATTTGCAAGTGTCCAGGATTTTGGTACCGTTCTTGTTCTGAGAGAGAGAGGCGATACAGGCGTGTTAGAACAGGAGACAACTCAGGCGCACAATATCTCAGCACTCTTGCAGGTATACCATCAAGACCACTGGCCTTATTCATATCTAGACAACGCAATGCTCTGAGGACCTCTTTTGTACGTATTGTGATCTCCGGCATCGAAGAATCATAACGAGGGATGGTTGGTGGCTGTTTGGCACCAGCGTCCAGACGTGAATTGCTCGCAAACAGAAAAGCAAATAAATTAGCTTTCTCAGTTGCGGAGTGAGCCAGCGACCCATCAGGTTTCTGCATGGGAGGCAAAGTGGGATGGCAGAAATTGGATTCGACCGATTTTGAAAGGGACCAGAACTGTTTACTACCAGAAGGGTAGGATGTCAGTCTGACTCCAATGCGGCTGACATGATCGAATCTAGCCTTCTGGATCACCCGTTTGCAGGACTTGACGGCAGAATTAAAGGCACTCTTTGTCGGCGCGAACCCTACGAGCTCTATCTTTGCGTTCGCGAGCTAGGAACCATGCTTGGTAGGCGGATTCCTTTTTAGCTTCAGCGCGAGCACAATCCGCATTGTACCAAGGTTGGGCTTTGTGACCGAGTACGATTTCGAAGAATGGAATATAATACTCCATTCCCAGTACCAGTACCATTCCAATTACGTTCGCAACCGCATCAGCAGAACTGGCAGGGTCACTCGAAGAAAAACACACTTGCCGCCACGGGTAAGACGCAAAGAAGTGCCGCATCTCATCCCCATCTGCCGACCCGTATCGCCAGACTCGCCTCGTGCCCTTAGGGCTGTCATCGGGAGGAGAGCAGATCAACACGGATTTCACCAGACAGTGATCGGACGTTCCCAGTGGGGCAGAGATCGATACGGAGTGCCTGTCTGGATTTGATGTCAGCAGAAGGTCCAAACAATTGGACGCATGGCCATCAACATCCGGTACCCGCGTTGCTTGATTTGCCTCTGAGTAACACTGTACCGGGAAACTCATTTTGGAGGGTAGCGGGATCCGAAGCATGGTGACAGTCGTTGGCCGACCGCAGTTAGTAGGGGGCCCAAGTAGTGTGCTAGCCACGTGTGAAAGGCTGCCCCAGGTGTGAGAGACGCCCGAACCCCGTCACAATGGCCACCGGGTCCTCCCTTCCGGTCGCCAACTGGCACGGTGGAGCATTGCGGGATTTTTCGCTGTTGATAGCAATACGTCCAATTGTTTGGACCTTCTGCTGACATCAGATCCAGACAGGCACTCCGTATCGATCTCTGCCCCACTGGGAACGTCCGATCACTGTCTGGTGAAATCCGTGTCGATCTGCTCTCCTCCCGATGACAGCCCTAAGGGCACGAGGCGAGTCTGGCGATACGGGTCGGCAGATTGGGATGAGATGCGGCACTTCTTTGCGTCTTACCCGTGGCGGCAAGTGTGTTTTTCTTCGAGTGACCCTGCCAGTTCTGCTGATGCGGTTGCGAACGTAATTGGAATGGTACTGGTACTGGGAATTGAATATTATATTCCATTCTCCGAAATCGCACTCGGTCACAAAGCCCAACCTTGGTACAATGCGGATTGTGCTCGCGCTGAAGCTAAAAAGGAATCCGCCTACCAAGCATGGTTCCTAGCTCGCGACCGCAAAGATAGAGCTCGTAGGGTTCGCGCCGACAAAGAGTGCCTTTAATTCTGCCGTCAAGTCTTGCAAACGGGTGATCCAGAAGGCTCGATTCGATCATGTCAGCCGCATTGGAGTCAGACTGGCATCCTACCCTTCTGGTAGTAAACAGTTCTGGTCCCTTTCAAAATCGGTCGAATCCAATTTCTGCCGTCCCACTTTGCCTCACATGCAGAAACCTGATGGGTCGCTGGCTCACTCCTCAACTGAGAAAGCTAATTTATTTGCTTCTCTGTTTGCGAGCAATTCACGTCTGGACGCTGTTGCCAAACATCCACCAACCATCCCTCGTTGTGATTCTTCGATGCCGGAGATCACAATACGTACAAAAGAGGTCCACAGAGCATTGCGTTGTCTAGATGTGAATAAGGCCAGTGGTCTTGATGGTATACCTGCAAGAGTGCTGAGATATTGTGCGCCTGAGTTGTCTCATGTTCGAACACGCCTGTATCGCCTCTCTCTCTCAGAACAAGAACGGTACCAAAATCCTGGAAGCTTGCAAATCTGCAATCGGTACCCAAGAAGGGCAGTCGTGTCAACCCCTGCAACTACCGACCTATCGCCATTACTTCCATTCTCTGTAAAGTCATGGAAAGAATACTTAACAGTAAGTTGCTGACATACCTAGAAGATAATGATCTACTCAGTGATCGCCGATATAGCTTCCGCCGGGGGCGATCGACTGCGGATCTTCTTGTGTATGTCACGCACTGCTGGGGCGAGGCCATCGAGAAACACGGTGAAGCACTTACCGTATCACTTGACATCTTGAAGGCCTTTGACAGGGTATGGCACGCTAGTTTGCTGAGCAAGCTTCTTGCTTATGGTATCCCCGCTGATCTTTGCAGCTGGATATCTGATTTCTTAAGATAACGGTCGATTAGAGTTGTCATTGACAGCTGCTCTTCAGACCTTATGGCAATTGATGCTTGG
Source organism: Agonopterix subpropinquella (assembly GCA_922987775.1). Lineage (NCBI taxonomy): Eukaryota > Metazoa > Arthropoda > Insecta > Lepidoptera > Depressariidae > Agonopterix > Agonopterix subpropinquella. The sequence goes on from OV277700.1 coordinate 7,840,669, forward strand.
GTTCCTCAAGGGTCTGTTCTCTCCGCGACTCTTTTCCTGCTACACATCAATGACCTCCTTGTGTCAGGTATTGTTGGGTATGCAGATGACAGTACTGTCACGGAGAGATAAAATATGTATCCGGCGCAAGGGCCAGCGGGGATGAAATACGTTCGCAGAGGGAGGCCATGGTGGAGCGGACAAACTTGACTTTAAGTCTTGTCTCCCAGTTGGGTGACAATAATTTAGTCAACTTCAACGCCACTATAACACAGGTTTGTATGTTCACCGCAAAAAGGAGTCCGTTTAATCTGACTCCTACTATCCAGGGTACATCTGTTCCTGTTTCCGGCAGTCTTGGGCTTCTGGGCATGAGGTTGACCACGAAACTCAACTTCGGCGCTGACATCGAGTCTAAGGCTCAAACTGCGGCCAAAAAGCTGGGTATCTTAAACAAGGTGAAGCGGTACTAAACTCCTGGACAGCTCTTAATGTTGTATAAAGCTCATGTTCGATCATGTATGGAGTACTGCTGCCACCTGTGGGATGGCTCAGCCAAGTATCAACTTGCCGCACTCGACTCGGTCGAACACAGAGCCAGGAGGCTCATTGGTGACAGTAAGCTGGTGGAGACCAAGCTTCATAGCCTAGCCCACTCGGCAAAGCAACATTGGAAAGCTACGTAGTCTCCTCACGTCCAAAAACCGCAGTGTCTCAAGATGAATTACGGAACTGAGACGTCAGTCGTCGCTCTCTCAAGGCTTCATAAAAAGGTTGAAAGTCATCCAAAAGGCAATGGGCTATGTTCGGAGTATCCCGGCAAGATCGAATCGGAAATGAAGAGATCCGCTGAGACATAGCCCAAAGAATTGCTTAACTATAGTGGCAATGGGCGGGGCACATTGCTCGCAGAACCGATGGGGCCGAAGAGCCGTTGAGTGGCGATCGCGTACCGGAAAGCGCAGCGTTGGTAGCTCCCGCATCCCGCACCCCGGGTAATAGCAGTGGGTAGGTTGGGCCCCAAAAGGTGGACCGACGACCTGATGAAGGCAGCGGGAACCCGTTCGATAAGGACACCGGCAGGACCGGTCGTTGTGACGATCCTTGGGGAGGACTATGTCCAGCAGTGTGACGGCCATCGGCTGAGATGATAATGATGATGATGATCAAGTATTTAATACATAGGTAAATACATATAAATCCCTCTCAGAATAGTTAGCAACACTGCTACAACAACCGTCTTGCTCGAGTAGCTGTCTTGCATGTAGATAGGTATTTTATTTATCTTAGTAAATGAATAAAACTTATTTATAATAATAATATTATGTGATTATCTTAAGTCCTGGTCGATCCTGAGCTTCGCCGATCTATTCCTGACCAAAAAAGTCAATTTGGGTGGAAAAAAATGTTTATTTTTTTTTATTTTCAAACCCCTATATCTCGGAAAGTATACCACTTAGGTCATTTTACCAAAGTATATTTTCTGTTTGTAATCATTTTCCCTGTCGATCGGCATATGTTTCATTAGTGGCCGCAAAATCGTGATTTTTTCAAAATGGCGGACAGTAGGTATGCCACTAAGGCAGGTTGCTCTTTCATAATCATGAGACATCACAAAAAACAATTTATGGCAATTTTTGTACGTAATTCCTTTTTCTTTTCTCCACTTTTTAGTAGCTGGATTATTTTGTTTTTGGAGAAAAAAAATTGTTTTTCCTTTCTTTCGTATTTCTGTCGATCTTTTTTTAAGTATCTTAAGCAAGGGGTAGGTATGATATAACAGGTAAGGGTACAGGTGATTAATAGGTAGGTTATCTTCCTATTAATTATTAAGTAATTAATAGAAAAACGAACAGAACTAGTCACAACAAAAAATAAAACTAAAGAAATAAAAACACAAATCACTGAAACATTTAAAAGAACAAACAGAGCTATAAGGAACGACTATGAAAATCACAGAAGAGAAATTATAGAAAGAAACCTAACAAAACATAGAAGCACAAAGAAGGCCTACAAAGAACTAACTACAAATAAAAAATGGATAATGAGTCTCAAGGATAGCTCAAAAGAGACCAAATCAAGAAGAGATATTATGCAATGCGCTACAAGTTTTTATACCAAACTTTACAAAAAACCTTTAACAACCGAAATAACGACAGAAGAAAAACAAACAGAAAACTCAACAACAAACATAGTCCAACCAATTGACGAAATGGAAGTTCTAAGACATATAAAGGTTTTAAAAAACGAAAAAAGTCCAGGACCAGATGGAATAAGCAACGAAGCTCTAAAAATAGGCATGCCACTATTGGTACCCTACCTTACCCATCTCTTCAACCTGATTCTAGAAAAAGAAGAAATACCGAGACAATGGCACTGTTCGGACATCATCTTGCTCTATAAAAAAGGGAATCCCCTAGAAATTAACAATTACAGACCGATCAGTCTCCTGGCAAGTACCTACAAACTGTTCACATCGATACTCCTCAAAAGAATGACTCCACAAATAGACAAACGACAACCAATAGAGCAGGCGGGCTTCCGTTCAAGTTTTTCAACAATGGACCATATCCATGTGATAGAACAAGTAATAGAAAAATATACAGAATTTAACAGACCCCTCTATATAGCCTTTATAGACTACACGAAGGCATTTGATAGCATAAGCCACACAGCAATATGGCAGACACTGAAAAATTGTGAAGTAGATACAAAATATATAAACATCCTAAAAGTAATATACACAAACAGCACCAGCAGAGTGAAATTAGAAAACAGAGGAGAGGAAATAAAAATAGAGAGAGGAGTGAGACAAGGAGATCCAATGTCACCAAAAATATTCATTGCCGTGCTCGAAAATGTATTTTGTAATCTCAACTGGAAATCCAAGGGTATAAAACTGCTCAACACGAACTTAAGTCATCTGAGGTTCGCTGATGACATCACGCTTCTTGCCGAGAGCGCAATCGAACTAGGAATAATGATGAACTCCTTGGACAAAGAAAGCAGGAAGGTCGGCCTAGAAATGAACCCACAGAAAACAAAAATAATGACTAACAGCAGGCAACGAGAAATAGTAGTGAGAGACGCATCAATAGAATATGTGGAAAATTACATCTATCTTGGAAAACAAATATCATTCAACAAAACAAACAACGAAAGCGAAATCCAAAGAAGAGTCAATCTAACATGGAATAAATATTGGTCACACAAAGAGATTCTAAAAGGTAATTACCCACTCAAAATGAAAAAGACTGTGATAGATACATGCCTTCTACCGTGCCTAACTTATGGAAGCCAAACATGGACATATACTGAAAACGTAAAGAAAAAAATTACAACATGCCAAAGGGGAATCGAGAGAAGTGTTCTGAAGTTACGTAAAATACACAAAGTTAGAAGCACAGAAATAAGGAACAAAACAAAGATTAAAGATGCTCTACAGCACGCACTCAGTTTAAAGTGGAGGTGGGCTGGACATATAGCTCGACTAAAGGACAAGAGGTGGACGCTCCGGGTCACTCAGTGGCAAGGTCCGGTAGGAAAGAGAAGGGTAGGAAGACCTAAGAAAAGATGGTCTGATGACATCATAGAGGTGGCAGAGGACAACTGGAAAACGAAGGCACAAAATAGAATAACATGGAACGAGATGGAGGAGGCTTTTACCCAAAGAAGGGATCCGTAATAGATATATAATAGAAAAGTAAATACATATATACTTAACTAACTATACTAACATAACATAAGTAAACTACTAATAAAAACTAAAAAACATTTGAAATGTACTTTTAAATTACGGAATAAATAGAGCTTTATTATTATTATTATTAATTAATAGAGATCGGATAACCGGATGCATTTTTACCTAAACTTCACATTCTTCCTGACGAAAACAGAATATGGATATGCCTTTCTAAATAAAGTTAATTTAAAAAATCGGGTCGCCTGCACCGTTTTGTCATACTGATCCTCGTAGGTAGTCAACAGTATTTAGAACACCTTCGATAACATGAACAACTCGGTCAACTTGGACAACTCGGACAAAATAAACAACTCTGTCAACTAGGAAAACATGAATAGCTTTGTCAACTCGGACAACTCTGTCAACTTAGACAACATTAACATTGTATAAGTTGGCCAAATTATCGGAGTTGTTCATGTTGTCCGAGTTGTTTATGTCGTCCAAGTTGGTCAAAAGTTATACGATATTTTAACAATTTCACGGCTTACAAACGATCCTGGGTCTGTTTCATAAAATAAATTAATAGGGATGATGACTGATACTGGAAATTAATATCTTATAACAAATTATAAAAAAAGGCTGAATTTAATAACATGTTAAAACGAAATTACAATCAAACGGAAAACAAAAAAGTTATAAGCGATTGAAATACGTTTTTTATCGCCTTCTATCTCTTTCATGCAAAACAGATGTTTGTATGACACTTCGTTATTATTTGTATTAAAATACGAGGGTATGACGTCACTCCCTTTATATCTCCCTCTCGCTCTAACCGTAAATTTTATACACTTATATTTCGGTTATTTTTGAAGATATTAAAAAATCTGTTTCACTTTAGTGTTAAAGATATCAAACAGTTTTTAAAAAAGAAATAAAATAAAAATTGTCATCATCCCTATTAAGACGTGTCCACATTATTCTTGTGAAAAATGAAGTTTAGGTAAATATGCATCCGAATATCCGATCTCTAGTAATTAATGTGCATGTATAATTATGCTCACGACTATATACTCCGAGGGGGTAGTCGAGAGATATTCTGAAACCTCAGAACATCCACATATGAATCAATTTCCATGTAGTTTTTACACTTTGTTAAACTTTTCGTGTGTTTAGTAACTAAGTAAAATATCGCAAAATGTTTCAGTAGCTTTATCCATCATAATTTTCGGTGTCCCCTTCCAAAATGAATTAGTTTACCAATAGGAAAACATCATCTCCAGCAACATAGCGTCATTACCGTTACCTAGAAAAAATGGTAATGACCCCAACGGAGTTGACGGTTTTCATTCCGGATCGCAATTTCTAGAGTGAAGATAATTTCCACAGCATTTTTCTTCACCAATTCATAATCAGGGAACGTCTATTGTAATCACAGTACAATAGTTCTAAATATAACAGGAATACTCATCGATTATGTTATATTATGTATTGACGACCCGGTTGGTGGTTGATGGTTTAATGGTTACCACGCCGGACTGCCAAACCAGGGTCCTGGGTTCGAATCCCGGTTCGGTCATGGATGTTTACATGTTTGTGCCGTTGTTGTATGGTTTCCATAATAAACAGCCTATTAATAGTGCTTTCTTGGGATCATTACAATGTATGTGCCTGTGAGCGTTATTTATTTTATTATTATTTATTTATTATTTAATTAAAGTTTGATGACGTTCGAAACGTACAAAATCGTGACAAACCACAATTTCGCAGTGGTCAAAATTTATATTTTTATTTAGGCGGTCTTAGCGCTGTAAGTTTCATCAGTATCGTGTCTATTGGTGTCCTGTAGACAAGCTGGTAACGATTTATATTTCAGGGAAACGTTCGTTGAGACAATATTTATAATTTGACGCGTTCTCCCCGGAATGACGAAATTTTTATACATATACTTTTTTGAAACAAAGAACGACCTATTTAATTGTAATGATTTTTAGCGAAACTAACCTACCACATATTGCACAGTTTAAAAAAGCTACTTTGTAATCGGCATTCTTCTTATGTTTCTGGTGTAATTAAAAGATGAAAGTCTGATTCATTTAGTCTAAGTCTGATTCCGATTTGACAAGTAAACTGTAATGACGTTTTTAAATATCTTTTTGTATTATCTTTATAATAATATACTTAGAATCAAATCTTATCGTGGCAACTTGGTAAGGACAAATCTGTGGGACATATAAAATTAATTTCGATCCATAAACATATTGTAGTAGAATAATAATGTCTATGTTTCGATCATCAAATCAATGACATTAGTAAACAAGAATCAAGGAACATATGTACTTGACAAGAATGGACAAAAAATTATGACAAATTATGCAAAAAAATTCCAAACCAAAAAAATGAGGCAAAACAATTGACAGTTTTACTTCGAAAATGTACTGAGATGACAGACCAAGTACCCTAATTTGTATTGAAGTGCCCTAGTTTTGCGTGCTTCAACTTAAGGCGCTTTGGGCTTTTACTTTGATCTAAGCATCAAATGTGACTATTCTTAGTTTTATAGGCGGAAAACGGTTTTTTTCTGCCTTTCGCGAATTCACCCTTCTACTACTTTAACGGAAACGGATAAATCAACTCATTTTTAAACCGTCAATATCAACGTTGTCTATGGTTTTAGTGATACCACATCTCCACATTTTGGAGGAGATCTGCGGGGCTAGTGCGCCAATCCGCGATAGCGTGATATAGCGCTATCACGCTTCCGCTCTCTTTCTATTTACGCGCGAATGAACGAGATAAAAGACTAAATCTGACAGATGGATGTGTGGCTATCGCAGGTTGGCGTACTAGCCCTGCTGTTCAATCCGTAGTACTGTAGATATTCTGATCTTTGTCATAACTTTAAAGTAAGTTATTTTTAAGGTCGTTCTTAGGTAGATCAGTTAGGTACCTACCTTATTACTATTTTTATGAGTAGGTAGGTATAGTATAGAAATTGAAGAAATAATAGAGGAATGTTTTCTCAACTTAATTAATGGACAAATCAAAGATTTATATAATAGCTTCATTTATGGTTATATCCGGTCTCCCGATTTTTTTTCTTGATCACAGTATTTTTTCTCATTAATTAATAACTTCCAGCCCCAGATTTTTAAAAATTTCGACTTTGCAACACTGTTGTAATAGTTTGTGCGTGTTGTGATTCATCTCGTGAATTTTGTAAAATTTTAATTTGGTTTTCATTCCAAACTTTGCAACTGATAAGTGAAATAACGTGTATTTGTTTTCTTAATTTCAGACTCTTTGTCAACACTCATAGGTTTAATAATTAAAGACGTTATTTGAAGAATTCTATTGAAAGTAATACAAACGGGGACCCCCGTCACATTTACCACCAAAATCTTACAATGCCTCACGATTTAAAGGACCTAGGTGTAAGGAAAGCACTAATGGTAGGTCCTGCTAAGGTTCCAAGTAGATTCAACTCAGCAAATAGCTTTTTTGTGGCTAAGAATTGTCTGGAATTTGGATCAAGATGACTTGCATTTTTACCTTGCCACGCATTTTAGATTCATTGTGCACGATTTCGTTTATTGATTGAGGTTTTCGTCAAAATTATTTAAAACATTTAGGGCTTCTTTTACCACTTCTAGATATATTTTTTTTATACATTGGGTATGTAAGTGACAGCCTAGCAAATACTGAAACGGTGAACTCAGACCATCAAACTGAACAACGTTCACTATGGAGCCTACCTCAGGAAACGCGAAAAAAAATCAGCTTTCCGTCGCGGCCGTGGAATGGTAGCCGCAGTGTGACACCACATATATAATTCCATAGTTTACAACTACTGCCGGCCTGCAGCCGTTCCGCAGCCGCACTCTGTGTGGCCCAGAATTAACTATCGTACTCAACCAATGTCATAGTAGCCTAGCTACTCTGAAATATTTATACTATTCTCTTTTTAGTGTTCCGTACCAAAATTTGAAAAACGGAACACTTATGGAATCAGCTCGGTGTCTGTCTGTCCGTCTGTCACAGGCATTTTTCTCAGAGACCGTAAGACATAGGAAGTAGAAACTCGGTACAGATATAGCAATTTCTGGTCCAATATCATAAATGAAGTAAAAAATGCTTAATTTTTATATTGGGGGCAATTTGGGGAGTAAGAAAAGGTAAATAAAAAAAAAATATTCTACCCTATGTTGTGGGGTATCGATTGAAAGCTTATGAAAAGACGAGTCTAAAAATATACTTTTCAAATATTTTATAAAAACTTTGTTTAACAAAATTTTCAATTAAATCCGAGAAATTGCTGTCCCTACCTCTATTTCAAAAAATATAGCCGTATAAGATCTGAAAAAAATCATGAACATCAGAAATAACGTGTAGATGGCGGGAAAATTATCAGGGTGGCTCTAATTTGGATAGTTTTTTTTCAATACCCAAAAAACGAACACCAGAGTGACCAGTGTAAAATGATCTTCAGCTACTATGTGACCACATACTAAGTAGGTATCAATTTATAGTGGGTGTTTTCAATGACCCATGTTAAACAACTGGTAGTACGGAACACTAATTGCCCGAGTCCCGACTCGTACTTGGCCGGTTTTTTTACCTATAAAAACCATAGCTATGATTTTGCACATGTTTACTGAGCGACAACACTTATTTAATCAGTAACATAATTAACATACCTACTCGATCAGATAATTACATATACATACTCGATAATTAATATTAATTACAGGCTCCCTTATCACCCACACCCTGCGCAGAGATCAGTGACGATGAGCTGGTCTCCATATCAGTCAGGGACCTGAACAGGCAGCTGAAGATGAGGGGCCTCACGAGGGATCAAATTGTCAGGTTGTATTCATAATATACCTAATCTAATTTGAAGCATGTGATTAACTGGAGAATATGCTTAGAGCAGCGGTTCCTAATCTTTTCAATTTTGTTACCCCTATGACCTATTAGGGAAACTAATTTTAGCCCTCTTTAAAACAACACTACACTCAACTACACTATAATATAAAATAATAATAAAATAATTTTGGAGTCACGTTGCTGGAACTGACCCGAGCACTTGTCTCGCGTGGTTTCGCGCGTCGCGTTTTTGCCTGCCACGTGGCTCCGCAATCCTCAATCTCTTCTTGTTCTTGACCTAAAACAATCCCTTAGATTCTCCCATAATCTACTTGAAACTGGCGGAAATGCCGTGCTAACGCACAAGCAAGAGTCCATTAATTATAAAAAAAATAAAAAAATTATTTTCTCCTTAAATTGTCAAATACATAGAAAAAATAGACATCCTGTCTCGCATACAACTGCATCGCACATGCTTCTTCATACCTCTTCTTTTAAAGTTTTTTCCATTTGTATGAAATGTCACCTATAGCTGACAGTGTCCAACGCCTAAAGTAGTAGAGTAACCCAGGGTTTAGAGTGATCCTTGCTACGAGTTTAACACATTTGATGCTGACAACCTACCTGGTCTTCACCGCTTACATTCTCTGTGTAATTGTGCATAGGGGTCAGATAATAGCTTTCCACCAGTTCTGACTTCCGATGTTGGGTGGGCAGCACTGTAGGTGTTGATATCCGTGATATACGGTGTTATTATAGTGTTACCACACGTGCCGAGTTTCATGTTTGTAAGACTAGCAGACTATCTTTTGTATTTTTGCAATTTATTATTGTGGATTATCGACACAGACCAAAATCCAAAATGGCTTATAACTTATACCCGTATACCCACATTAAATATTTCTTTTTCACTTCAGTAACTCCACAGAAGTAGCCAAAATACGAAAAGAAACTAAATTACATGACTAACTGTGATTTTGTTATGACATTCCAGAATGAAACAACGCCGGAGAACACTTAAGAACAGAGGGTACGCAGCCTCGTGCCGCATCAAACGAATAGAACAGAAGGATGAACTAGAAACAGAAAAGAGTCAGGTGATTTTCATGCCTAGATAAAACTAATAAAAATACGTAAGAATCATAAACAGCAATAGTATACAAGTTAAAAATTGCAGCAAATGTATACAAGGTAACCGCCGACAATCGTTAAGACTCGCTTGGTCTTTGACCGCTAAACAAATAGGTTGTTTGTGGTGGTTGTTATTTGTTTGGGCCTGGTTTGAACACAGGGCGACACGTCAAGCTATATAGCTGGCCACGCGACGTTTTGTATGTTATTCAAGCTAGCTGATGCTGGTTATGTATAGCTTCATTTGTCGACGTGTACATAAAAACCAAACTTAATTATGTATGTACCTACAATACATCATTAAGTTTTGTTTTAGCGTAAGGTAAACCCTTATACAACGTGTTAATAAATAAGCGCAAAACCTCATACACCCCAACTGATTTATAACAAAATAATTAGATTGAAACCATAATTTCATTATTTTGATAGTTAAAATTTAAAGTTATTTGCATTTTAAGTTTTGAGGTTAAAATTATTTGTTATCATTTCTGCAATGAATGAAAGCGCTAATGTACTCATGGATACATTTTAAGAATCTTGTTTTGGTAGTAAGTAGGGTGAGTGTGCCCGTGCGGTGGGTTGACATCGGGTTCAGAAAATTCAAAATATATAATCTATGTAGATATACTAAACAATTGTAAATTGTAATTGTAGAATTGTAAAGTAAATGCTCTGCATGCCCTCTCTCCAATTAAATATTGCATGCTCATGGGCAGATCACAGAGCTCTATCTAAAATACTGTTCACCACCTATAAATTACCTGTGTCGCAATAAAGTCTTTGAAGTTTGAAGTTAATTCCCTTGTTTGTTAAACAATGACTTTGATAAAATGAAATCGATGAAAAATATTTTCGAAATTTTTTCAGGAATGGCAAGATATGGAAATGATGCAAGAAGAAAACACAAGAATACGCAAAGAAATAGAAGCATTACGAAGCAAATATGAGGCGTTGAAAAGATTTGCAGCTATGAAGAACATTCCCTTACCTCCAGAGTTTGACCTGTTGCCTTGAGGGCGAGGACATTTAAATTTTAAACGCCTATGAAGAATGATAGGTAGAACTGAATCTCATGAAAAATTACAGTACATTTGATTATTTCTATCAAAATATTGCAAGCGATTTATGCAGTGACCCCAAAAGAAACACATTTTCTTATGGCTGTACAGTCCTTCCTATTCGAGAGCGGCACAAACTTGGCAACAAATGCATACCATTGGAAGGCCAGGATTGTGGCAGTATTATGCCTTCTGCCAGAAGTGCAAACCAAGGCTTCGTCATGGGTAGTGCGACTGTCTCTTTATTTTACTTCTTCACCCTCTAATTTTCCGCGAGTGACTCATAAAACTACGTCTCTTCTAAATCAAATAGGATAGATCACCCTCTTGAATCGCAACATGGGTCTCCCACTACCCTAATGATATCTTTTAACCAATGAGACGAATTAAAAAATAATTTGTTTTCAATTCATGAGATTCTGATCTACCTTAATAAAAGATAATGCTTCGGTCAGATCAAAATCCTAGTGAACTCAAAGCTAATTATTTGAAAGTAATAATAACTCTAAAGGGGTTTAGATCTCAACTTTACATAACTAATGTAATGATTAATGATTTACTATTAGGTAAAATAGGCATTCAGCCTTTGAAGAATCCTTATTTTAAAAACCATTCCTAAGCTATGGCAGCTGGGAATTAAATAAAAGATCAACGTTTTAAGGGTAACCACTTTTTACTTGTTTTGATAGAGTTGTATTTTGGTACAGCATGAGTCTGAGTTTGTATGGTTAATTTATTGTAGAGATGGGTTCTGTGTTTGTGTACAGGTACATGCATACCTATTTAGGTAATGTCTACCCTGGCCGTTGTATTATTTTAGACCTATATTAGCCATAGTTTTTTAGAACAAACCATAGCGTAGAGCGACGACGGAACAAACGATGGATGACTATCTCCATCATACCCATCCAACTATTTTACACAAATCTTAATTTATTGACCACAATGTTTTATGGTGAAACTGTGGAAGTGATATATTTAATTAGTTTTAGGTATAACAAACAAACAATATACGTTTTGTAAGCAAGTTTTGCATTTTTTATTGTTAAAAGACAAAATATGTACAAGGTTTAAAAATATCATTAGCTATTTATTCTGTATTTATGGCTAGGTATTGAGTTGAGATAGATATAGAATAAAAACCAGTCAAGTGCGAGTCGGGCTATTCGCGCACCGAGGGTTCCGTATCATACCACTACACAACAAAGAAAATCGTTTTGTTTTCTCCAGGACCTTTAGCGCGAGACCGACTCGCACAAGTGTGAACCGGCCAAGGCCGGTTTTTACTATTTGTTATACCTACTGTATAACAATAGTTAAACTGCTCTATAATCACACCAAGTTTGACGCTTATAAGTATCACCGTTTTTACGATGGAGTGAGAAGAAAAAACCGTACTTTGATAAAAACTAGTTTCTTGTAGGTATGAGGATTTAATTTTTAAGTTTTTGTCATTTTTATTGTTCCGTACCCAAAGGGTGAAAAGATCCTATTACTAAGCCTACGTTGTCCATCCGTCCGTCTGTCTGTCCTATCTATTTAGGGCTGACCTATATTTTAAACCTTAAAGCTATGTTGAAATTTTCACAGAATGTGCGTTATTAATTATTATAAAAATGTCAATGACAGTTTTGTCATTCAAAATAGATAGGACGGACGGACAACGTAGGCTTAGTAATAGGGTCCCGTTTTCACCGTTTAGGTATGGAACCCTAAAAAGTGCAAGATATTATAGGTTTATACAGGGTTATTTGTAATTCGACGTATTCCTTTCAGTACGTTTAAGGGCAGCCTAAATGCAATTATGTGAACCCCTTATGTGCGGTCGGAAATCAATAGTTTTCGAGATATTTGGAATTTATGGTTTTTCACCAAAAAACCCATTTTTTCACACTTTTTCTTAAATAAAAAAAAGTTTGCTATTCTATGGCGTCGATTTGAATTTTAATTCATAGCTAAGATACTTTTTCAGAGATATTCTCATAAATCAATGTCCGATCATACTGAGCAATTCAAAATAAATCAATAACAATGACGGTTAATTTTTGAAAAAAATTATTAAGTCTCGAAATCATGCGTTTTTTCTCAAAAAAATTGTATGAAAAAAAGTGTGCGTTTTACTGAAATAACTTCCTCGTTTTGTTAGCTTTCTAAAGAGGTATAAATGTTCTAGAAATAAATGGAATTACAATGTCAAAAAAGGTTTTTTACTTAGTACGTGATATGTAGAGGCAACTGGTCGCAGGGCAACATTCTCTTAGAGAAAAATTTTACGATTTTTTTTTAGATAAATTTTTTATTATTTTAAATCTACAGTGTGGGCAGAGCCCTGGTGTCAGAGTTTTTTCAGACCGCCTTACGGCCTCTGACGTGGTTTTTATGTAACGACTACTACCACCAGAGATAGTAGCCGGGACCAACGGCTTAACGTGCCATCCGAAGCACGAAATCATTTTTCTTTTCAGACAATCAGGTGATTCAGTCTGCAATGTCCTAACCAACTGGGGAAAAACGCACAAAGTGACATATCACTAGGTGTCCCCCGTGGGAATCGAACCCACGGCCTCCGTGTCGAGAGCCAAAGCTCTTAACCATTAGACCACGGAGGCAGATAGCATGTCTATTTGTAAGGCCAGAATAAAATATGTTTTTGATGTGAAACATCTATTGGCGCGCCATGGCAGTAAAACCGACTCGTATGCCGTGACGAAAATAATGGCATGACGCTCTCACACCACGTTTTACAGCTGCGAAAGTTTGAAATTTTCGAGAAAAAAAGCGCGTGTAGCCTATCTCTATGGCGATATTTCGTTGTTTCAAATCAGCGGGGCTAGTACGCCAACGCCGCGATGGCGTGATATAGCGCTATCACTCTTCCGCTCTCTTTCTTTTTGCGCTCGAACGAACGAGACAAGACTAAATTTGACAGATGGATGTGTTAAATGTCCCTATCGCGGGTTGGCGTACTAGCCCCGCAGGAAGATGGCATAGGTATATTGTCTACTACCCGTTCACGACCAGTTGGCCGTCGATGACCGTTACAAAATTTCCTCACAGGGACATTAATTGGTCCCGTTGACAAAAAATAATATAAAAAGCAAATAAAAATTTAAAATTAAAAGCGATATTAGTGACCGGGACGGATGTGCCGTACGTGGTTGCGTTGCTAAAGGTTATAAAATTGCGTTTATTAGGGTCTCTTAGGGGTGCGGTGCGGGGAAGCGGGAAGGGAGGTAGCGGCCAACTCGAAGTGAATGACTAGTATACATGGTCTATACAGTAGCTTATCTATGGTCTGGAGTTTTTGGCGGGATTTGAACAGATACGTTTGGAGTCCTCATATTTCATCGAATTTTTATTGTTTATAGTGAGTTTTGGTTCGTAAAATCGGTGTTGTTTTGCGTAACAAAGTGTCGTGCAAGTGAACAATATACAGTTCAGTGAAATATGTTGGTGTGGGTCGTGAACAGGAAAAGTGTTCCGTTCTTTTGTAGCGCGGCAAGCGGTCGGTTCACCTCTTTCCTGTGGACTTCTCTGCGTTTCCTGCGTTTCTCGATTGCCTCCAAAAACTCCAAAGAAGCGTTGAAACGTCGAACACCAACGTTTTATTTGCTATAAATGAGAGTATTTATTCCTGACATCGGTTGTATGCGATACTGTAATCGCTTTACCTTGAATTGAACCCAAAAAAAAAAAAATATCTATGGTCTATACCTAAAGGGGCCCATTCACAGTAGTCCTACATGCAGGACTACGAGGCCACACACTATCCTGCAAGTAGGACTACTCATCGTAGAGGGAGTAAACCCTGGAGTAAATGATACGCACACATCTTTAATGTTCGATAGAGGCGAACCTATACACTAGTCTGTAGAAAGAGTGAGAAAGACTATAATGAACGCCGTGTAACCACTTTTTTGGTGACCGCAACTTGTCATTTTGACGTATTGCGGTCTAAATTGACTAGTATTGTTGTTAGGCTTATCAAAAGTTATTAATTACGGAATTGTAACAGCCTGAATTACCTGCTGTGTGAGGTGTTCTGATAATATAATAATTTATAATCATTATCGAAGTGAAAATGGTGGTCTGCAGTGGCCTAGGATGCAAAAACAGATCGAAAAGTGCTGCTGGGAATGTTTCGTTTCACAGGTACGTTTCACTGCAATTAAATGCTACAAATACTTTGTGATTAGATTAATGTCTATTGTACACGTAAAAATGATATTACAATACAAATTAAATCATAAGACCAAGTTATAGGTCAACATTGATTCCATAATCTCTAAATCACCTGTCATTCAGTGTTACCAGTTTATGGCCTTTGAAACACCCGTAAATACGGGAAAACTGACTTGGAAAATACATAGGTACCTAGTAATGGTTAGGTTTCATCACTGTTTTGTTCATTTTCAGGATTCAGCTACCAGACAACCTGTCATAATAGAAAAAATTACAAAAACACTGAGGAAGAAAAGTCTTGGAATTCAATTGAAGAGTGAGTTAGCTGAAAAGCGCCTAAAGAAGTTGCGTGCTGCTCGTTTAGCGCAAAGACGATTAATGAAGAAGAATGCTGAGTTACTCAATATAATTATGGAATTAAAAGTTAAAGCTATGATTTCAGATGTTTTAAATTCAATTTTTTTTCCACGTTTTTTTTTAACGGTAGAAAAAAAACTGTTTTTTACAACACTATTCCTGATCAAAGCCATTTGGTTAGAATAAGAAACATTAAAATTTATTTTGCAAATTGTTATTTATTTACCATTACCCTTCATCATGCTTCAGTCAAATAAAGAAATTGATCAAATTCGATAAAAATAACCTATTTGACCTCATTGCTTGACAAATAACTACACAGTTTTTCAAGGCTCAAATTCTGACTAATTTTATTACATAAAGGTGCAGAGGGGTCAATTTTATACAAAAACAATTTTACTGACGCACAATACGCATAGACGGTATAAGTATAAGTAACTTTGAATAAATAAATTTTATTTTTTACATATGTAAAAATAGTTTAAAAAATCTTGATGCCGCGTCACAAATAACTTTTGCAATTTATAATATAATTACGAAGATATAAAGCTTTGAAATTTTTCATAAAACATTTTAAAAGCTTTATAAATTTTCGTAATTATATTATAAATTGCAAATGTTATTTGTAACGCGGCATCTAGATTTTATAAACTATTTTTCCATATATAAAATAAAATATTACTTTTATTAATTCCGTTTACGCGTATTCTGTGTCATACTTTTGTATGAACTGAAACCACCGTAACATTAAGTTTTAATGTTATTTGTGAATATTTCTGCGATTTGTGTTAGGAAAGTACTACCCGTTCACGACCAGTTGGCCGTCGATTACCGTTACAAAATTTCCTCAAAGGCACATTAATTGGTCCCGTCGACAAAAAATAATATAAAAGGCAAATAAAAATTTAAAATTAAAAGCGATATTAGTGACCGGGACGGATGTGCCGTACGTGGTTGCGTTGCTAAAGGTTATAAAATTGCGTTTAATAGGGTCTCTTAGGGGTGCGGTGCGGGGAAGCGGGAAGGGAGGTAGCGGCCAACTCGAAGTGAATGACTAGTAGTATTAACAAAATGTATTACTTAGACTAGCCGACTGTGAAAAGTTGGTGATATTGATAAATTTGTGGGAAAATTGAGTTCAATCGGGTAACATTCACACACACATGTACAAATCAGACACCGATAGAAAACCGGTTACACTGTCACTTGCTCTATAGTTTTACTCCCTCTACGACTACTCATACATTTTGCCCAAGGTCATCGGACGCTTTGTAGGACTGCAACACCATTCACGATCCGATATTGGTGTAGGACTGCAAGACGGACTACTGTGAATGGGGCCCTTAACGGGCGCGGCGTCCCGCGACGACGGCCACTTTTATTACGTTTATTCTGCACAGTGTTGCAAAAGTCACTTTGATAAAATCGGTAGGATTGGCGACAAAAAATCGGTAGAAATCGGTAGATTGGTTTAAACTCCTATTTTTTTCAACAAGTACAAATTCAACAAATTCTGAACGATGAGACAGCTGATACTTAATAATTTTGTGCCCATGCCAGTTTCGTACTATTAAACAAAACTTTAAACTTGAGTGAAGTGAAACAATTTTTGTAAAAATTTAGTAGATACCTACTTACTATAGATAAATATTGATTTCAAGGATTTTTGTGCAGGGGTTTAAAAAGCCGGAACTCTATTCCATAACTTATAAAATCTAATTTGCATTACATAATTATTTCAGTTCACAAACTTTCAAGGGGAAGTCCAAACTTTCTAACCGTATAAAGATTCTTATCTAAACCTAATTTCTAATCATCTGCCACAATAAAGGCTAAATAATTCAATATTTGGCTAAAACATCTTCTGTGAAATAAATAGGTAGATCACAACCTAAAATCGGTATATCGGTAGACAGTTCCCGAAATCGGTAGATCTACCGATAAATCGGTAGCTTTTGCAACACTCATTCTGCATACCATAGCATATTATGCTATCGATTATATTCCCCGAGGCATATGCTATGGTAAATAGAAAGAGAGCGAAGGTGTGATAACGCTGTATCACGGTGGCATGGCATGCTGCCTAGCTAGAACGCCAACCCGCGATAGCCCTGATACGGCTATATCACGTCTTTTATCTCGTAAAAGACGTGATATAGCCGTATCATGGCTATCGCGGGTTGGCGTACTAGTTGTGATTTTGTTTATGATTTGATAACGAACGGAATTATAGAGGGGGAAAATCCATACGAAATCTTAATCCGGATCGGAATTCCGTATGTATGTGGCAGACCTTAATCTCCAGAATTTTTGGTTTAATTTCTCCCTCAGATTTCTCCTGAGTCCTGAATTCCTGGAGTCCGATTTTTGAAACTCATTCTTTGAACTCAGCAGTTGAAAATGTCAATATTACTATGGTGACGTGCATCTTTCTACTGCTGATTTGACATTAAAAAATCGTACTCCTGCGATTTTTGAAAGTCAAATCAACAGTAGAGAAATGCGTATCTCCCTGTGGTATCTCCATACATTTTCAACTGCTGAGTTCAGCGTATGAGATTTAAAAATAGCACTCCTGCATGGGTAGCATGACAACCCGCGATAGCCGTGATACGGCTTTATCATGTCTTTTATCTCTTTCGTTTGCGCGCGAACGAACGTATCACGTACTACTCGTTCACGTCCAGTTGGCCGTCGATGACCGTTACAAAATTTCCTCACAGGCACATTAACTGGTCCCGTCGACAAAAAATAATATAACTAGCAAATAAAAATTTAAAATTAAAAACGATATTAATGACCGGGACGTACGTACCGTACGTGATTGCGTTGCTAAAGGTTATAAAATTGCGTTTAATAGGGTCTCTTAGGGGTGCGGAGCGGGGAAGCGGGAAGGGAGGTAGCGGCCAACTCGAAGTGAATGCCTAGTATAGCCGTATCACGGCTATCGCGGGTTGTCATGCTACCCATGCTAATCTTTTCTGTTTCAGTGTTGCCAGACGTGCGATAATTATCCTAGATCCACGATATTTTTGAGAGGCATGCGATAGAAAATAAAAGTCAGGTATCGCACGATAACTCACAAAATTTCCACGATAATCCACGATAATTTTTAAATTTAATGAAATTTGTCTATCAAATCACTATTTTCAACCATATTATCCATCAAATACCAATGATACATCATTATTAGCCTTTAAGTACCGCGTAAAACAGTTTACAAATATTGAAGTTCTAATGAGAAAAATCGAGACATAAATATTTCCTCACTGTGTCGTTTCAATCCAGAAGTGCGATTTTTGAGAATCATACGAGACGCGATCATCACGATTTGGCAGTAGAAAATGTCAAAATTACTATGGAGATTATGCATCTTTCTACTGCCAAGTCGCTCGTATGATTTTCAAAAATCGCACTCCAGAGTTTTTACTAAAATTCCCTAAAAATTTCGTACTTTCCTACCTATAAATAGGTAACATTAAATTGTGGCATGCAATGTAGGTAAGAATGACTCAATTTGACACTCATTTAGGTTCTAAAATACGATTTTTTTTGGAATTTGTGATGCGATAAAAACACGATAATTTTGCAGTCAATCTGGGATAATTCTTAAGTATTGATCTGGCAACACTGTTCTGTTTGTATCTGGCAATACTTCAATGCAAACGTCAAACAAATCGATCGATCTGTCTGTCAGTTGTTCCTATAATCCATGTATAAATCAAAGAAAATTAAGAGCTATTTTTCTTTCATTTCTATGCTGCATAGATTCTTTGCTGTGTTCCGAGCGAGGAGGGTGAAACCATGGTGAAACGCATCGAACTCGATCTTTTGCTTTGAGTCAACCAACACCAAACATTACAATCAATACTATCGACGCAGTCCGTAGAAAAATCTAACGACTAATCTACTATTGTTAAAGTTCACATCTCGAATGTAAATACCAAAACAAATGGAGTGGTCCAAGGAGAAGACTTTCAAACTTATCGAACTATTACAAGTTAACACGAGTATTTGGAATCCTTCCCTGTGCGATTCGCGGAAAGACAAACAAAAGCGTAAGGAGGAGCTTCGCACAATATCGGAACAACTCGGTGTAACTCTACCGGACGTCACCAAGAAGATCCAACACCTGAGGACACAGTACAACAGGGAGTCCGCGCGGGAAATACGCGCCAATAACGAGAACCCCAACGATAGATACGTGAGCAACTGGTACGCATTCGACTATCTGCACTTCATGAAGGATTCTACTAAACCTTATAGAGTTTTGGAACTGGTAAGCATAAACTTTAATCTACAGGGTGAAATTGATATCATTGGCATCCTTTTACACTAAGAGTCTACCCATCAAACTGAACAACTTTTACTATGGGAGCAAACCGATCGGAGCAACTATAAAATCAGCTGTTCCATACTGAACTGCAGTGCCTACTCGACTCAAATGTATGCAACAGCTGATTTTTTAGTTGCTCCGATCTGTTTGCTCCCATAGTAAAAGTTGTTCAGTTTGATGGGTAGACTCTTAGTGTAAAAGGATGCAAATGATATCAATTTCACCCTGTATATTTTATGATTCCGTGCTTGGGATGGCATGTTAAGCCGTTGGTCCCAGTTACTATCTCTAGTGGTAATAGTCGTTACATAGAAACCATGTCAGAGGCTGTAAGGCGGTCTGAAAAAACTCTGACACCAGAGTTCTGCCCACACGATAAGAAGAATATATTTATTGCAAACCCCATGATTGATCTAGGTACCTGTTTATTACAAAACCCATGATTGAACTAGGTAATTATTACAAAACCCATTGAAGAAAATTAGATAAACTCACAACTATTATTCCTTTTGGGTCTCAGGGTTGTCAGAATTCAGAAACATTGCTAGGTACAACTATCAGCTCTTGCAAGCAGTTGTAAGGGTTGGTGCACATCTAGCGGAGAACTGTTCGAGCATTTCCCAGTGCTCAATGAAATGTCGACCTTATCCAATTGAAATAGAGTTGTAAATAGCATGCAGCGTGATAAACGTTGACATCCGCTAGGTAAAATTATAACTTGACACTTATTTACAACTCTATTTTAATAAGGACAACATTTCTCTAGGCACTGGAAAATACTCAGTTCTCCACTAGATGTGCACTGACCCTAACAAGAAAAAAAAAGCAACGGGTTGCACTCCGGGAGTGCCGGCAGAAGTGAAAATTAAGAGATGTTACGTCTTACGAATTGTCACGTGACGTCACGGTCCTGGAGTGTGATTTTTGAATCTCATACGTTGTACTCAGCAGTTGAAAATGTGTGGAGATATGCATCTTTCTACTGCTGATTTGACTTTACTTGTTTTTTGAGTGTCAAATCAACAGTAGAAAGATGCGTATCTCCATATTAATTTTGACATTAACAACTGCTGAGTTCAACAAATGAGTTTCAAAAATCGCACTTCTGACGCGAGTTTAACATTTTTTACCCATCCCAAAAATTGCACAATGTCACTAAAGAAGTTTTCACTTCAAAAAGTTGCTTTACTTACTAACTTAGGGGCTAACACAAAAGATCCCACTGGGTCGTAGTGTTGCTGGCTTGCCAGCCCCCACAACAAGATAAGATACTAACTTAAATTTTTCTCAAACTTTTCAGGAAGATTCTACAGTAAATGGAAGCTTACCTTGTCAATCTAACCAAACAATTGGTGACACTAAACTAAACAATCTATCTCCAATACCTAAATTGGCCAGAATAGACAGCACTGAAAGCAATTACTCTACAAATCAGTTCAGATACAGAGATGAGTTTTCAGTTTTCGGAGAATACATAGCTAATGAGCTACGTTCATTGAAAGGAGAGAAGCATCTATTAGTTGCCAAGAAAAAGATTCAAGATGCCATATTTGAAGTAAAAATGAGTTTGATTTGTGATACGAAGCCCGAAACGTCTTCATGTACTACATACACTCATCAAAACACTGCAATACAAAATGGTAAAATGTATAGCACACCGGTGATGAGTACCACAGCTCATATAGAGCCTCTGTCGACGGCACACTCTCCATCGTCCGGAGCCGGGATCAATGAGATCATCATAAACAGTGCCTGCCATTATACAAACTTCAAAGTAGACAGTCAATAGCAGTGTCATCCACTTCCTGATGAGGAAGTGGATAAAAGTGCATCTTATACTATTCCTAAGAGTGTAACTTATACTATTGAACCTTAATTTGAATAAGTACTAGGTACTAAGGTAATAATGGTCTAGGATGACAATTATAGTGACTGAATGTAAAATTATGATACGAGGATACGGAAAAGAGCCATGTCAGATCTACCTGAAACCAACAAGCCTGCACGAAAGGGGTGATGAATGTGGAGGAGGCGGGATAGGTCTTCAGGATCATAGCAGATGGTGATCTCTTGTCTCTGCCTGCCTCAGTTAAATTAATGTATTTTTTTTAGATTTCAGAATGTGGAACTACCTTTCTAGTCAATGAGTTTGTATAGTAGGTAAATGAAATGGAGATAAATAGTAGAGTCAATGTGGGAAATATGGTAAATGGAGTGTTGACACAAATGCTATTAGCCAAAAAGAGGTTTTTGGCCAACATGTATGTGTTGGGTGTGGCCTCGTAGTATATGACTGAATGTAAAGATGTGGAATAGTGTGATAATGTGAGTAGAGAAAGTATTGAGCGTCAGGATATCTGGACCACACCCGCTGTTCTATTTTTAAACAATGCAAGATTTTGTTCCTATTTAGTACTGCTTGGTGCCTGTCAACAAATATTTAGAACCTCTCTACAAATAGAGGAAAATAGGAAAAAAGGTGGTGCAGCGATTCTGACGGTCTGCTTGTCTGGACCATTTCTTTTTACCTAGTTGTAGTCCTAGTTTTTTATTTTTACATGATGATTTAGTATACCTTATTGGTACAGGTACATCTATTTTTTCCAGATCTATTAGAAGCACCACCTTTTAAGTTCTGTTTGTACCGAGGTACTAAATATTTCATGATAAGATACTAGTACTAATTAATCTTGCATTGCTTAAAAATCAAATCACCAGCGTTGTCCATCCAGACATCCTGACGTTCACAACAAAGTAGTGACCATATGATGGTGGCAATGATTAATAAAGGAATGTTAATGTGGTTTGGTCATGTGGAAAACTGAACTTTCTCAGAGGCAGATAAAATGTACCTGAAATTGATTAGCATCTATAGAACCTGATGGAAATTGTAGCAAGAAGCAATTAAATGACTGGCTACACCTGATGGGACTAACACATGAACAAATATCTATGTATACTAGTCATTTTATAAGTAGGTACCTATGTATGTACTTATAAGTAACTTATAAGTAGACCTAAGTTAATTCGGCCAAAAAACTGTTCTACTACCCTAATAATATTGACTACATTATTAGGGTAGTAGTCAATTATACATATGCCAGCTTCCTGGGTAGTAGTGTATCATTATTAGGGTAATAAGTTGTATTTTGGAAATAGGTATTATTTTGAATTTGAATCAACCTGAAGTACCCTTTAGACAGGCAATTTGATCGCAGCTTAACGGTCAAGACCAAATCGTGCTCCTTATTGAGTTATTGGCTGAGAGACCAAGTCAACCAAGTTTGCGTTCGTGCGATCATCGGCCTTTACACGTGCAATTTGGCTAACGGGCGATTTGACAGAAAGCATGCGATCACTAACCCGTCTAAAGTGTTCTTTAGTAAAAAAAAATTTCAAAGGGTCACGATACATTGATCGACGGCGAACGATGGCGGTTGACGGCTTCATCATCATCATCTCAGCTGATGGACGCCCACTGCTGGACATAGGCCTCCCCCAAAGACTGCCATAACGTCCTGTCCTGCGCTGCCCTCATCCAACGGGTTCCCGCCGCCTTCACCAGGCCGTCGGTCCACCGTGTGGGCCCACCCACGCTGCGCTTTCTGATACGCGGTCGCCACTCGACTTTGACGGCTTGTTGATACAAAAATGGGACGCGTGTTCGCCGCCGCGTCGATGGCGTCGGTCAATGTGTCGTATCGTAACCCTTATGCCCGCCACATGTTTACATGAGGAATTTAATTATTCCAGGCGGAATTACGATTTCGAGATTTTCGGACTAGCGGACTACCGTAATATCCTCTCCGATCCGAACCTAATTCTGGAGAATTTCGTTCGGAATTAGGTAGGTTCCTACCTACCTTATTAAAATAGCTAAAGATAGGTCGAACAATGGTTAAGAATAAGAATAGTTATTTGTTCAAACTGTGTACAGAAGATGTTACAATAAGACAGAATCAACAGAATCTGCTTTACATGTAACTATTTACGAGTGAAAAGTAATGCCGTGTGATTTGTTTTTTCTGATTTTGATTTGTGCAACGAGCACACGAACGCATTGTGGTACCTTTATTCCGCCTAAACTCAAAAAAGTAAATGCGACTAAGTCAATTAGGCACCGGGGGCTTAATTTATGCCGTCCATGCGCTACAGGCTAGTCACATATCTTCCGCTATTTTATAGTAGATCGGCAATTCGACAAAAAGTCGTTTAAATAAGGTTTTGGCACAAGTCATCTCTTTTATAGTGCTATCTGGTATCAATGGGTTCAGTATGACCTCCTGATTACAAATACATTATATGAGATGACAAGCGCTCAGACTGATTTGTTCAACTAAGTAGTGAAAATGTTATATAGTTTGCTATATACTTGTAATGTACTCATGAAGCCCTTTCATTTGATACCCGATTTTTTTTTACTTTGTAAACTTTGTATGGCCAATTTGTAATCAGGAGGTCATACTGAACCCATTGATACCAGATAGCCCTATAAAGCAGATGACTTGAACGGAAAGTTCCGGGAAGTCCTTTTGCCAACCCTCATTTAATCAAAGGTTGTATCAAATCCTACACAAAATCCTAATTCTGATTCGGATGAATTCCGTACGTTCGTGACAGGCGTCAATAGCCGAGTAAGTAGATACTACGACAAAGTAAATATTATTTTGAAATGAAATTCAAACAATAACAATAGTGCATTATGTATGAATATTATAATACAAGTGAACGAAGAGGCACTTTACGAGCAAGTGTGTTGAAAAAGTCGTTGTTGTAAGCCTCATTGTATTTAATTATTTTATTTATTATTGTACCATCAAATGTTAATAATAATTTATAGCCTCAATAAATTAAATAATATTATTATAAAGAGACTGTGTTCAGTTTTCAATCAGTTATTGCGGTTGCTGCGATCTGCGTCGGGCTTCGGACGGTAGGTTTGCATAGAAGATAGCATTACGAGTCGGTCTCTATGATCTAAGATCTCAGTCTGGATTCTCTAAGGTCTTAGTAATGTACCTACCTAGGTAGTAGCAGTATTCCGTGGTAGTACAGTCACCAGCAGATATATCGTAGCAAACAAGGTGGACAAATATTTCTAAGCAGTTCTAATTTTCAATAATTTCTTTACTCATAGCCAATCAAAAATATAGGAACGCCTAGAACATCAAATATATCGACGCAGTCATGATAGCCATAAATAAACATCGAAACAGTTTCGGAAAAAAACCTTAGGCGGTGTCCTATTGCCATCGCACGCGCGATAGTGCGATGCGATGTGATCGTACTGATGGGTAATTCTCCGAAATTTTACAAATCGTTGAAATTTTTCCATAGAAAAATTTGAAAATTTGAAAAATTTCGGAGAATTACCCATCAGTACGATCACATCGCATCGCACCATCGCGCGTGCGATGACAATAGGACACCGCCTTACTCCTTTGTTTTACACTTTAATTTTAAATAACGTTGTACAGAAATTATTGAAAATTCGCTGCTCACATATTTATGACAAAATACACGTTTAGATATAATTGGTAACATTTACTGTAAAGAATTTAATGAAAATTAACACTGCTCCGAAATATTTGGACACCTTGTATGCTACGATATATCTGATGGCGACTGTACTTCCACGGAATACTGCTACTACCTAGGTAGGTACATTACTAAGACCACAGGTCCGGCACTTCAAAGAACGTTTTAGATTTGACATGATGACGTTCGCACATGCGCACTTCGCGAAAATTGTGCATTACATATGTGTAGGGTTGACTTAACACGCATTGTATGAACTACATTATACATTTTGTTACTTTTTATAGTTCATTCTGTTATTAAAAATCGTTTTTAAGCCAAAGAATCACAGAAAATGTGAATTTAGCGTTATTTTCCAACGTTTATTTTTACTGTAAGGAGAAAAATAATATATATTTTATGTAGTCATATCCAACGGGTGCGCGCGCCTGACTGCCTTCCCTTGCTCGGCTTCCCTCAAGTTACCACAGAGGGTGTGAGGGGAGGTGGGGTATCTGAAGTCAGAGGGGGGCGGAGAGTGGCCGTTCTGTATGTAGAACTATATACTATTACCTATTCTGTGCTAAGACCTTAGAGAATCCAGACAGACCTTAGACACAGAATAGGTAATAGTATATAGTTCTACATACCTTAGATCATCGAGACCGACTCGTAATGCTATTAGCACAAGTTCGAATGCACAAAAGTCTACTAATGCAGATAATAGTGTTTTTATTAAGGGGGCATAGAGTTCACTCCAGTGCTGCCGTAAATCGTTTTTTATTTCTTAACAATTACCTACACAAAATTTCCAAAAAACTAAAATGTCCCATTGCATGATTGCAGTCACTGCCGATTTTCAATTTATCGGGTCATTACGGATCTGTTGTTTTATAATGTTTGTAGTTTATCTTTAAAACCGCCCACTTCTGGCGGTTTGTGGGCGGTTTTGACGATAGTAAAGGGCAAATGGATCCGGTGGCACTTTACTAGGGGCGGCAAAAAATTTAGATTGATCGAGAGCTCTGTCTGTAGCCAATTCGTAGAGCAGAGAACAGCTGTCGACCTCGCTTCGCTCGCTATATGAATCTGTTACTCTACCTACACACAATCCTAAAGATTTCTTACCACAGCTGAGACGTGCTGCTATTTTAAAAATGTCGAGCTTGCTTCGCTGGTTCCATAGCGTTTACTTAGGCTACTTTTAACATGTTTTGTACGTAAAAAGCTTTGGCTCAAACCGAATCGTTTCGTATTGAGGTGTAAAGTCGAGCTCGCTTAACTCGCTCTGTTTCTATTTTTGCATCGATACCTAAAGCACAGAGTACTATAATACTAGCGTCCTAAAGCAAAAGATGTCTGACCACAACCCGAGTAGTTGTGCTACAAAATTTCGTGCTCGCTTCGCTCGCTCCTTTATTTTTTGAGCTGGTTTTCTTATGAAGATGCCGGGGCGGTAAAATCGGTAACTATTTGCTCCGGGCGGCAGAAATCCACGCTACGCCACTGGAGTGAACGCTTAAATAAAAAAAAAAACGACCATACTAATAGTATTGTGTAGTAGTTTGCGAAGACGGGCAGACGTGTAGACGGGTACCTACCATTTATAATACTCGAAAGACTGATAAGTGATACGATAAACCTTTTCTCTGCCACAATCGGGTAAGAAATTGAAGTTATTGTAGGTATACCCAGTTATGACGTTTTTTATTTCAAGCCAAATATTGCAATGGAGTGAAAAAATAAAGACAAGTACTGCGATAAAATGCGATAGGTAATTGAAAAACAAACTGAGAATTAAATAGTTTTATCGTTAAAACCTTATTAAAACTATGCTTGCCGTGGGGTAATAATTACCTTTACCATGAGTTTGCGCGTACGAAGTCACGGGCGCCGTTAGGCCCAATTTACACCGCCGCGGAACGGAATGGAAGAGATCGGAATGTACATGTCATAATGAACTTAATGGCCTCGATTCGGAGTGTACCACGACTAAACTAAACTAAATGTATTCCTGTCACTTTCTAAAATAAGATTAAGAAAAGAGACAGAAAACCAACAGCTGACTTTAGTGCTGTCAAAGTGACGTTAAACGCCCAAAAACGACTTAAATAAGATGGCGTACATTATGATGGCAACTTATTTTGCGCACTTAACGTCACTTTGACAGCACTAAAGTCAGCTGTTGGTTTTCTGTCTCTTTTCTTAATCTTATTTTAGAAAGTGACAGGAATAAATTTAGTTTAGTTAAGTCATGGTACACTCCGAATCGAGGCCAATGTCGACTGTGTAAGGTGCTGAAGGAATTCCCGAGAATGCGCGCGAATTCCGTGGAAGACGGGCGACCTATTTTTTAGCTCTTATCTAAGTTTGTACCTACGTTACACAGTTGACATAAAGTCCATTACATTACATTCCGATCGCTTCCATTCCATTCCGGGGCACGGTGGTGTAAATTGAGCCTTAGTCGTAAATATATTCATGCAAAGTCTATACAACGTGTTAATGAATTAGCGCAAAACCTCATACACCCCAACTGATTAATAACAAAATAATTAGATTGAAACAATAATTTCATTATTTTGATAGTAAAAATTAAAAGTTATTCGCATTTTAAGTTATGAGGCAAAAATTATTTGTTATAATAATTGTTTGTTATCATTTCAGCACTGAAAGAAAACGCTAACGTACTCATGGATACATTTTTATAATCTTGTTTTGGTAGTAAGTAGGGTGAGTGTGTCCGTGCGGTGGGTTGACATCGGGTTCAGAAAATTTTAAATTATGCAAAAAAATTATTTAATATTTTGAAACAAATTACCTATGTTGAAACCATGATAATTCGATTCTGCTCTCGATTCTAAACAAACTACTTTCTAGTTTTGCGTTAATTCATTAACACGTTGTATAGGCATAGTGTAAGTGTAGGTACCATAGAGAATTCACCGCTCCCCCTGTAGGTACCCATGGCACACGTCATAGTGACATTTTTTCTTTCTTTGACACTAATAAAATTATTAGTGGAAAAATTTTGACGAAGGATACAATGTACCTTCAAAAATCAATTGCTAGGCTACTAGCAAGGCAAATTAGATCCCTACACTATGTACCTGAGGAAATACATAGTTTGTCAACGACGGAGCTGATCAATGTGTCAACGGTTCCGCTAGATGGCGCCACGTGTTCTTTAAGCTCAACCTCAAACATCATTGAGCCAAGTCGCGAATCCGCAGATAACGTGTCGGTGGCACATTGTTCAGACAGCATTTTGATTAGTGATATTGCTAACAATTTGCTCGAATCTCCGGATTTAAACTAAGTAAGGTGACAAAGGAAAAGCCGTATACACTTAAATTAGTTCATCAGAATATTGAAGGCTTTTCTGGCAAAGAATTAGAAATCTAATTATTTTTAGAAAAATTTCAATTAGATTTGTTTTGTGTTACTGAACATTGGCTCAAAGAAAGTCAAATGTTATTTGGCTTCGAAAATTATCAAGTAGCTAGTGCTCTCAATCGAAAGTCCACAACTCGCGGAGGATCAGTCATATTTAGTAGAAATAATCTTAAAGTAAAAGAACGTAGAGATATTGTGAGACTTTCGGTTGAAAGTAACATAGAACTGTCTTGTGTCGAGTTACAAAACCACATAGTCATTTGTGTATACAGGCCGCCCTATGAATCGAACTTTCATGTTTTTGAGTCTGTAATGGAAGATGCGTTAAAATTAGTATCTAAAAGTAATAAATCCATCATAGTCTGTGGGGATTTTAACGTTAATTTACTTGAAAAAGATACATATTGCCTTAGAATTACTAGTTTATTCAATTCATTTGACCTACAAAACTTATTTTTGGAACCAACTAGCAAAACTAACGATAAAATTACGAAAAAGAGTAGGACCGTCACTGTTGGAAGGATAGAGAGATATAAAGACACGTTAGAGAGTAAATTGCCGTTTCTTAACTTTAATCAAAGTGACCCTAGTAATTGTTACAAAGATTTTTTTAATGTACTCTGCACAGAGTTTGATAAAATTTTCAAAATTCGTAAAACCACTTCAACCGAGAAATTCAAATTCAGCGACTGGGCTACGGTTGGAATCAGAAAGAGTAGGGACACTCTCTTTGAATTATATGAAAAAAAGACCTATATTCATAGTGAAACATTTAAGGAATACGTTAAAAACTATTCAAAAATATTTAGAAAAGTTTGCATCTTAGCAAAATCTATACATATCCGTAATAAAATTAGGAGGTCAGACAACAAGGTTAAGACTGTTTGGAACGTGATTAACCGAGAAACTGGGAAAATAAAACCTAGAGAACAAGGCATCTCAATTAAAACAGATCATGGTGTAGTTAGCTCAGAGGCGGAAGTGGCTGAGGAGTTTGAAACATTCTTTACCAACATTCCTGTAAAGACTACAGAATCCTTGAACTCTTCTCCTGCTCTTGCCGAAGTTTTGCTAAAAAATAATGTAAACGAGTGCACTTCCCAATTCAGTTTTGACCATGTTGACCCTCATACGATGGTAAAAGTCTTCAAAGCATTGAACCAAAAAAATACTGAAGATTTGTGGGGTATGTCAGTCAAGCTCTTCAGCTCCGTAATTAAAACGTTAGCACCTTATTTAGCATCTTTGTTTAATTGCTGCATTGACTCAGGAACTTTCCCTGACTTAATGAAACACAGCAAAGTAATACCACTTTTCAAAACGGGTAATAAAACCGACCCGAGTAACTTTCGACCTGTGTCTGTTCTACCAGTTCTCAGCAAAGTTTTTGAAAAGATTATACTCAGTCAAATGCTCTCCCACTTTAACATCAAGAGGCTGCTGCATGAGCAACAGTTTGGATTCACCAAGGGTCGCTCAACAACCGACGCTGGAGTTATGCTGATACAGCATATCTTTAGCGCTTGGGAGGAGCACCAAAATGCAATCGGAGTCTTTTGTGACTTATCCAAAGCATTTGACTGTGTTGATCATAAAACAATGTTGATCAAATTAAACCACTACGGTATTCAAGGCAGGGCTCTAGATCTGTTAGAATCTTACTTGGAAAAGAGAATCCAAAGGGTGTGTATCAATGGAACAAATTCGTCTGGCTCACTAGTAAAAATGGGCGTTCCACAGGGATCTACAGGATTAAATTTATATCACTGCGGATAATTTTTTATATCATTCAGTAACGGTAATAGAACTCATTAAATTTAAAAAAAAAACATTTTTTTTTTCATTATTTATTTTACATGTCCGATGCATGAAAAAGTAATTTGTGTACACTCTAATCGCGTAAAACGAATCAAAACCGCGAGGGAGTGCGCGGGGGGACGGTGGAGGGTGCGCGGGTACGATCCGACCCGAAACCACCCCGAAGCTTTCCGAACCCCGGAAGTAAACAACCCGGCGCCCGCGCCGCGATCAGTGTTGCCAATGCTACGGCAATTACCGTGTTCTACGGCTTTCAGGCCAAAAAATTACAAAATCCACGGCCTACGGCTGCAACCCTGTGGCCGTAGCAGATTCTACGGCTTTTCACAAATTCTACGGTAATTGACTAATTTATTTATAAAAAAAACACTTTTAGAGTATTAGACTGTTATAAATAAGTGTATGGTTCGACTGTGTACTGTATCCAATTCCGAATCCGAATGGCAACATTGCAACTAAGTTGTCTACGGTATGTTGGCTGGGTTTTGTTCCTCTTTCTTGCTCTGTGAGCAAAAAACAGATGAGAAGAAATTGTTTTTCACACAAATAGATAAAATTTTCAAATGTTTAATTAACATTAAAAACCTTAAAACAGCACCATTTGGCTAATATTGAAAAGTGTTTCCTTTTTTAAGCAGTGACACGGCCCACCGTTGGTATTTTTCCATATAAACACGGCTTTTTTACCTAATGTACACGGCCGCCTAAAAATTTGCATTGGCAACACTGGCCGCGATCGCCAGTCGTGCATTGCTACCGGACCGGCGCACGTGGCATTGTTTTGATTCCGCTCGCACTCGCTCGTACCGGCAACCGGCAGGACCGGAGCTATGGCCAGCCAGGTCGCCAGACCTGACTCTTTGTGACTTTTTTCTGTGGGGTGAAGTGAAATGGAGAGTGTACGTCGAGGAGGCGCAGAGCATTGAGGACCTTAGGGCAAAAATTGAGAGTGCGTTTGACCAAGTGAAAAACAACACTCAAGTTTTGGATAAAATTAACAATAACATCCAAAAACGTGCAAGACTGTGTTTGGAGAGAGATGGACTCCATTTTGAACAATTACTAAAATACAGTGATTAAATTAAAACTGGTAAGATTTGATTCTAATTTTATAAATACTAAATGGTACGCTGATTAGTGATGATTACGATTACCTACAATTGATGTGATTCAAATTATTTTGTAAATACGATGATTCCAATTTTTTAAATACGCCTAAATGCAGAAAAATGTTTTTGATTACTTTGTTGTTGTTTTGTTTAAAATAAACATTTATCTTACCTATCTTATCTTATCTTAAAAGTAAACTCAAATTCAATCTTCTGCATTTTGACGGTCCCAAGCCCGGAAAGTATGAAGGGAAAATTGGTGTCAACGGCCTTGATGAGGGTGACCATAAACATCCGTGTTTTTATGGAAACATTAGATCGACTCAAACTTTTTTATTTTTCAATAAAAAAAAAAATAAAAAAAAACGCACTTTCTAATTTCGTTTGCGAACATAATATATTTTTATCCGCAGTGATAAAAAAATATTCCTGTATACTGGGTCCATTTCTCTTTCTGGTTTATATAAACGATTTACCCTACATGGTGCAGAACTTGTCCAACATAGTCTTATTTGCTGATGATACTTCTCTTATTTTCAAAACAAGTAGAAAGGCGCAAGATGTTGATGATATTAATGACAATGTAAATGACACTCTTCGACAAGTTCTGAACTGGTTCAGTGTTAATAATCTTGCTTTAAATGCAAAGAAAACTAAATGTATTAAATTCACTCTACCAAACGTTATAAATAATGAAAATAATATAACTTTAGATAATGATATATTGCATTTCACAAGTAATACTGTATTTTTAGGGATAAAGATTGACTCGAGGCTGCAATGGGGTCCACATATAGAAACCCTAGCGCAGTGGCGGACTAAGCCCGTCGGAGGCCCGGGGCGGCAAAACTAAATGAGGCCCCCCGGTCTTTCCAGAAATTGATATCTACAATTCTTTCGAGCCGTGGCAAAAACTTGTAGGTAGCATGTATTTTGTCCCAGGGATATCCAGGTCCTACAATATGGAGCGAGCGAAGCGAGCCCGAGATTCGTACAATGTAAAATCTAGAGCGAGCAAAGTAAAGTCGAGATTTTAAAGCAATATGAAAATATATCGGACAGAAAACCTAGAGCGAGCGAAGCGAGCTCGAGATTTCACTGAATTCTGGAGCGAGCGAAGCTAAGTGAGTTCGAGATTTTACTGCAATATAATGAGATCAGTGGAATAAGAATTAAATCCTGGAATGAGCGTAGCAAGCTAGAGCTTTTTTACGA
This sequence comes from Agonopterix subpropinquella, assembly GCA_922987775.1. NCBI lineage: Eukaryota > Metazoa > Arthropoda > Insecta > Lepidoptera > Depressariidae > Agonopterix > Agonopterix subpropinquella. Next base: position 7,873,315 of record OV277700.1, read on the forward strand.
CCTAAAATCTGGAACGAATAAAGTAAGCTCAAGATTTAACTATACTATGAAAAGAAAAAGACATACCATCCAAAACCTAGAGCGAGCGAAGCGAGCTCGAGATTTCACTGAATTCTGGAGCAAGCGAAGCGAGCTCGAGATTTTTCTTCATTATAACTGGATTTTTTCAGCTCATGCCGAAATCGAGGCGATTGATGTAAACAAATAGCTGAAATGAGCTTATGCTTACAATAACTCTATTGTAGAGCTCATCTTGAAATAGAGTAGTATATTCGTGTATAAAATAAAACCGGAGCGAACGAATAGAGTTCTATAATTATGACTGGGCTGTAGCAAGAACTCTGTCTCAAAGTACAGAAAGCTCAAAAAAGTCAAGCGAGCGAAGGAAGCTCAAATTTTCGAAATACATTCTGATTCCAACCACATTGACTTTTCAAGAAGCGAGCTCATAATTATGCTAACTGCATAACAACTTGAAAAAGATTGAGCGAGTGAGCGAGCTCGCAAATTCGCAATATTTTGGACTCTATTTCCTTCTTTGACTTTCAAACATACGAGGCCTCCAACTTCAAACTGCAGTCCCAGTACCGGAGGCCCGGGCCTCCTGAGCGAGCGAAGCGAACTCATAATTATGCTAACTGCATAACAACTTGAAAAAGATTGAGTGAGCGAAGCGAGCTCGCAAATTCGCAATATTTTTGACTCTATTTCTTTCTTTTACTTTCAATGACTAACGTACGGGGCCTCCAACTTCAAACTGCAGTCCCAGAACCTGTTCTGGCATCCTGAGGCCCGGGCCTCCAACTCCAAACTGTCTTTACTTACTATACAAACGTCATTATTTTGGATTTGATTAAAAAGGGATTTTCTTCTCGAGATTCGGAGGCCCCCCAGGACTGGGGGCCCGGGGCGGACCGCCCCTCCGCCCCCCCCCCTTAGTCCGCCAGTGCCCTAGCGGGTAGACTGAGCTCGGCAGCTTATGCAGTTCGAAAAATTAGACAGCTAACTGATATAGCTACTGCAAGACTTGTATACTTCAGCTACTTCCACAGTATCATGTCTTATGGTATTTTGCTGTGGGGCCGTGCTACAGACGTCGAGGCTATCTTTATCCTTCAAAAGCGGGCAATTCGAGCCATTTATAATCTGCGTTGTCGAGACTCACTACGAGATCTTTTTAAAGATATCAGTATTTTGACTTTCTACAGTCAATATATTTACGAAAATATTTTATATGTTCGAAAAAATTTGTCTCTCTTTCCCAAAAACAGTGACGTTCATAATTACAATACAAGAAATAAAAATAAATTAGTATTCCCACATTTTCGACTCAGTAAAGTCAACACATCTTTCATGGGGCACTGTATACGCTTTTATAATAAGATACCAGAGGATATTCTAAACTTACCAGACAAAAAGTTTAAGTCTCATGTTAAACAAGTCCTCTGTAAAAAAGGTTACTATAAACTCGATGATTATTTGAATGACCAAAATGTCTGGTCTTGACAATTTTACACTATGTAATGCAATACTGTATTTTAATTGTACTTTGTACATTTTGTTTTGTTTAAAAGATGTGTGTTGTAGAGTTTCTGGCCGCATCTTCTCTCAACGGAACACCTTCCGACGCGGTGGTAGAGTCAAAAAATGACGTCAAAAAGCTATCTATATGATATTATTTTGAATAAAAATTTTTGAATTTTGAATTTTGCACAGTAGGTAGGCACATTTGAAAGATGCCTATATTTTTATTAACTTTTTTTTTCCGTGGGGTAATATTAATTTAAACTTGTATAGAGTCCTTCTGCTGACACTTTTTTAAGGGGATGGTCAGACCGTCAAACTGAACAACTTTCTCCATGTCACCAACATCGAAATCACGAAAAAAAAATCATCTTGTCCATACAAAACTGCGAACCTACTCGAGCCAAATGTATGGGACAGCAGATATTTTTTTTCGCGATTTCGATGTTGGTCCCATAGAGAAAGTTGTTCAGTTTGATGGGCTGATCATCCTCTTAAAAAACTGTCAGCCTATTATCACAGCATATCATATTAGTCCTTATAGTTATGCTGTGATATTACGTTGGACTCTGTAGATACAGATAGAAGATGTAATTTTAATTACAGACTGGACAATGAAACTGCTGCTGTTGTCTGTTTTAATTTGTGCAGTGTGTGGAAGGAAGACATACAAGCCCGAATGGAGAGACCTGGATACCCGGCCTCTGCCGCAGTGGTACGATACTGCCAAAATAGGTATCTTCTTGCATTGGGGTGTCTATTCGGTACCAAGCTTTGGATCAGAATGGTTTTGGACAAATTGGAAACGTAAGGGGTATCTATTTAATTTCTTTAGCCCAGTCATTTTACGGTTTGAGCCGGGACTAATTAATAATTGATATCTTTTTTCGGTATAGTATTTAAGAGCCTATTTGAACTTGGAAATGTACAAAAAATAACTTACGACAGCAACATCCTCAAATTAAAAAAAAAAATTGTATTTATCTCGTTCTAAAAAAGCTGATGGTAATTTTTTCGCTCCGTTTCAGAATCCATTAGGGTTAAGTACCTATTTAGGTAGATATTCACACACAGGCACACACTTATATGGTAGATATTCCTAATTACCTAGGTACTTATATCCTTTGTTCTTTATTTCAGTCGGTAGTTATGTACCTACCTACCATACTATTTACTAAATTATTACTTACTTAATTTAATTTTTACCAATATCTAGGTATACTGGTATAGGTACGTATGCCAGAACTCAACCAGGAAAACGAACTCCTGCCGACCGTAAAATTATTCACCTATTTGTGCAACAATATAATACCAAACAAATAGGTGCATAATTTTGCGGTCGAATCTCTGTCAGGATTCAGCTAGGTAATAATTTTATGATTTACGAGCTTTTACCCGCGACTTCGTCCGCATAAATTATATACCAGATTTTAAGTCAGATAATAAGCTATCAAACAAAAAAAAGTTTCATCAAAATCGGTTCTGTAGTTTTTGCGTGATACTCGAACAAACAAACAAACAAACGAACAAACAAACAAACAAACAGTCAGACAAAAAATCCAAAAATTGGTGATTTGAAATCAGGGACATCTAAAAACCATATCGTAATTTTTTTTTGTAAATATCTTCAATGTACAGACACACTTCTGTTACCTACAGTTTTATAATAGTTTAGATACAATTGACAAACTTTCAGATTCCAAGAAACCTAGCATCATTGAATTTATGGAAAAGAACTACAAGCCAGGCTTCACGTACCAAGAGTTCGCGCCTATGTTCACAGCTGAATTTTTCTCCCCGGACGATTGGGCAGCATTATTCAAAAAAGCTGGCGCTAAGTATGTTCTAGTTACCTACCGTTTTGTTCAATACATAGGTACGCAAGTTACAAATCACAATATCGACATTTCTAACCGAAATATATGGTACCTAACTCTATTTTAAAAAATCAAGTTACCATCGCAGTGCAACCCCCGTGAAAAATCGAGATGTGCCTGATCTTTGTTATAATCCCCGCAAGTTGATATTGCGATGGAACCTTGTCACAATAACAGCTGCGTGACGTCATCAAGCACGGGCTAACCTTACGAACGGTACTGATGGTGCACAGTCGACTACGTCAAAATTACGTCACCAAGATGGCCGCCAATCGCAATATCAACTTGCGGGGATTATATTTTACCTATGCCAAAAAGAGAGCGCATGACGTTTTTCTCGATTTGTCGCTTTGTCGTGTGTGGCATACTAGCAGCCGTCCAAATAGTCAAACTGTGTTCTTATGTTCAGTTTTGTTTTTTCCAGATATATAGTCCTCACAAGTAAGCACCATGAAGGCTATACACTCTTCCCATCAAAGCGCTCTTTCAGCTGGAATTCTGTTGAAGTTGGCCCCAAACGTGACCTAGTCGGCGAACTTGCCAAGGCTGTAAGAAATCAGGGCCTCAAGTTTGGTGTTTATCATTCTCTATATGAATGGTTTAACCCTATTTATCTTAAGGACAAGGCTACAAATTTCAAACAAAATACGTATGTTAAAACAAAGCTATGGCCAGATATAAAACAACTTGTAAATGATTATAGTCCATCTGTATTTTGGTCTGACGGTGATTGGGAAACATACGACACGTATTGGAACTCTACTAATATTCTAGCGTGGCTGTACAATGAAAGTCCTTTCAGGGACGAAATTGTGGTAAATGATAGATGGGGTATAGGTACTTATGGAAAACATGGAGATTTTTACAACGTAGCGGATAGATATAATCCTGGTAAGTTGTATTATGATATGATAGGTAGATTAGCTAGTAAAGTAGATTCTTCTTTCGTGTTAGGAAAATAACTCACCTTAATTAAGGTGCCTACCTACTTCGGCAGATACAAAATTATCTAGAGCACATCTTGAAATTACAACACAATCAATACAGAAAACTACAATTCCACGACTTTTTTCAGGAAAGCTTCTAAAACACAAATGGGAGAACGCTTTCACTGTTGACAGGGAATCCTGGGGATATAGAAGGAATATGAATATGAGTTCAATTCTAACCACCAAACAAATTATTCAAGAAATTGCATCCACTGTCAGTTGTGGAGGTAAGTGCTCAACTGCAATCTTAATTCAGCTCTAGTAAGTATCTCTAAAATACAACGGCATAATCTCATTATTAATATCAGATTTAGAGAAATATTTACTTAAATTGGTACTTAGGCTGCCTGTCCATTGACGCGAGCTGGCCGGCGGAGCGGAGAAACGGAGTTTTATCAACTAATCAGGGTTGCATAAAATCTCGGCCGAGATTCCGCCGAGCTCCTGATTGGTTAATATTTTCCTCGCTACTCCGCTCCGCCAGCCAGCTCGCGTCAATGGACAGGCAGCCTTAAGCGGATTTTACACGGATAAACCAAATTGCATCAATTCCATTGAAAAACATTGAACATTGCACGCATTTCCTTTACTTAGCTTTCAATAATCAAATTGAAATGTATTTAGATGTCTCAATGCCATTGAAGCAATGGAATTGAAAGCAATATTGAAACGAAATTGATCCGTGTAAAATCCGCTTTATCAACTACACTACCTCCATGAACTGCAATTTAAACCGTTTATGCTGCTGTGTTCAGAAGAATACGCTTCTAGGTTCTATACTATTCTGGTCTAGGGTAGATCGATAAAAAACATAAGGGTCCATTTTAATATGCTGACGATTTTTAAGGGGATGATCGACCATTATACTGAACAACTCTATCTATAGTACAAAGGGCGAAATCGCGAAAAAGAAAATTCAGCTTTTTCATACAAAACTGCAATCCCACTCGAGCCAAATTTTTGCGATTACGGTTGTCGTCCTTAGACTACTTTGTCGTCCCATAGACAAAGGTCCGTTTCGTGGTCTGATCATCTCCTTCAGCACATTAAATTGGACCTTGTATCATTACTTAGGTAAGTTATTAACAGGCCTGATAAATTGCAGGGAACGTTTTAATCAATGTTGGACCGACGAAAGAAGGTACAATAGTACCAATATTCCAAGAAAGGCTGCTGGCTTTAGGAGAGTGGCTCGAAGTAAATGGTGAGGCAATCTACGACAGCTCACCGTGGCTGCATCAGAACGATAGCGCCAGCGGCGATGTTTGGTACACCTGCACTAAAGAGAAATATAATGCTGCCCATCCCGTGGCGAAGCCAAAAGCATCAGATACAATTATAGCAATCTACGCCATTATCTTAAAATGGCCGATAAACAACTTGTTGATATTGAAGGATATAACGCCTGTATTGCAAAGGGATTCTTATCACGTCGCGTTGTTGGGCAACCCAGACACTCAGCTAAATGTAAGTACCTACCTAAACTATTACGGTTAAGTGTGTTTGACTCTTGTTACCATGACCAGTGATTGCTGTATGTAGGTACAGTTAGCAGCACTAAGTTGTAATAATAATAAAAACTAAGAGCGAGCAAAGCGAGGGTCAGCACTTTAGAGCCAGAGCTTTTTGCGTGCAAAACGTGTGCAAGCAAAGTAACATAAGTAAAAGTTATGGATCGTGCGAAGCAAGCTCGAAATTTTAAGCACCAAGTCTTAGCTGTGGACGCTAGTTACTAGTTATTATTCTGTGGCTGTGGTCAGCTCTTTAGGATTATCACAACGTGGAGTGTCGGCACAATAATTAAAACATAAACTATAAGAGCGAGCGAAAGCGAGTTCGACTTTTCTCTGTTCTGCGAATTGTTCCTCCCCCCCTCCCCCCGCTACGCTACGAATACGCCATTGCTTAACTACCTATATGCACTTTCACTCTCGCGAGAACTTCTCAGCGAGGACTTTCAAGGAAAATTACTATGGCTTACGACGCCACGAGAACAATGAAGGGCATCCACACTCTCGTTCTCGGCTGTTCTCGGCGAGAATGTAGTGCCCGCATTAAGCCCGCACTCCACTCTCGCCGAGAACTCTCCGCGAGAACTTACAAGGAAAATTACTATGGCTTATCACGCCACGAGAACAATGAAGGGCATCCACACTCTCGTTCTCGGCCTGTCTCGCCCGTTCTCGGCGAGAATGAAGAGCCGGCATTAAATTTTTCGCCAAGCTTCCTACCAAGCGGGGGTGAGGTTAAAATAGTTGGGGGGCAAGGAGTGTGCCAGCCACGCGTCCAAGGTGTCCTACCTACGCTACCTTGTAAATTTTGTTTGCATCACATCCTGTGTCTTAACTCTCTAACTTATAATTATATTCCTTACATTAGATAAGTATTTATTTTTTTCCAGTGGAAGATCAAGGGTGACATGACCGAGATACAACTTTTAGATAAAGCTTCAGTGAAATCCAAATACGCTCCGACGTTGAAATTTATAATAAATTAATTAAGTACTTAGGTAATTTATTAACCAACAAATGTTTTGTTAACAACTTCTTATATTGATGTTCCTTCCTACCATTTTCTTGATATTTGAATTCAATAAAGGTCACACATTTACCTACAATACCAACATTGTACCATATGTATACACGGCGACACATCAAGCTATACAAAACTAACATAAGCTGGCCGCGCGTAGGTCGAGTTACGTCATATCACGTCGCGCGGCCAGCTTATATTGGTTTTGTATAGCTTGATGTGACGCCTACGGCACCCTACGTACGTACCTACAGCAAAGACTTATCTAAACTATTATAAAACTGTAACAGAAGTGTGTCTGTACCTACATTGAAGATACTTGTTTACAAAAAAAAAATTACGACTGTTTTTACCTGTCCCTGATTCCAAATCACATATTTTTTGATTTTTTGTCTGTCTGTTTGTTTGTTTGTCTGTTTGTTTGGGTGTTTGTTCGAGTATCACGCAAACACTACTGAACCGATTTTGATGAAACTTTTTTTGTTTGATAGCTCATCGTCTGACATAAAATCTGGTATACAGGGTGAAATTGATATCATTGGCATCCTTTTAAACTAAGAGTCTACCCATCAAAGTGAACAACTTGTACTATGGGAGCAAACGAATCGGAGCAAAAAAAAATCTGCTGTTGCATACATTTGAGTCGAGTAAGCATTGCAGTTTAGTATGGGACAGCTGATTTATTTAGTTTCTACGATCGGATTGCTCCCATAGTAAAAGTTGTTCAGTTTGATGAGTAGACTCCTATTTCTTAGTTTAAAAGGATGCTAATGATATCAATTTCACCCTGTATAATTTATGCGGACGAAGTCAAACAAAGACAAAGTCTATGACCTAAGTGACAGCCTAGCAAATACTGAAACGGTGAACTTAGACCGTCATGGGACAGCTGATTTTTTTCACGTTTCCTGAGGTAGGCTCAATAGTGAAAGTTGAGTTCACAGTTTCAGTATTTGCTAGGCTGTCACTTATACAACACCATATAGTCTACTTACCAAAGTACTTTAAGTATATCGTGCTTATAGACCGAGATCCGACCTTAAAATTATGCACCTATTTCTTAGACGAACGAAATGTGATTCTAGTGTATGTTTCCACAGGGGTTAATTCAACGCCGCCAACTTGCCTAGAAAAATCTTGCCGCAAGTACTTTTTCCACTATGATTTTTCGTATAACTTTTTCCACCTGTCTGTTTGGGAAGTAAATGAGGTGCCTTCGGAAGGAGAGCTGAAAAAATTACTTCTTTGAACCTCGCAACCCTTTAATCGCGGCAGATTGAGAGGTGGCAACACTAGTTTTTCCAGTACTTTAGATCAGTCTCCTTCCGATGCCACCTCATTTAGGTACTTCCCAAACAGACAGGTGGAAAAAGTTATACCAAAGATCATAATGGAAAAGGTACTTGCAAGCTAGAACTGGATTGAAGGTAGGGCATAGGGGGTTTAAGGTAGGGCGGAAGCAAAGGCTAGTTTTTTGGATGAGTAACATAATTCAGTGGCTGTGAAATTTTCACTATAGGAAAGATTCAAAACTATGGTGATACTGAGTTCGCCTACACTTACCTACTTCCAAAACACCATTTAAAGTTTGCAGCGAGCTCGAAATTTCACACACCAATACTCAGAATGGTGTTGGTATGAGTTCTATTAGCCTAGCTACGCTCATTATCATAGGCTGGAGCGAGCGAAGCGAGCTCGCAGTTTCTCACTACAAGACTCAAAACGGTATTGGTATGAGTGCCATTAGCTTTTCTATGCTCATAACACCATTCATTAAAACGCTGGAGCGAGCTCGAAATTTCGCTTACCTACCAAGACTCAAAACAGTGTAAATCCGAGTTCACTTAAAACAGCATTTAAAGGCTGAAGCGAGCGAAGCGAGACCGAAATTTCACAGCACCTGAACTTTGTTTTAACCAAAATTCTGTCAGTTCCAAACATTTTACTCAAGTCGGAGTTGGAGTGGGAGAGTATGCTCGAAGTTTCACGACGAGATGAGAGTAAATTGTAATAAGTTTTACCGTTTCATATAACAAAATCAGTAACCAGGAGCAAGTGAAGCAAGCTCGAAATTTCCCAGCCGTAAGACGTGCGCGATTGCGGCTAGAGTAACGTCAATATTGTAAGGGAATTTGCCCCACTTGCCCATATTGTAAAGACTATAGAAATGGTTGGGTAATTTTTGGGGCAAGATTTTTCTAGGCAAGTTGGCGGCGTTGAATTAACCCCTGTGGAAACATACACTAGAATCACATTTCGTTCGTCTAAGAAATAGGTGCATAATTTTACGGTCGGATCTCGGACTACTAAGATGTTTTAATATGTAGATGCGTTGCCCGCGCTCCAAAATGGCAACAAAAAAGCAAGGTAATTGCCCGGCGTTCACATACTCACGCGCCGTGACTACCATCACGCCGCGCCCCGTGGGAAGGGGTCTCTTATTTTCCATTTTTCGCCATCACTGCCTCCGTGGTCTAATGGTTAAGAGCATTGGCTCTCGACACGGAGGTCGTGGGTTCGATTTCCACGGGGGACACCTAATGAAGTGATAAGTCACTTTGTGCGTTTTTCCCCAGTTGGATAGGACATTGCAGGCTGAATCACCTGATTGTCTGAAAAGAAAAATGATTCCGTGCTTCGGATGGCACGTTAAGCCGTTGGTCCCGGCTACTATCTCTGGTGGTAGTAGTCGTTACATAAAAACCACGTCAGAGGCCGTAAGGCCGTAAGGCGGTCTGAAAAAACTCTGACACCAGCATGGGTAGCATGACAACCCGCGATAGCCGTGATACGGCTTTATCACGTCTTTTATCTCGTTCGTTCACGCGCAAACGAAAGAGATAAAAGACGCGATAAAGCCGTATCACGGCTATCGCGGATTGTCATGCTACCAGTGCAGGGCTCTGCCCACACGATAAGAAGAAGAATAGGTAGGTATACCAATTCGGTATGTAAAGTAAAACTTACGCTATGCTGATTCCAAAACCATTTCGAGACGTTATATTTTAGAAACCTCTTTTATAAGATGGTGGATATTTTAACAAAAATACAAAAATACTATCAGTTTAAAATAACAATGTGCATGACCTCGCCTGCAAATGTGACGTCACTCAATCGCAAGAACTTCACTCGAGTCATTCAAATGATTATTTCCTTTACATAGAGTCTATATTCCTTTACAACCGAGTGAAGTTATCGAACGGCCCTTCAAGGTCATGCACATTGTTATTTTAAACCGATAGTACTTGACATATTCAACCTCTAAATGACGCCATATCAGAGGCTAAATGGACTTAATGAGGGACAATTGCCTTTGGTAAAAAAAAAACAAACGTCATATAAACGTCAATGTCAACGTAAGGGTTGTCAAATTTGAAATTTTTCCGCGATTATGTGGAAAAATGTGGTCTCTGGGGAAATGAAAACGTAGGGAAAAAATGATCAAAGTGGAGAATTTCGAGTGTTTCCGTAATCAATTTATCATCGTAAAAACAACATATCTAATCTAAGGTGTTCTGTTATTTATAGCTTGACTGACTATCATAGTTCGATAACTGTGCCTGTGTGATAATATAGGTATGCAAAGTGATGTCTATGGCATAGTGTAAAGAAGTAATATAGTGGTGAAGCTCAGCGGTCGCGGCAGGCCAATCGTGCGGGGGCCGGGAGGAGTGCGTCCCGACTCTCTCGACCCACGCTGCCTGCGCGCGTACCCTAACAACGAATTGAGTTAGGGTACGCCTGTCCCCCGCCGCACCCCGCACGCCACGCGGGCATAGACCCACCGCGACCGCTGAGCTGATCACTATTTTATTTACACTATGTCAAAACATATCATTTTGGGAGATGAAAATATGAATCTGTGAAAATTTCCGGAATCACATCTGGTAGCACCGATTTCAAATGTCAATGTCAATAGTTGACAATGACGTCATCACTAGAAAAACTTTGAAAAATTATACAGGGTTATTTGTAATTTGACGTATTCCTTTCAGGACGTTAAGGGGCAGCCTAAATGCAATTATGTGAACCCCCATATGTGGGGTCGGAAATTAATAGTTTTCGAGATACATATAAAATAATATATAGAATACGTCGAATTACAAATAACCCGTAGAAAATTTACTATAGCTTTGGTATCGAAAATTCGAAAATAATGAAAATAGTTGTTCAAAATAATCTACGAAACCAAAATGTAAAAAAATACCTGAAAAAACTTTACATACCAAATTAGATAAGAACCCTTTACACACTGCGATTGCAGCATGCAGCATAGATGCAAACGCGGTACAGCCACCATGCAAAACTTTCGTAATAGGTATTTGATCAGTTATTTTTATTTGTCGACAGCCTTTGCCACAACACAACGCACATGCGCGTGTGCGTCAATACAAACATGTGTGTTAAAACGTAGTGATTATATTCTCTTTGATATGTGTGCATCGGTACAGTCATGCGTTTGAATCTATACAGACGCCTATTAATTGCTAGTTATAGCGATTCAGTCACGAGATGGACAAAAGCGCGTTTTTGGCGATGCAAAAAGGCTCAGGCTGAGATTGAGAGACGATTTTTAAGTCATAGTTTGAACTAAGTAAGACCGAAAATGTATTAATTTTGACATACGGCAGTTCGAACTATGACTTAATAAAAATCGTCTCTGAATCTCAGCCTCAGTCTTAACAGGACCTACCTTAGACCTACCTACTTTGACTAGACAGATGATTGTATTTTTTTTTTCATTTCATGATATTCTGGTCATACCGATTTTTAGACGCTTTTACCGATTTTATGAAAGTCACTTTTGCAACACTATTTTGTTTTGTTTAATGTTTATAAAATAGCCGGCGGCTCGGCGGCTCGGCGGTGAAAGAAATAATTGCTCTATAAATTTTGTACAATTTACACTAAAATAATGAAAGCCAAAGCGCTGCTGCTATCTATTTTAATTGGTTCAGTGTGTGCTAAATTTAATGGGAACGGTAACGGACTTAACGGAAATGAAATTGAAGATAGTAATAAAATAAAAACCAGGAATTATAAGCCCGAATGGAAAGACTTGGATACCAGGCCGCTGCCACAGTGGTATGATAAGGCGAAAGTAGGTATCTTCCTGCATTGGGGAGTCTACTCGGTACCAAGCTTTGGGTCAGAATGGTTTTGGGCATATTGGAAAGGTAAGGCAAACCTATTATTTTTTAGGGTTCCGTACCAAAAAACGGGACCCTATTACTAAGCCTACGTTGTCCGTCCGTCCGTCCGTCCGTCTGTCCGTCCGTCCGTCTGTCCTATCTATTTAGGGCTGTAACTTTTGAAACGTAATAGCTAGATTGTTGAAATTTTCTCAGATTATGCGTTATTACGGCGGATTTGTTAACAAATAATAAAAATGTCAATAAGTTAAAAATTAAGGGGGGTTCTCAACACGAAACTAGTTTTTATCTACGTTTTTTCTTCACGCTCTATCGTAAAAACGGTAATACATACAAGCGTCAAATTTAGTGTGATTATAGAGCAAACTCTACAGAATAACAACAAATACTAAAAACCGGCCAAGTGTGAGTCGGTCTCGCGCTAAAGGCCCCGGACAAAAAAAGTTTTTTTTCTAAGTTAATAATGTTGTGTTCTGTGGTGGTGTGGTACGGAACCCTCGGTGCGCGAGTAGCCCGACTCGCACTTGACCGGTTTTATTTAAGTTCAGTAAGTTTCGGCTTGCTTCACATCTAAGTGCGTCAAACTTTTAGGTGGCGATCACCCGAAAATTAACCAGTTTATGAAAAAGAACTATAAGCCAGGATTCACATATCAAGAGTTTGCTCCGATGTTTACTGCTGAATTTTTCAATCCAGACGATTGGGCAACTCTTTTCAAAAAATCTGGTGCAAAGTATGTTCAAAATTTTCTTTATGTAAACATTTTATTTCCAAAGTAAAACTTTTTAAAACAATCTATTAACTTATGTTCTGTCTGATAAAATCCTTGTAGATTGTTCTCAAGTTCTTTGGCAGCCATTATACGATCAATCCAGATCATGATCTGTAGATCGCTATCTGGGTTGATGAATTTAAAAATAAAGTTGATCGATTTGATGAATTGATCCATCACTCCAACATAATTATTATGTACATGATTAGGGCTGGGCGCAAATGTGCCACTGGTGGCCAGTGACAAGCAGTTCACATGCTTTTTCATACAGGGTGTCCCAAAAACCAATTTCGAGCCGAAAACAGGGATAGGTGAGTTTGTAACTGTTTTGGGGAAAAATAAAAATAAAAACGAAATTTTATAGTTTTTGAGTTTTTGTATGGAAAAAAAATAACATTGGAAAAATTAATACCTGTTGTAGTAACTGCAAATTTGTAATTTTTTTCATAATAGTAGATTATGTACCAAGGGGATAAAGCAGTGTCTTTCATCACGGGCGCGATATTGAATCCCGAGCGTAACGAGGGATTCTAGGGTTAACTCCCGAGCGTAGCGAGGGTGTTTAGAGTTAACTCCCGAGCGAAGCGAGGGAGTTAAGACTAGAATCCTGAGTGAAGCGAGGGGTTCAAGCTCGCCCAAGATGAAAACACGTTTATCCCCGAGGACCATACTCTACTTTTCACACCCTCCGCGAGAAAATAAAAAGCAATACTGTTAGAAACCCAGGGGAGCGTGTAAATTCTCGATGGTTAGAATAGAAACCAATTATTTTATTAGAGTTTATAACAAAGTATTAGAGTTCAATAGTATAGTATTTAGAAAAACTATTTTATTAAATTAAAAGTGAAAGTAGATATTTGAAACATTAGACCAGGAGTGCGATTTTTGAATCTCATTTGCTGAGTTCAGCAGTTGTAAATGTCAAAGTAGCTATGGAGATATGCATCTTTCTATTTATGATTTGACTTTCATAAATCATACTTCAGGAGTGCGATTTTTGAAAGTCAAATCAGCAGTAGAAAGATGCGTATCTCCATACATTTAAAACTGCTGAACTCATCGAATGAGATTCAAAAATCGCACTCCTCCAGGAGTGCGATATTACATTGTCTTTCCACAACTGGAGTGCGATTTTTGAAACTCTTTCTTTGAACTCAGCAGTTGAAAATGTCAATATTACTACGGAGACGTGCATCTTTCTACTGCTGATTTGACATTAAAAAATCATACTCCAGGAGTGCGATTTTTTAAAGTCAAATCAGCAGTAGAAAGATGCGTATCTCCATAGTAATTTTGACATTTTCAACTGCTGAACTCAGCGAATGAGATTAAAAAATCGCACTCCAGTAGTGGAAAGACAATGTAATATTTTTTTATTACTTTGTTCGTAGCAATAGGAAGGCAATAATAGGTACAGAGCAAATACAGAGACATGCAGTATTCGCGCCATAAAGATGATACCTTTATGATTCGCGCCTTTTTTTTCTTTTTTTGTCTTCAATACTCGTGGTGGCCTGTTCAAATTTCGAATTAAGTTCTTTTTGGTGCCTGTCTCCATGATAAGTTTTCATCACAGGTTTTCATACGAATTTTAAGTAATGATCGTAGTAACTATTAAATAATCTGTGGATGCGGTTCCATATTCAAATCTCATTATTGACCAGCGGGTTATAATGAAATTCAGTACAATATTATTGCCCGGCTGGACCCAGGGCTATAATGACTTGCTTTAGGTTCGAGTTACATGACATATAATGTTCCATTTTCGAGCGGGTGGTGTGAAAAAATATTTGTTACATTATCCTGTTATTTTGTCAGTGGAGTGGACCCAATTCAAAAATAAAAGATCAGTGCCAGACTTTTCCACAGAAAACACTACTTTCTGTCAGAGTTCTGCGGTAAAAAAATTTTCTGTCAACTTTGAGACTACAACCTGTATAAAAAATTTATGGCGCTAACCTGGCAAGTTATTTCAAAATTAGGTCAATTTAAACTAGTTATCAAAATGATATCCCATTTGGCCATTAGCTACGGCAGTGTCCACGACACGCCATTGTGGCCGCCACGGGCCACACAAACGCCGACACTCGCCACTGACGCGCCGCTCCGCCCCCTCACTATCACTTCAGTTAACCGCTATGAGAGAGCGGGTTATAAATTGTGGCAGCCAATGGCCACCTGTTGCGATCACCAAACACTGGTGGCTCATTTGCGCCGGGCCTAATCTGGATGAAAACCATTGATTGTGATCTAGATTGATCATGTAATAGCTACTTATCATTTTTCAGATATATAGTCCTCACAAGTAAGCACCATGAAGGCTATACACTCTTCCCATCAAAGCGCTCTTTCAGCTGGAATTCTGTTGAAGTTGGCCCCAAACGTGACCTAGTCGGCGAACTTGCCAAGGCTGTAAGAAATCAGAGCCTCAAGTTTGGTGTTTATCATTCTCTATATGAATGGTTTAACCCAATTTATCTTGAGGACAAGGCTACAAATTTCAAACAAAATACTTATGTTAAAACAAAGTTATGGCCAGACATACAACAACTTGTTAATGATTACAAGCCCTCTTTAATTTGGTCTGATGGGGATTGGGAAGCTTACGACACCTACTGGAACTCTACCAGTCTCCTAGCTTGGCTTTACAATAACAGTCCAGTTGGAGATGAGATTGTTGTGAATGATAGATGGGGAAAAGACATTCCTGGGCACCATGGGGACTTCTACAACTATGGCGATAGATTCAATAATGGTAAGTTTCACACATTTTCAAGAAAAACAATAACATTTAAAACAAATCAGAAGTTAACATTTATACTAACTTAAACCTGATATAAAATAAAGTTAACTAGGTATAATTATAAAAATTACAAATATAATACCTACCTATACACTCCGGAGTGTCTTACGGTAAGACATGGTACCCAATTCATATTCAATTTATGAATATTCATCTGATAGCTCTATGGTCACTAGAAACCTCATTGAGATGCTCCAAGAGGTCCATAGTTAATGTTTTGGCTTCTGGGCCCCAAGGACCTTGCTTCTCAAAACTTATCCTACTTATTTAACCTGTCTTATGTTTCAGGAACTTTAATAAACCACAAATGGGAGAGTGCGTTCACCATCGACACTGTATCATGGGGTTACAGACGAAATATGAAGATAACCGAGATTCTGACCATTGATGAGATACTAACAAATGTTGTGTCGGCTGTGAGTTGTGGAGGTGAGGTACTTTTACATTATGTTTATTGTTTAGTTAGTACAGTTTTGGAAACATTACTTACAAAGAGACTAATTACAGGCAATGCTCTTATTGATGTGGGACCAACGAAAGAAGGCACAATAGATCCCATATTTCAAGAACGGCTGCTGGATTTGGGGCAGTGGCTTGAAATAAATGGTGAAGGCATCTATGACACCTCACCATGGTTACACCAAAAAGATACTGGGAATGGCAAAGTGTGGTACACATGCACCAAAGCACAATACAATGCTGCACACCCCACAGCAAAGCCAACAAGGTCTGATACAATCAAGGCAATCTATGCTGTTTTCTTAACATGGCCTACAAACAATGTGTTGAAGATTGTGGATATTACGCCTGTGCTACATAGTGGCAACTATCAAATTGAGTTGTTGGGGAATCCAGGCAGTTTGCTTCAAGTAAGTTTTAAAACAGTTAAGTACACACGGCGACACATCAAGCTATACAAAACCAAAATAAGCTGGCCGCGCGTAGGTTCAGCAGAGCTGCGTTCAGAACCTTTTTCTGCGGTTGTTTTTTCAACTCGCTCTATAGTAGAACGTCTTTCACCGAGGTTCTGAAAGGTGGCGGCGTTTAGTGCGAAAAGTTGCGCTCGGGGTGCACTCTGGGTGCACATGGGGTGTAGGTTCGGAACGCAGCTCAACGTATAACGACGCGCGGCCAGCTTGTTGGTTTTGTATAGCTTGATATGTCGCCGTGTGTACTTACCTATATTGTATATTCACAAGTATCAGAAAATTCCAGGTGTAAAATAAAATGGGACACTTAAAGCGGTGCTTCAGACCATCAAACTGAACAACTTTATTTGACCAATATCGAAATCGCGAAAAAAAATCTGATGTCTCATACATTTCAGTCGAGTTATGTTTGCAGTTTTGTATGAGACAGCTGATTTTTTTCGCGATTTTAGTGTTGGTCCATGGTTGGTCCTATGGTCCTATAGTAAGTTGTTCAGTTTGATTGTCTGAAGCACCCCTTTAAGTAAGTGTTCCATTTAATTTTACACCTTGTATACCATACCTACATACTAGTTTTTGTATACAACTTTGTCTGCACTCCGGTCCCAACATCATAGCAAGATACAATGCATAATCCTCACTAAAAAAAGTCAATGGTCTAATCATAAGCTTTATATTCACCTTTATTAATTTGGAGTTAAACTAGAACTATATACTATTACCTATTCTGTGGTTACACCTAAACATATCATACACTTTTTGTAAATATATTAATATTATGTTCAATGTACCAAAACAATTCTATTAACTATAGTTTTATAATTATAATAGTTTAGGTCCTTGCTCCTATGTCCAGCAGTGGACGTCTATCGGCTGATATGATGATGAAGAATAGTTTAGGTCCAGAATATCCACCAGAGTTTATCTGTTTCGTAAAACAGGGCAGAAATATGAGTAGGTTAGGTACTCTAAATACGATACCAGTGTGATATGATAACTCTAAATCACAGTGAACGCAAATAAATAACATAATAATTTGTTGTGTTAAGCGATACTGATAACGAGGACTTCCTTTAAAGTTCGTTGAATGATGTCACCATGGTTGTAATCAAACCAACCAGTGTGGCGGTAATCAGTGCACCACCTTTAGTCGACCTTTTTAATCTCACTTTTAACTAAAAGTTCATGCCAACGGTCAGAATTTTCACAGCTAATTAATGTTATGTCTGTTTCCAGTGGAATATTCAGAAAGGTGTCACCGAGATACAACTCCTTGATAAGACTACAGTGGAGTCCGAGCACGCATGGACCTTGAAATTTACCAAAAAATAGTTTATTTCGTTGTTTGATATAAAGTTAGTATAAAGATATTATCTCTATGTTTGTTAAATAAAGTACAAATGTTTTTCTTTTATTTATTTTTTTATCATAATCATAAGTACAGTCACCAGCAGATATATCGTAGCAAACAAGGTGGTCAAGTCAAATATTTCTAAGCAGTTCTAATTTTCAATAATTTCTTTAGGTACTCCTAACCAATCAAAAATATAGGAACGCCTAGAACATCAAATATATCGACGCAGTCATAAACATCTGATCAGTTTCGGAAAAAACCTTACTCCGTTGTTTTACATTTTAATTTTTAAATAACATTGTAAACTTATTATTGAAAATGATTATTGAAGAGGATACGCAAAAGGGAGGACTGGTTCGATGAAAATGAGCAGCAGATAGGAGAGGCATTGGCTAAGCATCGGACACTTCTCAAAAACCACAGATCGTCAAACTGTGTGGCGGCAAGCAATGCTCAAATCGAGGCGATTACTGAAAGCGCATCAGCAATACGTAGGCAAACGCGTCTGTTGAAGGATTCTTGGTGGAAACAAAAAGCTGCAGCAATTCAGAGTCTAGCAGATTCTAACCAGTTAGGTGAATTTTACTCCGAAGTTAGGCAGCTAATAGGTAATACCTACCATAAACGTGTGCCTATAAAAACATCTGATGGCACACAATATCTAACAACGAAGGAAGACGTGCTCAAAAGATGGGCGGAACATTTTAACAACCTCTTAAACGTTGACCGACAAGCTCATCAAGATCACATCCGTAACCTTCCGGATAAACCTTTGCTAGAGGAGCTGCATGAACTACCAACTATGGAAGAGGTAGAGAGAGCGACAAAACAGCAGTCTAATAATAAAGCGGCAGGTGATGATGGTCTGCCAGCGGAGCTGTTTAAGTACGGCGGACCAGCAATGTTGGAATTTCTGTGGAAGATTCTCGTCGAAGTCTGGAAACAAGAAATAGTACCACAGGATTTCCGACATTCTCAGATCTGTATCCTATACAAAGGGAAGGGTGACCGTTCGGACTGTAATGCTTATCGTGGTATATCGTTACTGAGTTCTGCTGGTAAGATCTTTGCAAGAGTGCTTCTTAATCGTCTCCAGCCACTGGCAGAGAGTATTCTCCCCGAGTCACAGTTCGGCTTTCGACAGCATCGAGGTACATGCGACGCTGTATTCTGTGTTCGCCAGCTGCAAGAAAAAAGCAAAGAACAAAGTCAGGCTCTATATCTTTGTTTTGTTGACCTGGAGAAGGCATTTGATAGCGTTCCTAGAGAGGCATTGTGGATGGTGCTGAGGAAGCTTGGCTGCAGCGACAAGTTCATCAGATTATTAAGATTACTTCACGATGACATGACCTGTTGTGTATCTGTGGATGACGAGCGGTCTGGGAACTTCAGTGTGCAGTGCGGAGTCAAGCAGGGATGTGTCCTCGCTCCAACACTGTTTGCCTTGTACTTTGCTGTAGTCGTAAGAGAGGTAATAGATAGAGTCCCGGAAGGTGTTCGCCTACGGTACAGACCTGATGGTAGGCTATTTAACCTGGCGAGGCTGCGATCTCGCACAAAAGTTGCCTATGATGTGATCACGGAAATTATGTTTGCGGATGATCTCTGTTTTGTTGCGGAAACTTTTGAAGGCCTTCAATTATTGATGCTGGAGCTGCATAATGCATGTAGCAGATATGGTCTGAAGATAAGTGCATCCAAAACGGAGGTTATGGTCATGCCACGCGAACTGGCGGGAGGTAACCCTGGCGTAATGGTGAATGGCCAACTGTTGAAGACTGTCGATAAATTTAAGTACCTAGGTAGTACTGTACAGGACCACAATGACTTAGATGCGGAAATCAATAACAGAATATCTTCTGCTGCGTGTTCATATGGCAAGTTGCGAGGACGAGTCTTTCGATCGCACGATCTGAAGCTCCACACGAAAATATCTGTATACCGGGCAGTCATATTACCAGCTCTTCTCTATGGGTCCGAAACGTGGTGCCCATACAGAAAGCATATCCGTACTCTGGACAAATACCACATGAAATGTCTTCGTGACATCCTGAACATCCGATGGTCGGACAGAGTACGCAATACAGAGGTTCTGCGTCGCTGCGACATTGGGGGAATTGAGGCCTACTTGATGAGACGCCAACTACGATGGCTGGGTCATGTGTCTCGAATGCCAAACGAGAGGATGGCTAAGCGTGCGCTATACTCGGAACTCCAAAATGGGAAGCGCAAGCAGGGTGGCCAGCTTCTCCGCTTCAAAGATGTGCAGAAGAGGCACATGAAGAACTGTAGCATTGAGGACTCCGATTGGGAACGACGTGCTGGAAACAGAGACGAATGGAGGCAACTGGTGCAGAATAGCGTGTTTGACTTCGAGGAGCGCAGACGTAACGAGCTGGACAGAAAGCGTGACGAGCTAAAGGCCCGCCCACCTGTGGCCTATCATTATAATTATGTGGATGGAGTGCTGACGTGTGCTCTGTGCAGAAGAACATTCAAGGCAAAAATTGGATACGCTAGCCACATGAGAGCACATGTGCGGCGTGAAAGAGCCCAGCGGTCGCCATAACCGAAATCGGTTGGACTACTATATATATACTTTTCATGATTTTTAACATTCAAAATTAGATTAATATCATTATGGGGAATAAAATCCAATGTTGCAGATTTCATGTTACCTCGCCCCCCGCAAAAAGTGGCAGAAACGTTTCTTAGTAGAATGACACGCGTAACTCGTCCCTATTAAATTGTCTAAGATTACGTCACATCAATTAGGGTCAGCGCACACCTAGCGGAGAACAGGAGTGCGATTTTTGAAACTCATTCTTTGAACAAGCTTTGAACTCGGCAGTTGAAAATGTCAATATTACCTACTATGGAGAAGAAATCTTATCTTGTTGTGGGGGCTGGCAAGCCAGCAACACTTCGACCATAGAGTAAGAAGAGATGGCATATCGGCTTGTTTCTATAGAAAATGTTGTCGCCAACAAAGGGGGTGAAAAACGGGTGAGGGGAAGGGTTAACATTTAAATACGCTACTTCCCGCTATTATGACGTCAGGCCAAGGAATATAACTACCGTCAGGCCCAGTTGAGTATCTGTGCACAGTTCGATATAACATCTCTTCCCCAGGGGAGCGCGTTATTTTCTCTATGACTTCGTCCCAATACTTTTTACTTTCTTCATCCTTCAAATACATGATCAATGATGGGGACAATACCATTGAGGGGAAGAAACCTAAGATGTCCCGCTTTTGGATATCCATCTCCGAGGAGGCTCATGCGTTTTGCCGCCAAGACATCACAGTCATAATCACAAAGGGTTTCAGGTTCATGCTCAGCAGCTGGGATCTAGAGGGAGTTTCATCTTGTGCATCATCGTGCCTGTGGCTGGACTGTCTGGTGAGGGCTAAAGACAAATTGTCTTGGATCGTGGATCGATCATAAATAATACCAAATATTTATTGAACAGTTTTTATTTAATTACGCTAATAATAACAAATTTTATGAAATTTTTAGTTTTACAGTACTTATCTTTAGACATTAGGTGAAGCGGTCGTAGATAAATAATTATGCTGGGATCATAACGCAATATAGATACTAAACATATATAGGTACACATTGATTTCTTTTAATATACACATGAAAAGTGCTTATTGGAATAGTATTCTGTGTTTGGAACCATCGAGTTAATAATGTACTACGTTCTAGAGACGACACGATAAAAAAATCGTCATGCGCCACATACGGGTAGAAGGACCGGGCGGGCAGATAGAGATAGCGATTAGTATCCGGCAAACAACTTGATAAAAGCTTGATATCGCTATCACCTAAAAAGTTTGTTTCTGTGCATACAAGGCCTTCCTCAAGACGTTTGCTGGCCATTATACTATACTAAGTTACTGAGTAAGGTGCGGTGATAGCGCTACATTGAACGGGACGACGCGTAATGAAGTGCAATGGCTCCTCTAGTACAGTCACCAGCAGATATATCGTAGCAAACAAGGTGGTCAAATATTTCTAAGCAGTTCTAATTTTCAATAATTTCTTTACTCATAGTCAAATATAGGAACGCCGAGAACATCAAATATATCGACGCAGTCATGGTGGCCATAAACATCTGAACAGTTTCGTACAAAAACCTTACTCCGTTGTTTTACATGTTAATTTTAAATAACATTGTAAAGAAATTATTGAAAATTCGCTGTTCACATATTTATGACAAAATACACGTTTAGATATAATTGGTAACATTTACTGTAAATAATTTAATGAAAATTAGCACTGCTCAGAAATATTTGGATACCTTGTATGCTACGATATATCTGATGGCGACTGTACGTAGTAGGAAGGTACATTATAAACTCAATGATTGGACAAGTTAAAATAGAAGCACATTTCCTAATCGATACAATTGTATTGTCCATTGAATAATTACGATATTTACTTACGCACAAGCTGTATAAAAATAAATAGAATACGATATACCATTAAAATCTGTTCAATACGAAGCTAAATATTGCTCATTCTCCCTTATAAATACAAAAATATATTGCATTTTCTGTATAACACACATTACAGTTATAATTATAAGGCATCATAAACAAAGACAGACAGATCATACCAAACTTTATTCAAATCTATTTATTACTTAGGGCTCTTACAGACGAGCGACACTTTCCTGTCGCGGTGGGTTGCAGAGCGTCGCGCTCATAGTCTAAAAAAACAAGGTCTTCTATTCCCAGAGTGACACAAGCCTACGTCACAAAATGGCCGCTAAACATGGTAAAAGCTTAGACTAATTATATCGGGACGCGTAACCACGTGTCATTCTACTAACAAACTTTCTGCCACTTTTTGCGGGGGGCGAGGTAACATGTTATCCGCAACTTTGGATTTTATTCCCTATGACTTTAGATTCTAATTTTGAATGTTCAAAATCATGAAAAGTAGTCTCGTGTAAACCCCAAACGTTCTAAGTTCAAAATTATTGTTTCGCTATTATAGGCTGTCTCGTTTAGTGATAAGGTATAAAATTGGGTGTAAATGCGCTAGATTAATTGATCTAATACCGTGGCAGTGGGGAAATGCTACCGCAAGGCCGGTCCGGATATAATTAGTCTAAGGGTAAAAGGGTATGATGACGTAGGCTTGTGTCAGTCACGTGGTCAGTCACGTGATCGGAAGAGAATACCAGGCGCAGTATATTATTGTACCATGGTCGCGCTCATACATTTTACGGACCCTCCGCGACCGCAAAGTTTTGCTCGTCTGTAAGAGCGCTTATGTAACGGTTTATGTAGAAGTTGCAATCATGAGATATTTATCAGTATTCACCGGCACTGGTGGTAAGTAGTTGTAATAATGTTTCTGTCTACCCCAAAAGGGAATAAGTGGGTGATTGCATGAATGAACATACGAGGAACAAAAGGTGTTGAATGAAACGATAAAATCAAAGAGAAAAGTATAACGGTAGATAAATAATATAAAGCAAGACATCAAAACACTACTTGACATCTATTCACACTTCTGACGTATACAGAGGACATCTTTCGCCCCAGATCCATTTGGAAGTGTTTCGTTATAACCTTGGTATAAGCTGTGGTATAAGCACAGAATAGGTAATAGTATATAGTTCTACATACAGAACGGCCACTCCCCGTCCTCCCTCACACTCTCTGTGGTAACTTGAGGGAAGCCGAGCAAGGGAATGCAGTCAGGCGCGCGCACCCGTTGGATTTGAATACATAAAATATATTTTATTTTTCTCCTCACAGTAAAAATAAACGTTGGAAAATAACGCTAACTTCACATTTTCTGTGATTCTTTAGCTTAAAAACTATTTTTAATAAAAGAATGAACCATAAAAAGTAACGAAATGTATAATGTAGTTCCATAGTGTAGTTCATACGATGCGTGTTAAGTCAACCCTACACATATGTCATGCACAATTTTCGCAAAGTGCGCATGTGCGAACGTCATCATGTCAAATCTAAAACGTTGTTTGAAGTGCCGGACCTGTGGTATAAGGTTGTGTAATATTGATTTTCTTGAAAAAAGTGGCGACATTATTTAATTGATAGTGCCGGTCTTTAGTTTCAGGTCACTGGATAAAATGTTAAATAATTATAAAATCAAACAGTATGTAGTTTGCGAAGCACCATTCATAACGCACATGAAGCTCTATTTATTGATTTTGCCTATTATACAAGGTGTAACATAGTAACACCCTAGTAATACTTAAGGGGGTAAAGACCATCAATCTGAACAACTTTCACTACGGAGCCAACTTCGAAATCGCGAAAAAAAAATCAGATGTCCCATACATTTTCGTCGAGTCGGTACAGCAGTTTTGTATGGGACAGCAGATTTTTTTTTCGCGTTTTCAAAGTTGGCTCCATAGTGAAAGTTGTTCAGTATTACTAGGGTGTTTTGTTACACCCTGCAGTTAATAACTATTAGTTATAAACTTCCCAGTAATTATTTCTAAATCTCGAATAGGTATACATAACTATCAAACAATAACTATGGTACAATTATGGTAGTAGGAAGAAATCTATAGATTATATTCGTAGGACTGCCTTATAAATTCGTACCTCAAAGCAAAAAAAATGCTCTATTCTTTATTTTACATTTCTAATTTGCGATATCTGTAGTTTCGCCAATTATCTGATACAGGACATTGACAGGATGTATTTTAGCAGTTTGTTTTATGAATAAAGGAATATCGACAGACCTACTAGAATATAACCTTAAGGGGTAAGATGTGTAATCTGTTTCAAATCTGCTGTTTATGTTACAATAGTCGATGACACACCGAGGGCAGGAAAGTAAGAATGGTCTCAGATCTCATGTGATCGGAGGCTTTCTTATTTACTGCCCGACTTGCCCGAGGTTAGTACATTATTTTTCTCCCCGACCGAGGTGGACAGCGGCAACTTCGTTCAGCGCAGCGCGACGAAAGTTTACGCTTTCCGCCCGGTAGGGTGAAAAATAAATTAACAAACACAAAGGAATCTATTACGGAGTTCACTTTGCATTTGCTTAGTTCTTTTTTACTACCTTTTATAAATGCTATTTTGTACTACCTATACCTACCTATACTTGCTTGCTTTAAATGATACAGATCTTATATAAAAAATTAAAATGTTTGGGGTACTGTTAGACGATTTTTATCATTATAATAGCATTACAAGATAGTGGTACATCTTTATACATTTGATACCAATACAGGTGTAACAAAACACCCTAGTAATACTTAAGGGGGTGCTTCAGACCATCAAACTGAACAACTTTCACTTTGGAGCCAACATCGAGAAAAAATAAAAAAAATCTGCTATCCCATACATTTTAGTCGAGTTGATACTGCAGTTTTGCATGCGACAGCAGATTCTTTTTATTTTTTCTCGATGTTGGCTCCATAGTGAAAGTTGTTCAGTTTGATGGTCTGAAGCACCCCCTTAAGTATTACTAGGGTGTTTTTTTACACCCTGTATAAACATTTTGAGGACTTGTCGGATTGTTGAATACAGTCAGTACCCGACATTGTATCATAAAATTCATAAATGTATGTATGACTAAATTAACAACTAATATGGCTAAATTCCTTTTTATCTATTATACAATAAACACGTTGCCTTAGTATTTACATAAAACGTCAACGCCAGTAATAAAACAAAACTTTTTCGAAAATATTATCATGGAATGTTAGAAATGTTACAATATTTTTGTTATTTAATTTTTAGATAATTTTATTTAAAATTCCAAAGAAATATGCAACTTAAATAATCTCAGAATTTGTAGAGGCAATTCCAATAAACATAAAAATAACAGAGATAGAGATAAACATGATTTATTTACATCATTTATACAAATAAAACTACAGGGTGTTAGGGTAAATGTTGCATTACTTTAAGGGGTGATAGTACTCATGATACTGAACAACTTTCCCTAAGAAACATTATAGGAAATTCGCAAAAAAAAAAAACTTTTCATACAAATGCTCGATCAGCGGATTGTATTTTATAATGGAGATTTTTTTCGAATTTCCTATTGTTTTCTTAGGGAAAGTTGTTCAGTATCATGGGTACAATCACCCCTTAAAGTAAAGCAACTGTTTACCCTAACACCCTGTATATTATATTATTTATAAAACGACAGTACATTATGAGAAGTGAAAAATAACAACTTCTCCATATTTAATTATTGTGCAGGGGAAAATGTTGGGGAGACGAATGCCTGGTAGAAGGACGTCCTGGCTTAAGAACTAGTGTGTTTGATTCGAAACAAACACCACCTCATATTCAGTTCAGTCAGGGCTGCAGTCTCCAGGGTCCGGAGGTCCGCTATCATCATGGCTATATGCCATGATGATAGCGGACCTCCGATACGAGATGACACAAGATGCAAATATAAATTTCGGAAAGTATTCAAAGATGTGTGATCTGTGAGGCGGTACCTTAATTCAACGTGAAACAATTGTAATTTTTCTAGTTTTATAATTTGGAAAATCTGTTACTTTTTATACAATACAATAATAGTTTATTGTACACCGAAACAAATTATACACAAACGACATACAACTTTATGTTGACTATACAAAGGTCAAATGGCAATGTTTTGAGTCATAAAAATAGACAAGGCCCTCCTTAATATTCTGACGGTGTTTTAAGAGGATGATAAGACTATCAAACCGAAAAACTTCCTCTATGGGACCAACAAAAAAACCGCGAAAAAAAATCAGCTGTTCCATACAAATCTGCAATCTTACTCGACCGGAATGTATGGGACTTTTAATTTGCGATTTCGTTGTTGGTTCCATAATAGTACTGTAGCCACGGGACTTTTTAATTACAACAAAGATTACCGATTGCCGTTTTGATATTATTGTAGTGTACGAAATGACTTATATAAATACCCTAGTCTTAAAGATCACAACCCGCCGTAGCAAAAATAAACTAAAAAAAAAATTCTCAAATTTTTGAATTTCGAGGTTACCGTTTTTTTTCTATACTGTCATGTTCTTCACCTTAGTTCAATACCCATACGTAATAGTAAGACTGTCTAAAGTTGCCATACAAAGCTACAAGACAAGATGAAAAAGTCAATTTCGATGGGTCTTGTAGCTTTGTATGGCAACATTAGACAGTCTTACTATTACGTATGGGTATTGAACTAAGGTGAAGAACATGACAGTATAGAAAAAAAACGGTAACCTCGAAATTCAAAAATTTGAGAATTTTTTTTTTAGTTTATTTTTGCTACGGCGGGTTGTGATCTTTAAGACTAGGGTATTTATATAAGTCATTTCGTACACTACAATAATATCAAAACGGCAATCGGTAATCTTTTTTGTAATTAAAAAGTCCCGTGGCTACAGTACTATAAAGAAAGTTCTTCAGTCTGATGTTCTAATCATCCCCTTAAAAACCGCCAGCCAATTAAAAAATACCCTGCATATTAAACATAAATATAAGAAAACCGACGTAAAAACGACATTTGAGATTTCTTTGACACCAGTCGAAGCAGTCAAACCTCTCAGGTGCCATATTAAACCGGCCACGAATCGGTTTTCCTATAATCAACAAAACTTACGGGTTTATTATTCAGAATCCGAACAACCCGGCTAGTTCCATTAGCTATGAAACAGATTGCAACCTATCCCTTTGCCTTAAAGCTTCCAGTTGAGGCATTAAAGACACCTTCTCATTGAAGAACTCCTCGATAGACTCGTCAGCTAGCATGGTTGCAAGGAACTGCTCTAAAGTTATGGACCAAACGCCTTCTGGATTCTCAGTTTCTTTAGATGGGGATGCTTTTTGCCTATCTTCGATAGGTTCTGATGTGTTACCGTTGGGGTCCAACTGAAATAAGATATTGGGAAGCATAAAAACCGGCTAAGTGCGAGTTTGATAAGGTAAGACACTGCCATAAGCCTTCGATCAAAGTAAAATGAATGGATACGCGAACATTTCAAACAAGAAAAATACCAAAGTTAAAACAATTGCTAGTCGATATTGCCTTTGCTTAGACCAAACGTAAGGTATAATCCAAATTAATACGTACCGAAATGACGGGCCAAGTGCACGTCAACGAATGCTTTGGCCTATCCATTTATTTTAATTTGATCGAAGCCAACCGCACTGTTTTCTCGTCAGAATTCATTTCGGACAGACTGTTCACAACTCGGATCAAAAGGCGCGAGTTCGTTGCGCACACGCGGCGAATGCCGGCTTGAAACATGTTCACAAATCGCCACTGTGATATGGCCGTTATTCTATCAATTTATTTATTATTTTTAGCAAATCCAACATAATTATAAAGACATATTCTGCGAAAATTTCAACCTATTTTCAATCTATTCAAAATATACAACAAAAAAGTTCAAAAGATACAGCAGATATAGACGGACAGCGAGCGTTGAGCGTAAGCGTCCAGTTGGCACCGATTGTGTACGGAATCCTAAAAACAAGTTTATCAGGCTCAGAAAGTATTAATATATTTTTTGTTTTTACTCATAATGGGTTTGCGCTTGGCTTCAGATCAGCTGATGGAAAGTGTAGATGAAGCCGAGGATGTAGCGCGCTCGCCCAGAAAAAGCCTATTAACTCCTCTTTTAAAAATATCCTGATTGTATTTGCTTGGGAAAACAGACGCAGGGAGAGGTTCCAAACCTTACCGGTTCTCATTATAAAAGAGGATGCGAACCTTTTTGTGCGGATGCAGTTTCGCACTACGTCATCATAAATAAATACTGCAGGCTTACCTCAATGGGATGAGGTTGTTTGGCAGCAGCGGCTAGATAGAGACTGTCCTGTGAGATCTCGCGATCAAACTCTGGTCTTTGGTACCATTCACCCAGCTGGAGCAGTAGCGTACCTGGTAGCGAAGATTAGGAATAACTTTGAAACATGTTTTAATTGTAATAATAACATTAACATTAGAATTTATTTTGTAGTAGTTTACTAGAAGTATTATGTTTTGTAATAGTTTACTAGAAGTGTTATCTCAAGGATATCATATCTCAACCCCATCATATCTCAAGGACCGGTTCACATTCCTTCATGCCACCCATGACCGTGTACTGCGCTCTGCTCAAAATTTGTTACTAGCTGTTCCACGTCACACATCGTCCGCCTATGATCATTCGTTTACAGTGCACTCTGTTCGATTATGGAATGACCTGCCTATTACCATAAGACAAGCTCCCTCCCTGCCCGTTTTTAAAAAACGAGTAAGGGATCACTACCTCGCCCTTTGACTCATTGTTATTAATTATTAATATCACATTTTGATCCATTAGGTACTTATTATATATTATATTTATTATTTATTGTTGGATATTTTGTATGTATATATTTATGTATATGTATATTGTATGTATATACATAAATAAATCACGCTACACTTTTGGCGTCTTCCCATTTTCCATTATTGTGGCGTCCATATGTTCTACTTATATATATCATAATATTTTTATTAATATTCTCCACTATTGACGTGGTGATTATACTGGCGTTATCCATTTTCCAAAATATCAAAAAGAAAAAATATTCACTTTGGATGCATTTTCGTTTTCATTTGAGCTCCTTTTCATACTTAACACAATATGGCATCCTTGTATAATTTTCTGTTCCCACCATTGTATCACCTAAATGGCTTCCGCATTCCACCCACGTGTGATCAGTCAGGCCAAGCGACGTTGCCAAACTTCTCGCCATTAAGTATGAAATTTGAGCTGCACCACACCTACAAAGCTTATCGCCTAATCTCCAGCTTGGAACTACTTACAAAAACATACTGAAAAGTCGCTCAATTACTTTTTCTTTTCCTTACGAGAAAATATTTTTCATAATGATAATTGATAACTGATGATGTTGTTATTATTGACCAAAGTGAGCTTGGACGAAAATGTTTTCGTATGTCCGGTCCGGTGTCCAGATTTCCCGCTATCCGGATTTCCCAATGTTCTCTTCTACAGGTCGCATTTCTGCACCGGCATGTAAAATTGATGGGTAAATATTGGAAACATACCACATGCTGTGCCAGAAGTAACAGATCCGTTCACACTCCTCACCATAATCCACTACGTATTTTTCCAAAAAGGCAAATTGTTGATATTATATTTACTTAGGTATAGCAAAATAGTGTAGTCAATACAATATAGTCGTAATGATTTTGGAGTTAAGATATTGATTTTATACTCGATAATTTACGGAATGGAAGTCAAAATTAAGTAATGAAGGGAAAACTCAGAAAACTTCAGCAAAAACCAAAGAGCAAAGTGACAATATTGTTCCCTCCGACGCACGAAATTCTTTTTTTAGACAATCAGGTGATTTAGCTTGCATTGCCCTAACCAAACTGGGGAAAATCACACAAAGTGATAAATAGACTTTTGTGTTCCCTACTAAGGGAATCGAACCCACGACCTCCGGGTCGAGAGCCCAAGGCTCAGACCACTAGACGACAAAGGCAGCACAAATACATTAAGAAAAAAATTACTGACTGACATATCAACGCACAGCCCAAACCACTGGCTCCTGAGACTTCAAATTTAAAGGAGACGTTTCACGAATGTATGGAGCCCATGCCACCACCATGTACACCTAATATTTTAAAAGCTTAATAAATCTTTAAACAGATTCAACTATTAGATTTCGATAGTTTGGCCTAGTTTTCTCATACAAAGGCTTTAAATTAACTAATCTAGGCAATACTGATCGATTGGAAAATAAATATGGCGTCAACGTCAAGGTCAAGTCAAATGACAAACAGTTTTGGCGTCAGAAAATGGCGGGTTATGTATGTATGTACTTCTTTGTTAGTTGGTATCTGTAGGCCCAGCAGTGTTCTCAAAAATGGCAGATAACCAAAAACAGGCACAAGTGGATTTCGGGCGATAATACAAATAAACAGTTTTCAAGTCTTCTTTTTATGATTAAGTTTATCAAAATATTAAAATTAATAAATAATATTTACAAAAAAATGAAAAATCACATAAATCATGAAGGTATTGTGTCTTGGTTGCCAATTTCAACTTAATCAACTTTAAGACCGGAGTAAGACTGTGACGAGATGTTTTTTTTTTCATGGATATTATAACTTTTCATCCATCATGTGGGTACATTTTGAAAAGGGGATGAAATGGGCTTTCTTAATAAGTTATTTTAATTTTGCTATCTGTTAAATCAAAAATGTTATGGAAGACTTAAAAAGACTTATAAAGGCGAAAGTATGTGAGTGAGTGTGTATGTTTGTTACTTCTTCACGCCTAACTTGTTAAGGTAAAGGTAAGGTATGGAGTGTTCTTAGGATTGTAACTTACGATACAAATAATCATGCCACAAAATTGTCAAGAACAGCATTTATTTTTTTATAAAAATAAAGGTAGAAAAGAAAATAAAAAGAACTTAATTCTAATTTAAAAGTTCGAATACAAACTTAAGATACAAAACTTAAGAACTTTGGATACAAATAATCATGCCACAAAATTGTCAAGAACAGCATTTATTTTTTTATAAAAATAAAGGTAGAAAAGAAAATAAAAAGAACTTAATTCTAATTTAAAAGTTCGAATACAAACTTAAGATACAAAACTTAAGAACTTTGGATACAAATAATCATGCCACAAAATTGTCAAGAACAGCATTTATTTTTTTATAAAAATAAAGGTAGAAAAGAAAATAAAAAGAACTTAATTCTAATTTAAAAGTTCGAATACAAACTTAAGATACAAAACTTAAGAACTTTGGATACAAATAATCATGCCACAAAATTGTCAAGAACAGCATTTATTTTTTTATAAAAATAAAGGTAGAAAAGAAAATAAAAAGAACTTAATTCTAATTTAAAAGTTCGAATACAAACTTAAGATACAAAACTTAAGAACTTTGGATACAAATAATCATGCCACAAAATTGTCAAGAACAGCATTTATTTTTTTATAAAAATAAAGGTAGAAAAGAAAATAAAAAGAACTTAATTCTAATTTAAAAGTTCGAATACAAACTTAAGATACAAAACTTAAGAACACCCCTAAACTACCGAAAATTTCAAGTCTGCTTTCGTCATTTTGTAAAAGCTGAATTTTATAGACGTTACTCGGGTCTGTAAAAAGATAATTCCCCAGGAGCCGGACAGTTTAAATGGTTTCTTCACCTTGCCGGACACTCTTTTGTGTCCTTATTTGCAGTTTTTTTTATTTTTTTCATAAACCGCTAAAGCTAGCAGAAAACTGTCAAAAGATAAAGTGTTCTTTATAAAATTATATACAAAACATTCTGTGGACGTATGCTGATAGGACCTATAGTTTTCAAAATATGCTAACATAAACTGGTAACATAAACATATTTTGAAAACTATAGGTCCTATCAGCATGTAACCAAAGAATGTTCTGTATATAATTTTATAAAAAACATTTTATCTATTGACAGTTTTCTGCTAGCTTTAGCGGTTTATAAAAAAAATATAAAAAACTGCAAATAAGGACACAAAAGAGTGAAGCATGGTGGGCAAGGTGAAGAAACCATTTAAACTGTCCGGCTTTTGGGGAATCATCTTTTTATAGGTCTCCAGTAACATATAAAATTCAGCATTTATAAAATGTCGAAAGTAGACTTGAAATTTTCGGAAGTTTGGGGTGTCCGGCAGGGAGTAGCAACCGCCCAGGCGGTTAGAAAGTGTCCGGCAATGGAGAACGTGATTTCTAAAGTAATTCTGAATATAATATTGTAAAAATTAACCTTTACACTATAACGAAATTAAGGTACCATTTTTTAAGGTATCAATAAAATACTTTATAAACCTGAAGGTATTTGCCATGAACATTTACGGTCGTGAAATTTACAATTTACATATGATTACCAAAATCCACAAATTTAATAGCAATGCTATTGCTGCGTAGCACACAGCGAGTATAATGCCAACTTTTATTTTGTTTAATTCGTCGTTCCGTACGATAATGGTGGTTTCAGACCGACAATGCACTTGTTGCAAGTGTTGCAATGTTACTGGCGCAGTTTCAGGCGCAGGTGTCGGCTCGGCCGATACTACGTGATCTTCTCGCGGTATTGACCATATCACTTCAGGAGGAATTAATTCGTCAGGCAACGTAGTAGTAGAAGTAGAAGGTGTAAAATCCAAAGGTGAATCCGAATAGCCTGAAATTATCAAATAGTTTCAAACTATTTTCAATTAGATACCTAATGTGTGATTATTAGATTATAATTTAATGGTTGTAAAAATGTTTGTATGAAAAATAATTGAATGAATGAATATAAGATTAACCAGAATACACAAATTTTATCTTCAGAAAACCGATTTATTAATGCACCTGGACTTTACAGGTGGAGCACGCAAGTTACATACCGAGAGGTAAGGCCGGCAATCGGAAACTGAACATCTGCATGTCGACATATCCATCATCAACCTGATCCGGATGCCTTGAACCACTGGCAGATGCCATTGCAAATATTGTGTTATTTGATTTAGTTTTTGACCACACTAGACACCAAAGTACAGTTTCGGCACTACTGACTGAGTGAACGTCTCCTATCTTAATGAAACGTCGCAAATAAATGAAGTACAACAAAAGTAGATACTGAAATAAGAGCTTGGCAGTAAAGCATAAGCTAAATAAATACAGTAAGCTTCATGTTAAATCATGCCGCCTATTTTTTGAGACCGGACATTAGGTACATACGAGGACAGGGGCGTAGCTACCACCGTATCTGCCGAATCAATTATACGGGGCCCGGGGGCCCCGTATAATTGATACGGCCAAGGGGGCCCCCTAGACGCAAAAAATAGTAAAAACTTGCCTCTGTGGCATAGAGGGAGTACTCGTAACTTTAGAAAAACTATACTCATGAACAGCTTTAATGGCTATAAATGATTTAACAAATCAGTTTGCTGAAAAAAAGGCAAGGAGAGTGTTTGTTTAATTGGAATTGTTTGTAAAAAAAATGGAAGAAGTGATTTTTAATAAATAAATAAATAATAATAAATAAATAACGCTCACAGGCACATACATTGTAATGATCCCAAGAAAGCACTATTAATAGGCTGTTTATTATGGAAACCATACAACAACGGCACAAACATATAAACATCCATGACCGAACCGGGATTCGAACCCAGGACCCTGGTTTGGCAGTCCGGCGTGGTAACCATTACACCAACCGGGCCGTCGGATTTTGAAAAGATACTTTAAATTTTATGCAAACATTTTTTTCTTTTATGAGAAATCTTTACCCTTCATGTATAAACACAAATGTTTATACGGGGCCCCACCAAGGCACGCTACGCCACTGTATGAGGATATTACCTAGATGGTTTTATTCCACTATGTAATGGGACCTACTTAAAAAAGGCCAGTATGCTTAGTGCGAGTTTTTCAAACGACTCGAACGCGTTAAAGTAAACCGTGATTTGTATGGGATTGAAACAGCGCCATCTGATGGCATTCACAAGAAATATAATTTGTGAGTGCGAGTTTTAACTCTGTCACTGACGACCACCGGATACATTAAAAGTGAGCACGTAAACATCGATGTCCTTGACGTAAACAGTATTGATGACAGTTTTGCAAGCTTTTGCGAGTGTGAGTTGCGACTTTGACAGTTCGAAGAGTAAACTTTACGCTAACGCGATATTGAAGTTGTCACTAACAACAGTCGTGAGAACATTTAATTATACGTGTGAAGCGGATAAAATAATGGCAGCTTGTATTTTTTTCGCTCGGATGTTGTTTGCGACAGCTAAGGCACAAGATGAACGCAATTAAATGAACGAAATGACCCTAATTAGGAGTGGTTCAGAGTTCAGACCATCAAACTAAACACCTGAAATCACAAAAAACATCAGCTGTTCCATACAAAACTCCAATGCCTACTTGACTCCAATGTATGAGCAACAGATTTTTTGCAATTACGGATTTGCTCCCATAGTAAAAGTTGTTGAAATCACTGCAAAGGTAACAACTCTTCAATTTGATGGTCTGAACAACCCCTAAAAATTTGTTGATTCATTTTTATTCCACTCTTTAGTCATCAGTCATCACAGAAAGCGAATTTATTCATAGATACAAGTATTCCACAAGATTTTAACTTAATTTGCATTTAATAACTAGAACTTCAATCCTTATTAAAAGAATTTTAATGTTACAAATAGCTAACTAATACACTTATATTCTGCAAACATCACCAATATTTCGGATTGTGACGGGCTCATCTTTATTTTTAATAAAAAGTCATATTATTAGATATTAGATCGTTAAGAGCTTTATTAAAAACAATATGTTACATTTAGTCGGGTTATCGCACACACGTCACCATAATGCCAACCTAAGAAGAACAATAAACGCTACTCATGGTGAGTAAACGCCGACCGGGAGTTACAAACGATTACAACTCACACTCGCGTGTTTTCGGTCATCGATATGTTTGACGTTTATTCGATTTACTTTTTAGTAAAGTCATTCGATTTGTTTTTTGAAACTCGCACTAGGGGTACAGGTCAGGAGTACTTTAAACCGTCGCGCATGCATGAAAGGACTGATGAATGTAGATGAAGCGAAAAAAGTATATATGGAGCGTAGCAAGTGGAAGAAAGTGGTCTCTGCCTACCCCTATGGGAAAGAGGCGTGACTTTATGTATGTATGTATGTACAGTAAATTCGTACCAACGACCTGAACCTGATGTCACAACCTGCATGTGTATTCTGCCAACAACTGATTACTTTTTTGTATATGTATTTTGGACAAAAACCTTAATCTTCAACCAATCTTTGTTACTCAATAGATCTGGATACTGACTTTTCAATGTTTCGCATTCGTAACGTTTTGGAGGATTTTTATTTTTTATATGTCTTGCAAAGAATTTTAAAACCACACTTTTTTGATCTGATGTCCACGGAATCAGGACTCGTTTTTTCTTTGTAACTTTTGGTTCATTTAACATAGTTGAACAGGATGGACTTGACTGTGTTATTTTTTCAATAGCTTTTCCAACTGAAATAGGATTTTCAACTGAAATAGGATTTTCAACTAAAATAGGTGCTTCAACTGAAATAGGTGCTTCAAAAGAAAAATCTAGAATTTCTTCATTTTGTACATCGGTTCCGGTTATTTCTTCATCCAAATTAAGATCTATTTCATCTAATGAGCGTCCTTTGTACTTATCAGCTTTACCACTTTCCATGAGTAACAAAAGTTTGGATATTTTTGCTGTCTGAAAAACATCATCTGGCAGTCTATAATTTTGTTTATGTACTGACAACGTGTGTCCCATAAATGAAGCTAGCTGTTCCATTTCATTATCAGTCATATTGAATAATTGAGCTAATGTTGCCAAATGTTTTCTTAGCCGAGTAGCAGTCAGGGCTTTAGGATTTTTGGCCCCGCAGGAATTTGCGTACTTTTCGATGGTTTTGTAACCACATAAAAGAGAGCCACCACTTTTCGCGAACAAATAGTCATTGTTTTTGTCTACATATTTATAACGCAAAGAAATTAGTAGATCTATGTCTTTTTGTACATCATTGCTAAACAAAACAGGAACCCCTCGCCCCCTTTTGCCGCGAATCACAACTCGTTTGAGGCTATTGACAAGGACCTTTTCTGTTGTTGAAAGAACATTGTCAAATTCTTCATATTTTCGAGATATATCGTCTTTTGTACCATAAGTTTGGTAAAAACTTAATTGTAGGCGTTGCAGTTCTCCTGGCCGCCGCCGATTTAACAAAAGAACGCGACAGAAAACTGTTTCCAACAATTGATCGTAAGCAAGACAGTTTATTGAATTATCAGACTGAGTCAGTATTGCTGCTGCTTT
Organism: Agonopterix subpropinquella; assembly: GCA_922987775.1. NCBI lineage: Eukaryota > Metazoa > Arthropoda > Insecta > Lepidoptera > Depressariidae > Agonopterix > Agonopterix subpropinquella. Next base: position 7,910,081 of record OV277700.1, read on the forward strand.
GGAAGCTGTTGTAATTAGACAATTTTTTAAACATTTTAAATCATTTGCCAATGGTACAATACTAATTTTGTTATATTTGTTTATATTTAAATCGTCAGCTGCCTGACTAGAAACATCAAATTTCCAGTGGTTTTCAATTAAATTTGTCAGAGTTTTAAGATCAACTTGAATTTTGGCAGTACTTGTACTGACTTCGGACTTGTAACTTTCATATAAGGCTATGCTGCAACATTGTTTGATTGAAGTGCCAATATTCATGGCGTATGTTGGGGCGTTATACCGGTCTTTAGCAGTGTCAAAACCGGCAGCGTTTTTCGTGGCTAAAACTAGAATGTCATAATTTTCGGGCTTTAAGGCGTCCCTGAGATTTTTTATGGTCGACTTAATTTTTTTTATTTCTATTAATAATTTGGCAAGTTCTCGCATTTTTCTAGACGTAACATTGACAAAATGTGCCTCGCGATGTGTCTGAAGATATTGTAACCCAAAAGCACAAATCAAGGAATCCTGTTTTGCCTCAAGTGATATTTTATCTGCTCGCATACGTGGAAAAACAACGTCTTTCAATTTCTGATTTACTTTATTACTGCGAAGTAAAAAGTTTTGCGCCTCAGCTTGAACTTTGGAGTTACAATATGATTCATCACATTTTTTTTTGTGCTTCCATAGTTGTTTCCTGCTATAAAATCCTAGGCATTTAGTGCATGGCAAATAGTCTTCATGTTTTGAAAATTTTTCTTTTTTCATTGGTTTGAAGGATGCGCTTTGAGTGTTTGTAATATAATTTCCCTTTTTTCGTAAATCAGTAAAAAAACGTTTACGAAGTATACTATTTTTCGGAGCTGCTAAGGCTCTCTGAACTTCAGTTTCGACACAATGATTCCTAACCACATGCCTAGCAAAATTTAGAACAAATTTTTCGCAATAGAAACAGAAATCACGTTCACGCCTTCGCTTCACAGATTCTATGTGTCCATTGGCAGAAACAGCAGTCACGTTGTTATTTGTTTGCTCTCCATCGCTGTGGAGTTGGTGGTCCTCAGTTCTGTTAGGGTTAATCTGAAACAAAAATTGTGTTTATTTATCACCCTGATTTTTTTCTAACATAGGTATTTTTTCTAGGTTTTGGTAACTTCAATAAAATTTCTGATCTTATATAGGTACTGTACTTTGCGGATAACCCGTGGGAGGCCTTTGCCCAGCAGTTGGACAATGTGGGCTAGTAATAATAATAATAATACTGTGCGGGGGAATATTAAATAGGTACTTTCGGAATTGACCTACATTTTTCTCTGGGTCAGATTCAGATACATGAGATGCATCATCTTCTTCAGTTTCAGTTTCTGATTCTGGTACATAGGTCGCATCATGATGATTGTCATCTGAATCGCAATAATCTTCGTCGCTTGATGCCATGATCACATTTGCTTCTATTTGGGTTTTTGGCTTTTCATCCTGAATCATATCATTTTCACTTGTGTTATTTTTGTTGCTTTCCTTCAACGCCACGATCGCATCCGTTTCTATTTGACTTTTTGGCTTTTTGTCATGAGTTATTACATCTTCATTTATGTTTTTTTTGTGGGTTTCCTTCGATGGTACGATTACATTAGTTTCTATTTGGCTTTCTGGATTTTTAGCATTAATAGTATCTTCTTCCCTTTCGTTCCTTTTCTTGGTTTCCTAAAATTAAAACATTATTATTCTCTACGTCTCTTTTTAGGGTTTCATACTCGAAGGGTCCGAACGGAGCCCTATTGCTGTCGCTCGCATGTTTGTCCGTCCGTCCTTTAGTCTGTGGATACTTTTCTCCTAAACGGCTGGATCTACAGTCTTCAAATTCACACAGATTATTTATCTTATTAATGCGCAGGGTAACAAATACCAAACAAAACATTTCAATAATCTAAAAGGGGGCTACCATCCCATACAACAAAGTGATAAATGAGGTTAAGCAATGTCGTACGCGGTCAGTACTTGAATGGGTGACAGTCTAGTACAAAATACGTTTTTAAATTAACACTGCACGGAACCCTAAATGTATGAAGTCCGACACGCATTTGGCCGGTTTTAATTAAGAGATTTACGAAGTTATGCACGCTTGCCAGGATAGGTATACATAAACATGAATGGATAGATTTTCAAATAAAATTGTTATTGAGACATTATTATAATTATGACATTACTAACTGTGCCCCGCGGTGTTACCCGCGGTAGTAAGATGTTAGGATAGGATTAGTAGGATTTGTCATACACTATCCGCGTATTCACTTTCATCGATTTTGATGAAATCTGTCAAGAAATAATAAACTTAAATAATTGAAGAAATAGATTAGAAGGATTTAAACACAGTATCCGCGAATAATTTTCATAGATTTTCCTTTGGGAATAAGTTGTTTTTCCGCAGTAAATAGTAGTCTATGTGTTAATCCAGGGTGTCAGCTACCTCCACACCAAATTTCATCAAAATCGCTTCAGTCGTTTAGGCGTGAAGAAGTAACAAACATACACACTCACTCACAAACTTTCGCCTTTATAATATTACTAGCTGTTGCCCGCGACGCCGTTCGCGGTAAGTACCCGAAATAAAAAGTAGCCTATGTGTTAATCCAGGGTGTCAGCTACCCCCATACCAAATTTTATCAAAATCGGTTCAGCCGTTTAGACGTGAAGAAGTAACAAACATACACACTCACAAACTTTAGCATTTATAATATTAGTGTGATAAGTAGGATTAGTAGGATAGGATAGTAGGCAGTAGGATTTTAAACACAGTATCCACGAATAATTTTCATAGATTTTCCTTTGGGAATAAGTTGTTTTTCCGCAGTAAATAGTAGCCTATGTGTTAATCCAGGGTGTCAGCTACCTCCACACCAAATTTCATCAAAATCGCTTAAGTCGTTTAGGCGTGAAGAAGTAACAAACATACACACTCACTCACAAACTTTCGCCTTTATATTTCCGCAGTAAATAGTAGCCTATGTGTTAATCCAGGGTGTCAGCTATCTCCATACTAAATTTCATCAAAATCGCTTCAGTAGTTTAGGCGTGAAGAAGTAACAAACATACACACTCACTCACAAACTTTCGCCTTTATATTTCCGCAGTAAATAGTAGCCTATGTGTTAATCCAGGGTGTCAGCTACCTCCATACTAAATTTCATCAAAATCGCTTCAGTAGTTTAGGCGTGAAGAAGTAACAAACATACACACTCACTCACAAACTTTCGCCTTTATATTTCCGCAGTAAATAGTAGCCTATGTGTTAATCCAGGGTGTCAGCTACCTCCATACTAAATTTCATCAAAATCGCTTCAGTCGTTTAGGCGTGAAGAAGTAACAAACATACACACTCACTCACAAACTTTCGCCTTTATAATATAGAGGAAGAGGATAGGATAGCAGGCAGTAGGATTTTAAACACAGTATCCACGAATAATTTTCATAGATTTTCCTTTGGGAATAAGTTGTTTTTCCGCAGTAAATAGTAGTCTATGTGTTAATCCAGGGTGTCAGCTACCTCCACACCAAATTTCATCAAAATCGCTTCAGTCGTTTAGGCGTGAAGAAGTAACAAACATACACACTCACTCACAAACTTTCGCCTTTATAATATTACTAGCTGTTGCCCGCGACGCCGTTCGCGGTAAGTACCCAAAATAAAAAGTAGCCTATGTGTTAATCCAGGGTGTCAGCTACCCCCATACCAAATTTTATCAAAATCGGTTCAGCCGTTTAGACGTGAAGAAGTAACAAACATACACACTCACAAACTTTAGCATTTATAATATTAGTGTGATAAGTAGGATTAGTAGGATAGGATAGTAGGCAGTAGGATTTTAAACACAGTATCCACGAATAATTTTCATAGATTTTCCTTTGGGAATAAGTTGTTTTTTCGCAGTAAATAGTAGCCTATGTGTTAATCCAGGTTGTCAGCTACCTCCATACCAAATTTCATCAAAATCGCTTAAGTCGTTTAGGCGTGAAGAAGTAACAAACATACACACTCACTCACAAACTTTCGCCTTTATATTTCCGCAGTAAATAGTAGCCTATGTGTTAATCCAGGGTGTCAGCTATCTCCATACTAAATTTCATCAAAATCGCTTCAGTAGTTTAGGCGTGAAGAAGTAACAAACATACACACTCACTCACAAACTTTCGCCTTTATATTTCCGCAGTAAATAGTAGCCTATGTGTTAATCCAGGGTGTCAGCTACCTCCATACTAAATTTCATCAAAATCGCTTCAGTAGTTTAGGCGTGAAGAAGTAACAAACATACACACTCACTCACAAACTTTCGCCTTTATATTTCCGCAGTAAATAGTAGCCTATGTGTTAATCCAGGGTGTCAGCTACCTCCATACTAAATTTCATCAAAATCGCTTCAGTCGTTTAGGCGTGAAGAAGTAACAAACATACACACTCACTCACAAACTTTCGCCTTTATAATATAGAGGAAGAGGATAGGATAGCAGGCAGTAGGATTTTAAACACAGTATCCACGAATAATTTTCATAGATTTTCCTTTGGGAATAAGTTGTTTTTCCGCAGTAAATAGTAGCCTATGTGTTAATCCAGGGTGTCAGCTACCTCCATACCAAATTTCATCAAAATCGCTTCAGTCGTTTAGGCGTGAAGAAGTAACAAACATACACACTGACTCACAAACTATTACATTACTAGCTGTTGCCCGCGACTCCGTTCGCGGTAAGTACCTAAGATAAAAAGTAGCCTATGTGTCAATCCAGGGTATCAGCTATCCCCATACCAAATTTTATCAAAATCCGTTCAGCCGTTTGAGCGTGAAGAAGTAACAAACATACACACTCACAAACTTTCGCCTTTATAATATTAGTGTGATAGTAGGAAGTAGGATTAGTAGGATGAGTTTGATTATTTTTATATAATTATTGTTTTATTGATTGTTAGTTACCGCATGACAATGTTATTACTTTTTTAAAATTGCATGAAATTAATAATATTATTTTAGTTAAATATAGCAGTAAATTGTCAATTAGCATGTAAGAATATTCGCACGCTTATTTCTGTTTATGAGTAAAGATTGATTGATTGATTTGACGTTTAAATAATAAAAAGCGGCCAAGTGCGAGTCGGACTCGCCCATGAAGGGTTCCGTAGCAAAAGGGAACTTAATATACGTAGCAGTTCTTGTAGGTATAGTTCGTTGTAACTTTGATCGACGTTATTGTGGTTTACGATTTATGACGTATTTAAAAAAAAGTCGATCTCGTTCAAACCAATTTTCGTTTGAAGTTTGCATGGTAATGTACATCATATATTTTTTTTAGCGTTTTCATTCTCTTATTTTAGAAGTTACGGGGGGGGGGGGGCACACATTTTACCACTTTGGAAGTGTCTCTCGCGCAAACTATTCAGTTTATAAAAAAATGATATTAGAAACCTCAATATCATTTTTGAATACCTATTCATAGATACCCTACACGTATGGGTTTGACAAAAAAATTTTTTTTGAGTTTCAGTTCTATGTATGGGGACCCCTAAAATTTATTGTTTTTTTTTTTCTATTTTTGTGTGAAAATCTTAATGCGGTTCACAGAATACATCTATTTACCAAGTTTCAACAGTATAGCTCTCATAGTTTCGGAAAAAAGTGGCTGTGACATACGGACAGACAGACAGACAGACATGACGAATTTATAAGGGTTCCGTTTTTTGCCATTTGGCTACGGAATCCTAAAAATGGCTAAGTGCGAGTCGCATTCGCTCACAAAGAGTTCCGTACTTCCACTCAAAATTTAACAGATTTACCTTTACATGGGCTACCTAAAATGATATCGTAAGATTAATATGTCGTCTAAGTAACTAGGTACCTTACCACATACTTGTATGGGACCCCAGAAAACTTTTTAATGTTTTAAGCACTTTTAATGACATTAACCATCACTAGATGGTAGGTGAAGCCAAAAAAATGGGAAACAAATTAGTGATATATTTGATTAAAACAGTTATTGATATATTTGATTAAAACAGTTCACACGGGACTTATAAACGTAAATTTATAGGTAATAACTACGGCTACTCAGAAAACGGCTGATCCGATTGAAACGTTGCCGTTGGGATAAAATTACGCGTATAAGTCCCGAGTGTACAGTATTAATAATGATTGGGGTGCGCGTTACCCTTCGGGTACAGTACCCTAAAAATACAGAGGTAGGTAAGTAAATGAGCATAAATACCTGTATTTTATTTAAAGTTACAGTAAGCTGATCTAATTTATCCCGTACTCTTTTATTGTACTCTTGTCGTACATGTTGCGTGCGTCGTCGTCGGCGACCTTAAAACAATCAAATAAATATTTTAATTTCAGAGCTAACAATAGACTTGATTTTTTTTAAGTAGGTACATATTTGGCTCGGTTGGAATGTACCTACTAGCTAATTGCCCGCAACCTCGTCTGGGTTGACTTAAAAATTGCAAAAATCACCCATTTAAATTTTTCCACGCTAATTCTCATAAGTATAAATAAACTGAAACTGTGCGACGGGAATTTTTCAAAATCTAGCTAAACTAAGAATTAATTTAAATTTTAGAGTTTTATATGTATGCGGGTGTGAAGACCTACAGGGAGCTAAAGGACGTTGCCCACAGAAGGGAAGACTGGAGATCATTACACCGACAAGAGTGAAGCTCTTAAGACCATCATCAGATAAAAAATGTTGAAGGAGAAGGAGCCCGGATGGTGTAGTGGATAGGGCCGCGGCCTTCTATGCAGGAGGTCGTGGTTCGAATCCCACCACGTACCAATGTGTTTTTCGGTTTTCGAATTTCATATGTACGTTTATTCGGCGCTTCTACGGTGAAGGAAAACATCGTGAGGAAGCCTGCACACACCTACGAAGAAATTCAAAGGTTGTGTGTAACCTAATCTAGGGTTGAGTCTGGTTTCCCTTCTGGGTTGCAGAGGTCAGATGGCAGTCGCTCTGTGTAAAAACCAGTACCTACTCTCGTCAAATCCCCTAGATTAGGTAGCCGACCCCGTGAAATACGGGATATAGGCTAGGAAGATGGTGATGAATGAAAATGTTGTATGTAGGTAGATACCTCTTTTATTACGTCCTGTAAAACATGAAATAGGAAGTTCGTTTCAATTCGACTCCTGTTTCTTGAAATCAACACATTAAAAAAAATATTGAAAATATTTAGTAGTAGAAATTAAATTACGGTACCTATTAGGTGTGTATTGGTAAAACAAAAATATAAGCTTACCCCGCTTTCGGTCCATATTAAGGCCTCTTTCTGCTCTGCTATCGATCGAACACTTGTAACGAATAATATTTACTATACGGCTGGATACTTATTTTCTTCTTATTTTCTTTTCTACCTTTATTTTTTTAATTTTTTTAACATATCACTTCACTCACACACACACACATAATAAACATATTCATGCGTGTGTACATTTCGAGCCTCTGTAGCAGTATGATCTCGAACTCTAAGGAGAACCGGACGTCTAAAATGCTATACAGCGAATATGAACATTATCCTTGACTGAGCAATCAGGAAGCTGATAAGTGATAATGATAACAAAAGCATGCGTAATTATTCGGTGGTAGAACGGCAACGTCGCATGCGGACGTCAAAAAAGCTTAGTGATGCACGAAAATGTATATGAGTGCGACATCGGCGCCACTCTGCCTACGCGGGATCATGGAGAACTTGTCGAAATACAATTATAGACCAACTAGAAGCAAAGTGGCGTCCGAAACATTTTTCTGATTTTATTCCTAGGGTAAAAGGGGCGTAAGAGACAGCTTTTGCGATGTGATTCCGATCCTGCGTCCGTATATCGGACGCCAAAAGCAGGTGGACGCCACTTTAAACGCACTTAAGCCAACATGGGACGCCAAATAGGTTGCGGAAGATATATATACATATATATATATATATATATATATATATATATATATATATATATATATATATATATATATATATATATGTCCCGATATATATATATGTATATATATATATATATGTCCCGGGATTCGGTACCTTAGTAACGGATGTAAATACATAACTAGGATTGCGACATAGACAGTGTTTGAAAAAGTATTTTATATTATTTAAAAAAGAATTTTATTTTGTTCACACTGATTTGAATCTGACGCTCTGTCGCCCAGGTACTCTTCATTATAATTTATTATAATATAGATAGAGTATAGTAGTTTTTGTACTTAGTAGAATTTTATTTCTGTATATTTAAGGTATTCTTGGGTATTGAGTAGGATATTATTTCTTCAAAGTTCGGTAGTATTTGTATCATAAAGGAATACCTTCATGAAATAGTCCCGGCACTCCCACGGGTTCTCAGTCTTGTCCATGTAAGCGTTTTCGAACTTCCTAATGCCGTCTTCTAGAGATTTGCAATCCTCCAGTTTCTTGCTGCCGATCGTTGTGCCGATGCGACCCCACGACTTGAACAACCAGTACCTGGATACAAGACACGTAGCATTGAACAAAACGATTAGCTAATTTTAGTGATCTGTATCAAGAACTGAATGATATATAGCGATTTAAAGAACTTAGAGATTTCAGTTTAGATTTTAAATAAGGTTTTCTGATTTGCCATTTATCTTTTTAAAGTATAATTGATTGATTGAATGAATTTCTAATATACAGGGTGAAATTGATATCATTGGCATCCTTTTAAACTAAGAGTCTACCCATCAAACTGAACAACTTTCAATATGGGAGCAAAGCGATCGGAGCAAAAAAAAAATCTGCTGTTGCATACATTTGAGTCGAGTACGTATTGCTCTATAGTATGGAAAAGCTGATTATTTTTTTGCTGCGATCGGTTTGCTCTCATACTGAAAGTTGTTCAGTTTGATGGGTAGACTCTTAGTTTAAAAGGATGCCAATGATATCAATTTCACCCTTTATTTATCACCATCATCAGCATGTTCTGGTCTACGAACGGACAAAGGTGTCCCTCAATACACGCGACAGGAGAGGCATCGTGTGATACTCATAATTTAGTTAATTTGAACAATTATAAAGGTACGAGCTTTAACCCGCGACTTCGTCCGCATAAATTATATACCAGATTTTAAGTCAGATGATAAGCTATCAAACTGAATCTCACAGAATGCTGTGCGCAGTCATAATTGAGGTGCAAATTTGATGTTATTTAATGTGTAATATTTTTAAGATCGAGTGTTAGTTTGTACTTTGTTACTGTGCCAAATAAATTAAAAAAAAATAAAAAAATGTTTCATCAAAATCGGTTCAGTAGTTTTTGCGTGATACTCGAACAAACAAACAGACAGACAAAAAATCCAAAAATTGGTGTTTTGGAATCAGGGACATCTAAAAATCATATTGTAATCTTTTTTTTGTAAATATCTTCAATGTACACTACAGACACACTTCTGTTACAGTTTTATAACAGTTTAGATTAATAAAACTTAACTTAACTTACTTTTTCTGAACATCACCTTCCAAAAGTTGCAGTTTGTAGTAAGAGTTCTTCTGTGCTACGATGTCAGTCTTGCACAGGACGACAGTGTATTTGGCGCCCTCACTCTCGTCGGTGTACACGTGAGCTACGTCCTCGAGACCGGAATCTGGGTCTACGGCGGTACCACCTGGAGGCCAACTAAATGCGTTAACACAATCGCAGCTGCATGTTTTGAAAAAATCTGCTGTTTCATACAAAACTGCAATCGTACTAGACCTAAATGTATGAGGCAACAGATTTTTTTTTGCGATTCCGTGTAAAAAATACAGAAAAAAATAAAAACAAAGTTTACCTTTGATTTTCAATTTGGTAGTAGTTGATTTCGAAGATTTTACGTAAAGGCTACCCGATTTTGGGATAGATTTTCCGTCGAGAACATCTTGTGGTACTCGTTTTGCTGGCTATAAATAAAATTTTAAGGTAAGTAAAAAAAATATATAAGGAAAGAAACAGAAGTATTTTCGTATAAATAATCCAGCAATTCATGTTCACATTTATTTGATCTTAAAATTATGATAATATTCCACTCTCTCGATTCAGTTAAATGGGCTTCGTATGCCAGCACCGAGAAGAAAAAAAAATCGAGATTTACCTCTGTCTTTGTTTCTTTATGTATGCTATAGTAAGCGCGTATGACAGATTTCTCGTTTTGTTGTGCATGGTACGCTGGCCCTACTGGGTCGGTAACAAAAGATAAAGTAAAATGAGACTTACGTCAGAGCCCCAAGGCGCGATGTTGTTTAACTTGATAAGCTCCAGGGTTTTGGCAACAGTGCCTGTATCTGCATCTATCAAGTCCAGGAAATTCTCGTCAACCACCTGCGAACGATTGAACAAAACAATGGTGCATTGATTTCAAACAATAATGGGATTAATTATGAGAGAATACCTTTCTGATTTGATCTCGCTGGGAAACAACCGAGCATAGCATCTCTCTCCATTACCCTTTGGGTGACTTTTAGTCTTTTTAGGAGTCCTTGAGTGAGCGACCACGAGCGCGACGAGATTCGCAGAAGAATCATAGAGTATCCTAAAGAATTCCAAACTAAAGTGGCAATGGGCAGGGCACATTGCTCGCAGAACCGATGGTCGATGGTACCGAAGAGTTCTCGAGTGGTGTCCGCGTTCCGGAAGGCGCAGCGTGGGTAGGCAGCAAGTCCCTACAAGGTTGACCGACGACCTGGTGAAGGCGGTGGGAACCGTTCGATGCAGGGCAAAACACGCGCTCGGGCTTTAGATGTGCTTAATAACAATAAATTACCTCAATATCATTTTCCTCAACCTCCGCCATCTTGCTGGGCATGTTCTCAATGGTGGCAGCGTTGGAGATGACAGCTGCCGTGGTGTCAGTGAGCTTGCTGACCACCAGACCGCCAAGTTTCAATATACGGCGCTTCAAATCTTCCTTGGTAGTCTTCAGTTTACCGTAAATGAAGAACTGCAGATTCTTTAGAGGCGGTATTGGTATATTCTTCTTGACGCTGGATTGAGATAAGGTTGTGCTTAGACTTTAATAATAACTAAACAATCACCGTCAATAATAACTAAACAGTCTCTGGATGGGTGACAGTTTAGTGGTATTTTATCTCAAGCGTCACCATGCTTCAGAAGGCACTTTTAGCAGTTGGCCTTGCGGTTGTGTTAATTGATACACACACAAACTCACGACCGTACTTTCGGGGTAGTCAGAAACATTGTTATAACTACCAACATTCTCTTTAAGAATGTAGTAGCAATGCTCACATTTAGCAATTTACGTTTCAAGATGCGGAATGACATGACGTGTCAATTGGTGAGAGGTGGCTGGATCTGCGTAGCCTCATAAGAAACCGCTCGAAAACATAAGTCTAACTAATACGCGGTTAAGTAGGTAATTTAATTACTCTGCCAACTTCATACTTTTCAAGTCTAGAGAGACCTTACTTTAACTATTCTGTCACGGGGGACCGGGTCCAATGGCAGTTGCCTACGGGTTACGACACATTGATCGACAGCGATCGACGGTTTGTCCATGCAAAAACCACGATTAATACGCCGTACGCATTCTTTCGTGTCCGTATAGTTAGCAGCCTCACCAGCTCATTCGAAGGTTTTGACTAAGCCACGATTTAGTGCCCAATTAGTGCAATTTGGTGCCCAAAGCGCAGATTTGGTGCTCATGTAGTTTAAAAGATATTTGGGTACCTTACTGAGGCTGCTAGATAGACGTCAAGCTAGCAGTCGCATTTTGAAATACTGTTTGTATCGATGTGATTTATATGTCACGATTTAGTGCTCATTTAGTGATTCCTATATCCAAAATTTCATTAATATTGATCCAATACAAGCCGAGATATGATAGTACATTGTTGAGGCTGCTAACTAGACGTTTCTTCCAACGATGATTCCAATGAAACGGATGCACATTTGAAACAGATAAATACATAGCGATTTAGTGCTCGATTTGGTGACTCTTATGATATTTATGAAAAGTAGAATTTTCTTTCCAATTTCCCAAAAAAATTACGTAAACTTCTACATACTAATCGTAATTTAGGTCTGACGAAACCGTTGATCAAATTTAGACTTTATTCAACTGTGATAGGGTTTAAAATTGTTTTTAATTTTATGGTTAGTACTGCCAAGCAAAAAAGTTAAATGACTCTAAATTTTTATAACTGTGACAATACTCACTCTCTTATGTATGTATTGAGCGACTCAATTTGAGTCCAGGAGTGCGATTTTTGAATCTCATTCGCTGAGTTCAGCAGTTGAAAATGTCAAAATTACTATGGAGATAAGCATCTTTCTACTGCTGATTTGACTTTCAAAAATCGCACTCCTTAAGTATGATTTTTGAAAGTCAAATCAGCAGTAGAAAGATGCATATCTCCACAGTAATTTTGACATTTTCAACTGCTAAACTCAGCGAATGAGATTCAAAAATCGCACTCCAGGAGTCTATTATTCTTCTCTACTATTTGACTATTACTGTATTAATTGACTAGCCCCAAATCATTTGTGTCAAGCTTGTGTCAGGTAATGAGGATTTTTGCCGACAGATTAGGTAATTTTTTGCAAACTACGTCCTTATTTTACTTTACGATTACTATTACCCTCCTTGTAGCGCAGTCGGGTAAAAACTGAATGTTTATTAGAAAAACTAAATGAAACTAGGAGAATAATGAACAGATTTATTATAAGTGAATAAATCACACACAGATTTTTGACTTTTCTTATTGAAATGCCCTGCCAATAACTGCCTCTCTGTGCTCTAATGGTTAAGAGCACTGAGCTCTCGACACGGAGGTCGTGGGTTCGATTCCCACGGGGGACACCTCCTGATATGTCACTGTGTGCGTTTTTCCCCAGTTGGTAAGGACATTACAGGCTAAATCACCAGATTGTCTGAAAAGAAAGATGATTCCGTGCTTCGGATGGCACGTTAAGCCGTTGGTCCCTGCTACTATCTCTTGTGGTAGTAGCCGTTACATAGTTACATAGTTTTTTTTTGTTTTTGCTACCAAAATCTACCAGAAATTACCAAAAACTAGGTACCAGAAGAAACAAAAATTTCCAAAATCTACAAAAAAGAACCAAAATCTAAAAAAAACACGTTCCAAATTTATCATAAAGAACCAAAATATACTGAAATTTAAAATTTGTATTTTATTTTGTTACGTGAGCGTAACATTGTACACGTCTGACCACTTGACGCGCGCTTCCCGCTCCGATGACGCTGCCTTCCCGCGTCATGGTCGCGTTGGTTTGGGCGACTTGGCGGTACGCCGTACATGGGCAGCGACCGCCGCGCGGTAGACGCTCCCGCTTCCCAGTCGCTTTGGTCGTGCGGGTCTGAACACTCCATTAGTCTTCTTCTTATCACGTGGGCAGAGCCCTGATGTCAAAGTTTTTTTAGACCGCCTGACGTGGTTTTTATATAATGACTACTACCACCAGAGATAGTAGCAGGGACGAACGGCTTAACGCGCCATCCGAAGCACGGAATCATTTTTCTTTTCAGACAATCAGGTGACTCAGCCTGCAATGTCCTAATCAACTGTTTAAAAACGCACAAAGTGACATATCACTAGGTGTCCCCTGTGGTAATCGAACCCACGACCTCCGTGTCGAAAGCCCAATATTCTTAACCATTAGACCACGGAGGCAGTTAGTTAATTTATAGTATAAATAATACAATGTGGAACTGTAGACGAGGATAAGAAGTTATAACTTATAATTCACTAATTTGTATCAAGCAATTAGTTCTTCATTCTATGTAATAAAAAGACACGATTTCGCATCTCCGTAACTCACGTAAACAATCCGCCAGTCCCGCCATCTCTCGGTATAACTATGAACTACTTGCGCGAGCGCAAGCGCTAGCTCATGGCAGTAGTTCCGAGACATGAAAATTTTTGTGCACGGTTGTACCGAAAATCGTTGTATGTAGAAGTTTACGTATTTTTTTTTGGGAAATAGGTAAGAAAATTCTACTTTTCATAAATATCATAAGAGTCACCATATCGAGCACTAAATCGCTATGTATTTATCTGTTTCAAATGTGCATCCGTTTCATTGGAATCATCGTTGGAAGAAACGTCTAGTTAGCAGCCTCAACAATGTACTATCATATCTCGGCTTGTATTGGATCAATATTAATGAAATTTTGGATATAGGAATCACTAAATGAGCACTAAATCGTGACATATAAATCACATCGATACAAACAGTATTTCAAAATGCGACTGCTAGCTTGACGTCTATCTAGCAGCCTCAGTAAGGTACCCAAATATCTTTTAAACTACATGAGCACCAAATCTGCGCTTTGGGCACCAAATTGCACTAATTGGGCACTAAATCGTGGCTTAGTCAAAACCTTCGAATGAGCTGGTGAGGCTGCTAACTATACGGACACATTCTTTCGCAACGACGTGGAACGGTGTCCTATACTAATCGTGCTTCTTGTACGGACAAACAGTCACTCACCGTCGATCAATGTTTCGTAACCCTAAATAGTATCTTTAGCATTTAAGGATATTTAGCATCACAATATAAGGTGATGGAATAGTTATAAGGAAGTGCCTAACAAACGAATGCGTGTACTAAATCCACATTGATCGTCTTTGATTTTTTAGATTGGCATTTCCATTTTCCAATTCTTAAGGAAAACCAACACATCATAGGTTCACTTGGCGTAAACATAAATGTCTACACAAGGTCAACATTGTTGATAAATACTAGCGCATTGTGAGTCATTGCACTCTCTACACGTATTTATAGAAAAACTTGTCTGTACTTGTCAGGATTAACTTTTATTTCAGCACGATGATATTTTACGCAAGATATTATTATGTTACCTTCATAGAAAGGACATAGAAAATGTCGCGTAAAAATACGTGCCGCGCCACAGCCGTCTCTCTCGTAGCATTGCTTGACACAGATTATTGAAAGAAGACCCAATGGGGTCTTTGCGCGCGCTAGTAACATAATAAAGTATCTGAAGTGCTATTTTTGAATCTTACACTTTCGAAATCATGATCGAATGATGCATAACATCTATAGTAATTTTGACTTTTCTACTGTTGATTTGAACGCGTGGCTTTCAAAAATCTCACTCTTGGTTTTTTTGTTATAATACTTATCACTACATAGTATAAAACAAAGTCGCTTCCCGCTGTCTGTCTGTCCCTATGTATGCTTAGATCTTTAAAACTACGCAAGGGATTTTGATGCGTTTGTTTTTAAATAGATTCCAGAGGAAGGTTTATATCAGCATTGCACCCGTGCGAAGCCGGGGCGGTCGCTAGTAGTACATAAAATTGATTCAGTTTTAATGAACGACCACCATAACCATTGCAGACTGTCTACAGCATGGGTGATTGTAATGCCATATAACTTATGCTGACATGAAAAGAAGAGTGTTAATGAATGATATCTTACTCAGACTCCTCCTTTTTGACGATTTTGATAGGCGGAGGCGGCGCTGCCTCGAACAACCTCACTTCCACTTTCGGTTTATACTTGTTGAATGCTGTACTTTCCTTAAACGATTTGGGAACTTTCATCGGTACTTTCTTTGGTTCCACAGTCGTGTATTGGCACTTTGACCATTCGCTGAGATCACCTACAAGGGCAATTAAAAAAAAAAGTTAATATTAACTTTTACCTAAAAGAAAATACACATTTTTATTTTACTTGTCTATCAACTTAATTTTTTCGAATGTCACGTTGATTTTGGGAGACAGTGCAGAGCAATTACATTCATACCTGTAAGATGAGACACCGCCGACGGCAGACTGCTTTCCATACCAAACGTGATTTTTGTATGTGCCGGCCGTCTGTTGCCGTCGGTCCATCAATATGTCCTGACCCATATTACTCTCAGTCTCTCAGTTTTTGGCGTTGGTGCCAGATGCGACTCATTTTAAATGGATGAAAAATAAAAGGAGAATAAACAAGAAAAACACAAAATCATATACCTGTGCACTTGTAGTTGAAAGTTCCCAGAACCAGCTGCCCTTTGCATTCTGGACACGGAGCCGGCACTCCGAAAGCCATGCAATCAGCGAGACGGTCCAGACACTTGAAACAAGTAAATAACACATGAACGTACTTCAATATTAACTTATAATCAGGGTCAATTCACACTAAAAGAGCAGCGGCGAGAGGCGGCCGGATGAGCGCTTTCGGTGCAATATTTTACCTAGCATTTTCAATCTTACTACTAGTGAATAAAGTTCAAATTGATTTGCAGCCGCGAAGCCGCGCGCTGCCGCCACGTAGTTTACAATGGAAAAGTAAAAAGCTGCTCTTTCAGTGTGAATTGACGCTTAGGTGACAATGATTGGAAACAGCATACTTCATCGGTTCCTGGTGGCACTTCCTGTGAATTAACCTCTAGCAGCTCCTGTATATCTTTCTTGCTATACTGACTCAGGGCACTCCTGTGTTTATGGAACAATTTGTTTTGCTTCTCCAACTTCTTTTCTACCTCTTTTTCCTTCTTTATGTCTTCTTCGTCTTTCGGTTCAGTCTTCATCTTTTTCACTGGCACTTCATCTAGAGATTTTGGTCTGAAACACCTCAATTTTTTTTAGAGAATTCTGGTCATGAATAAGAAAAAGTTTAACAATTATGTGTAACTAAAGGATCAGTTCACATCGGGGGGCGGTAAAATGCTCTTGCAGTTTTCATTAATAATGAACTCCATTACAATAGAAATAGAGTTGAAAATGGCGTGCAAGAGATAACGCGAACACATACCACATGGATTATCTCTTGCACGCTATTTTCAACTCTATTCTAAATGTAATTAAGTTCATTGTCAATTTATCAAAGAAAACTGATCGAGCATTTTTCCGCCTGATATGAACTGACCCTTCGTTATCATAAAACATGCTCATAATATAAATTATACAAACTCACGACCACATTTCCTACTGGAATGGTCAGAAACTTGCCTACAAATATGCTATATAATATGCTGACCTTTCGGCCACAAAAATACTGAAAAAGAAGGTTTATTCCACTTTAATAACCTGGGTGATTAACCGGGTTATCATAGGCGACTCCTCTGTGTACTATGATCACCTGACGAAATGATCACCCAGGTGTTTAAGGTCGACAGTTTTTGGTATCCCCAAAGCCACCGAGCCACATAGGGGATTATTTTAAAGTAAATAACTACAAATCAGATAAACCTATAAAATAATGTAAATGAGGTTGTAATAACTTACGGAACTTCCTTTTTGACGATGGCTTTGTCTTCCTTGGAAAGATTATTGAAGCCAGGCAGGGCGTCTCCACCGGCAAGGAACCCCAAATTTTCTCTCTCTGCCGCGAAACATTTAACATGATGCCAGACTGGCTGCCCGCCGTATTTCATACCTACTTCCGTGTCAAACAATATCTTACAGATACGTACTTCATCCTTAAAAGTAAAATGTTGAATTAGAAATTTTATTTTATTTTACCTTCTTTATTTCAGTCATTAGAGTTTACCCGCGACTTCGTCCGCACAAATTATATACCAGATCTCAAGTCAAATCATAAGCTATCAAACAAAAAAAAAATCATCAAAATCGGTTCAGTCTTCAGTAGTTTTTGCGTGATGCTCGAACAAAGACATACAAAAATTCTAAAAAAGGTTGATTTGGAGTCTTGTAAATATCCTCAATGTACAGACACACTTCTGTTACAGTCACAGTTTAGGCCTCTTACAGACGAGCGATACTTTTCTGTCGCCGTGGGTCGCATAGCGTCCGTCGCGTCGCGCTCATACACTTTACGGTCGCGCAACCCTCCGCGACACACGGCGACCGCAAAGTGTAGCTCGTCTGTAAGTGCTCTTAGATTGTTTGTCTTTCGTTATCATCTTGATATCAAAATGTACTATTTTAACAGATGCTGTGAGATATGTTTTATTTTTTCCTAGCCTATTTCATCCCACTGCTGGGCAAAGGCCTCCCTTTTAATCCTCCAACCATCTCTGTCTTGGGCATGCTCTGGCCACGCGTCAGCTGTGAGATATGCCTGTTCAAAAAAATTTAGCATTACAGTTTTTTGGATAAATAAATCGCATAAAAAAATACCAACCTTAACAATTTTAATATCACAATGCCTGCAAGTAGCTCTGCTAGACTTGGAGTATTCAACGGAAAAATCTTTGACTGCCGAATTATCTACAGCAGTAGCAGACCTTTTTTTCTTTCCCTTCCCCTTTGGTGCCGGCATCACCAAACCTGTATTACTCTCTGTTAAAAAACAAGATCACATTAATAAATAAAATAGTTGAAACTATTAGCATTTAAACCAAATACACTAATCAAGTAGTACTAATATTCAAAACCGAATGATTGAGAAAATTATACCCTCCGTCACATGAATGCATGCAGTGTTGTGAGTGGGTGGGTTGCCGCAGCCTGTTAAAGGTACAAGTTCGTAGCCGACCGCACGCAGCAGCAGCAGACGACGTGTCGCTGTGACTGTGACACTACTTGGTTTATATGTATTTCTATGAAATACCCTGCGTAGTGCGTAGCTAGCGACACATCGTCCGACGACACTGTCGTCCGACCGCAGATCAGAAGTCTCATGCTCTGTTCACGTTAGGACGGGCGGGCGCGGAGGGTGCAATGTATAATAATACCTATTTCAGTACCGATAGAGTTGACAGAGGAATACGGCGCTACCGTCTGCTACTGCGGTCTGCAGTCGGGTTCGGAATTATGGCGCAACGACGAGTCGCTGCGACGTGTCGTCGAGCGACACGTTCTCTGCTGCTGCTGTGTGCGGTCGGCTACGAAATTGTACCTTTATACTGGTTTACAGGAGTTACAGTGATGGGACTGTGCATTGGGCCTATACCCGTTTTAAAAATAAGCTGATATCCACATACAGATCATCTGTGTCAAATACAAGAACATATTCTAATATTTTTAATGTTTTACTTTCACATGTAAGACGTGCCACACACATACGGAATTCCGAATCAGAATTGTGATTTTGTATAGGATTTGATACCTCCGCAATTTCATAGATAGGTTTCATTTTTGAGAAAACACGAATTCAAACAAAAAAAAATTTTCTTTCACCATTTTCAATGCCATCTGTGTTGAGATTGCAGTAGGCTGAATATAGGCCAGCTAGGTAGCATAGACAGATTTTCTCAGGGACGAACGCTATCTAGATTACATTGGATGACTATGAGAAAGCTTGGTCCACCCAGGTACTCAATTAATTCTTTATTCATAATAAAAATTCAAATAAAACGTTTCCGCTTTTTGTATGGGACTGCTAGCTTCACAATCTTCTTAATAATAAACATACATTTTACTGCTTGATTACTTAGACAATTTAATAGGGACTCGCCTTGCGGTAGCATTTCCCCTCTGCCACGGTATTAAATCAATTAATCTTGCGCATTTATACCCAATTTTATACCTTATCACTAAACGAGACAGCCTTTAATAGCGAAACAATAATTTTGAACTTAGAACGTTTGGGGTTCACACGAGACTAAGGTTTCATGATTTTTAACATTCAAAATTAGAATCTAAACTTACGGGGAATAAAATCCAAAGTTGCGGATTTCATGTTACCTCGCCCCCCGAAAAAAGTGGCAGAAATGTTTCTTAGTAGAATGACACGCGTAACTCGTCCCTATTAAATTGTCTAAGCTTGACTAGTATATTGGAATTAAGTAATCTAGATGTGCTTGGTTCGAGTTACATACCTATTGCATTCTTAATTCTTTCTTTATCAGCATGTTTCAGTCTGTTAAAGTTTGCTATGTCACTGATGCACTGAACGCGCTGCCTTTTAAAGAAACACTCTTCATGGTGCCAATTAGGTTGCTTTCCATCGTAGAGTGAAGACTGAAATAATCAAGTAAACTACAATGTTGCTGTTGGAGATGGAATGGAATGGGATTGACAAAATTACAACTGGATCTTTGATAATTTTTTTATATTTTAAAAAGAAACAAAATAATATAAGTATACATTTTCTGTCCAAGTATTGTTTTGCACATAACAAAAGTCTGCACTTGGGTAGGGCTAAAGGCCTGCAAGAATGCTACTTGAGATGTTTGAAATTCAAATTACTGAAGTATAAAATATGTTTTGCTATATGTCAGGCAGACACTGCATACAAAAATTTGAAATTGACAAGTTGACTTCAGCACATACAAAATCAACGAAATTGAACCTTAAGTCTTCTTCGTAGGTAACGAGGAACCAGTGCGCGGTAACCAGAGGGCGATAGAGGGGTGAGGTAAAAAGTTGGTGGGAGGAAGGGAGTGTTCGTACTGTATCTAGTAATAGATACTCTTTCTTATACTGTGCTTCAGGGTTAAATGTGTATTCCTTTCTTGCACGCACTCCTCAGTATCGCACATGCTTAACACTTTAACGAAATATGGGCGGCAGTGCGCACGACTCAAACCTTGAGTCAGAATTGTATAGAATTCCACAGTGTTAGCACTGCACGAGTGTCATTGTTTTGAGCTTAGCAGAGAAAGTGTTAACCCATCTTTTAAATTGTTCCCATTCATACAAAATGACAGCTATTAGCTGACAGTGTCCAAGGTGTGTCTCTGCCTAGCTCAAGCCTCGCTCGGTCTTTCTGCTCAGTGACTCCTCGCGAGATTCAGGCTCTACTTTATTGGAATACACTCTAGGGGCACAGTATAAGACAGTACCAAACGCCGCTTGTATGTGTGCGCGCCGTACGTACAACGATATCTAAGGCAGCCAAGGCAGCGCCAGATGGGGCTCCGCGGAGATATTGTCAGAGTGTGCGTGCCACGAGGCGTACACCGCGTTTGGTACTATTGTATGAAGATAAATTACTGTCTTATACTGTGCTGGGGTGTTTTTGCGTGAATGTGGGGTACTGTGATTCGGTGCCAGGACTTTATCCTATTGATGTGAATTTGGTGCACAGTATTTATGGTGTGAAAATATTTTTCTGATAGCCTGATAAAAATTTTGATTTTTACTAAGGATTGATAATTGTAGCACAATGCTAAGGCTGTTTTTAAATTCATTTGTGAGACCAATATTGTTAGTTGGTTTTTAGGGTTCCGTACCCAAAGAGTGAAAACGGGACCCTATTACTAAGCCTACGTTTAGGGTTGCCAACCTTAATACAAGGATAAGCGGGATATTTGCAATCAAGATGCGGGACGTGGCTAAAAAAAGCGGGACCCGGCTGTCAAAGTATAAAAAGTCGAAAAAACAATGAGGATTTGAAGAAAAATAAAAAATTGGTGTTTTCGGTTCCTTTTGATTATAATAATAACACAAACAACTAAACTATAATAATAAGTACATCAAACTTTAACTTTAAGGAGCATTCGAATCAGAAATGAAAATCGGTCAATTACCTAAGTAAACATTTAAATGATTTTACAAACATACTATCAGTTTAAAATAACAATGTGCATGACCTTGAAGGGCCGTTGGATAACTTCACTCGGTTGACAAAGGAATGTAGACTCTATGCAAAGGAAACAATCATTTGAATGACTCGAGTGAAGTTCGTGTGATTGAGTGACGTCACATTTGCGAGCAAGGTCATGCACATTGTTATTTTAAACTGATAGTAAAAGTTAATACCATGGGGTGCCAGGAATCAGCAGTTTAATGAAACCTGTGTTGGTACGTCAGGCACATCTTGGACAGTCAGCCTCGTTACTACAATTACTAGCTGGCTAATCTTTAGTCATGCGATATGGCTTATGCTGACATGAAAGAAAAAGAAGAAGAATACATCTAACTTTGAACTTAAGCATTCAATAAAAAGAAATAAAAATGCAAAAATTTTAGAAGAAACTTAATAAAGTTTTATATCACTTCTTCTGAGTCAACTGAGCTCATAACTACCTCTGCCACAAAGGTTAGCCAGAAAACGGGACAATAGGCGTCCCGCACACATCTATCGCAGGACGCATCCTCTGAGGGTCTAGAAACGGGACGTCCCGCCTCTCGCGGGACGGTTGGCAACCCTACCTACGTTGTCCATCCGTCCGTCCGTCCGTCCATCCGTCTGTCCGTCCGTCCGTCTGTCCTACCTATTTAGGGCTGTAACTTTTGAACCCTAATAGCTAGATAGTTGAAACTTTGTCAGATTATGCGTTATTACTGCGGATTTGATAACAAATAATAAAAATTTCAATAAGTTAAAAATTAAGGTGGGTTCTCAACAAGAAACTAGTTTTTATCAACTTTTTTTCTTCACGCTCTATGGTAAAAACGGTAATACATACAAGCGTCAAACTTAGTGTGATTATAGAGCAAACTCCACAGAATAACAACAAATACTAAAAACCGGCCAAGTGTGAGTCGGTCTCGCGCTAAAGGTCCTGGACAAAAAGTTTTTTTTCTAAGTTAATAATGCTGTCTTCTCTGGTGGTGTGGTACGGAACCCTCGGTGCGCGAGTAGCCCGACTCGCACTTGACCGGTTTTTATTATTTGTTGCGCAATAATGTAAAAAGTGGTAAAGTAGTATAAGTAGTATATTGGTGGACATGTTTGATGCATGTTAAGATTTTTGATGAGCTTTATTCTCTTTTTTCAATTATTATTTTTTTGTTCGCTTTTGTAAGGTAAGGAAGGTAAGACCAAGGTCCGCTCCGTTAGGAATAGGTGGAGACAATGGAATGGCCTTGACTAGATACAATTATTTTGCTGTTGTTTCTATGGATAACAAATAAATTGAAAATCTATTGATATCATAATTCAAGAAAGGTTTTAGTTTGAACGGCAATTTGTTATTTATCTTACCTGCACCATTACAGCAATACGTAAAGCGCCTTGATCTATCTTTTCTTTGCAGCCTTTACATCCTGCTCTTCCCGATTTTGCATATTCAGCCTGAAACGGCAACTCCGACATTTTCGGCACTTAGAATTTACAAATCATAAAAACACTGCGCTGAGCTTTACAATTTAAAGAACAACGACGTTGTTCGTTATTTTTGATATTTTTCGAAGACAATTTTTTTGCGATACGAAATCCTACGCGCCGGCCGGTAAATGAATGAATCAAGGAACATATGTACTCTCTACCGAGAGAAGAATTATAACTCCTTAATAAAAAAAAGCAAACACACACTTATTCACGCATATACGTTAGAGCCATTGCGGCCTCTCAGTAGAAACTACGAGAGCGGGAAAATTCGAATAGGGAATTTTAAATAAATTTAGAGATACCTTAGCGCGCACGAGAAACCTTTGTCTCCGCAATTTATTTGTCTCTCACAGGGTATGTATGAAAAGTCGCGTCGCTACATACGCGCACTTTCATACAAACCCGTAGACTTGATGTGAGAGACAAATGAGTTGCGGAGACAAAAGTTTCTCGTGCGTGCTATCTTTGGAATTTAAAAGCATGAAAAGAAATTCACATTTTAGAGAAATAAGGAACATACCTACATAATGTAATGATACGTTCTATATTTCTCCGTTTTATGGACTTCTTATCGTGCTATAAATTCAAATTCTCTTATAGTATGAGGTGATGTCCTATTGCCATCGCTCGCGCGATCACTCGTGCGTCCGACGAAAATGATTGTGCGACCGTGCGTTTAAACATACTCATATCTGCGCTCTGCGGAATGTCTTATTGAAGGTCGTGCGATCATGTGATGCGATCGAATTGTTCTATTTCTATTCAGATATAAGTATATTTAAACGCACGGTCGCACAATCATTTTCGTCGGACGCACGAGTGATCGCGCGAGCGATGGCAATAGGACAGTGCCTGATAGTAGTTAGACTTTGACTAGGTACCTATTATAAGGACTGGCCTTGCGGCAGCATTTCCCATCAGCCACGATCACTGTATCGGTATAAGACAAATTGATCACGTGCATTTACAATCAAACCTTATCACTAAACGAGACAGTTTATAATTGCGAAACAATAATTTTGAACGTAGAACGTTTGAGGTTCACACGAGACTACTTTTCATGATTTTTAACATTCAAAATTAGAATTAAAGTTATGGGGAATAAAATCCAAAGTTTCTGATTTCATGTTACCTCGCCCCCCGCAAAAAGTGGCAGAAATGTTTGTTAATAGAATGATACGCGTAACTAGTCCCTATATAAGTAGTCAAAGTAAGTACCTAATAAAAACAAACAAAATACAAATACAAAATCATTTATTTGTGAGGGTGTCCCTTAGGTTCCATACATTTAAAAGTCATATTTTGAAAATCCATAACAGACATGACAACGTTAATTAGTATAGCAATTAAAATGTTTAATATGAAAATATATAGCATTATTTGCCAAAGTAATAAAAATCCATAATTAAAAAACCCATGGCAGCTCATAATGGAGTGTTAGTCCCGACATTGATGTATGGAAGTGAATCTTGGGTATGGCAGAAGACGCATGAAAGTAAGATTAACGCAGTGGAAATGCGCTCATTGAGAAGTATGTGTGGTGTAAATGTGATGGATAAATTGAAAAATAGTTTTATTAGAGAACGCTGTGGTCTGAAAGAGGATGTAGTGACAAAAATAGAGAAAGATATGTTGAGATGGTTTGGTCAAGTGGAAAGAATGGATAAGAGCAGATTGACGAGGGCAATCTACAGGGTGAAATTGATATCATTTGCATCCTTTTAAATAAAGAGTCAACCCATCAAACTGAACAACTTTCACTATGGGAGCAAACCGATCGGAGCAAAAAAAAATCTGCTGTTCCATACTAAACTGCAATGCCTACTCGACTCAAATGTATGCAACAGCAGATATTTTTTTTTTGCTCCGATCGGTTTGCTGTATAGCTTTAACTTTAATTTCAGATTATTGAAATTATGGGATCAGGTCAGTTACGTCCTTTTCCCCGAACGTCTACTTCCCGGTTTCGTCCATTTCCCTTATGTGTACCCATTTTGGTTAGGGTGTCGCAAAGAGGGTCCCACACTTAGAAAAATTTTATGCAAATTTTATATGGAACTGGGACTTAGAAAAATTTTGATCGAAATTGTATGGAACCATCGACTTAGTCGAATTTTCGGGTGAAATTAGTATGGGGGCTGGACTTGTAAAATTTTCAAAACTTGTCGTCCATGTAGTAGTGTCGGAAGAAGGGTCCGAAGACTTAGAAAAATTTTGAACGATTTCGCATGAGCCATCGACTTAGACGAATTTTCGGGTGAAAGGGGTATGGGTAATATTGGCTTCTTTTTTTTAAGCGGCCAGGTACCAAATGTTGTGGGTATTTTAGGGCTCATAATTATTATGCAAAAAAATAATAATTCTAATTCAAACGAGAGACTGCAAACTAGCGAGGATTGCAGTGCGTTCCTGCAGAAAATATGCGTGATGACGTCACAAATAATTAAAACTAATAATTCTGGACTATAAAACAAATAAAGTGGTAAAAAACCAAAACGAGTAACTTTTAATGAGCTTTTTAAAATGATTTTTTTTACTTTAAAATTAAATATCTCCGTAACTTTACACCGTAGGACCATTTTATTAATAATAATATAAGATACTGATATATTATTAAAACTAGTAATTCTGGGCTATAAAAACATATTAACCCTAAAATACCCACAACATTTAGTACCTGTCCGTATAAAGCTTAAAAACTCATATTAATTCAAACGAGAGACTGCAAACTAGCGAGGATTGCGGTGCGTTCCTACACAAAATGTGCGTGATGATATCATAAATTAATAATTAAAACTAATAATTCTGGGCTATAAAAACAAATAAAGTGGTAAAAAAACCAAAACGAGTAACTTCTAATGACTTTTGTACTGTGATTTTTTTGAAACTTTAAAGTTAAATATCTCCGAAGCGTTACACCGTAGGACTATTTTTTTTGCATAATAATGTAAGGTAATATGAGCCCTAAAATACCCACAACATTTGGTAGCTGGCCGGTTAAAAAAAAAGACGCCACCCTCCATACAAAAATTACCCATAGGCCTTTGTATGGGGTTTTCAAAAATGTTTTTATTTTGATTTTTGCATGCGGAAGGGTGGGTTTATGGGTACCCCAGGGGTTCGAAAAATTCGCTGTTTTTTCGCTAGGATTCACCGTTATCTAGTTATTTTATAAATTATGTTTTTTAATAATTTTAGGAATTTATTTAATTTCTTTCTATGGAGCTTCGCGAAACACGTACCTACTCTTCATTACTCGGTCAGGTTAGCGAGGAGCGAAGCGACGAGCATGTTAGGTATCTTGCGACCCACAGCGCACGAGCCGAGCGAGCGGAGCGAGCGTGCCGCGGCAGCGAACAGAACAGCGCAGCAGAACCGAATTGCTACTATTTACCCAGTCTACCCAAAAACATTCCCTTTAATTAAACCCTCCATTTCCGTGCTTCGAATGGCACGTTAAGCCGTTGTTCCCGCCTACTATATCTGATGGTAGTAGTCGTTACATAAAAACCATGTCTGAAAAAACTCTGACACCAGGGCTTTGCCCACACGATAAGAAGAATGTCAATGAAGTAAAATTTAATATTATATCAAAGGTAATGTCAATGTCATGCATTGTATACTATTTAGTCCAATCATCGAGGAGTTTCCTTGTATGGACATCCTAACAATAATTCATCGATCGCTGAAACTTTGCAGTGTGATAAAGTGAAGTGTAAAGATTACGGTTGACAAAATATCTAAGATTTATTTTTATTCGGAAGTTAGGTATTTGTACCAAAACATAAAAATCTCTCAAAAAAAAAATCAATCAATCTCTCTCTCTCTCTCTCTCTCTCTCTCTCTCTCTCTCTCTCTCTTGCTCTTGGTGGAAAAGTGTTGGATCCGAAATCCCTTTGGTATACAGGGTCCTTCTTAATATGCTGACACTTTTTTAAGGGGATGATCAGACCATCAAACTGAACTTATTTCTCTATGGGACCAAAATCGAAACCGCGAAAAAAAAATTTACTGCCCCATACATTTGGCTCGAGTAAGTTTGCAGTTTTGTATGGAAGAGCAGAGTTTTTTTTCGCGATTTCGATGTTGGTGCCATAGAGAAAGTTCTTCAGTATGATGGTCTGATCATCCCCTTAAAAAAGTGTCAGCATATTAAGAAGGACCCTATATGTCAGTATACATCGTGTTAATGAATTAGCGCAAAACCTCATACACCCCAACTGATTTATAACCAAATAATTAGATTGAAACAATAATTTCATTATTTTGATAGTTAAAATTTAAAGTTATTCGCATTTTAAGTTTTGAGGCAAAAATGATTTGTTATCATTTCAGCACTGAAAGAAAGCGCTAACGTACTCATGGATACATTTTTATAATCTTGTTTTGGTAGTAAGTAGGGTGAGTGTGCCCGTGCCATGGGTTGACATCGGGTTTCGAAAATTTTAAATTTTACAAACAAATTATTTAATATTTTGAAAAAAAATATCTATGTTAAAACCATAATAATTCGATTCTGCTCTCGATTCTAAACAAACTACTTTCTAGTTTTGCGTTAATTCATTAACACGTTGTATATTAAGTAGCATAAATATTAGGTGGGGGAAAAAGTATTTTCTCATTAAATAAATGGATAAAATGGATACCATTTTTTAAAAAGTGGAGCAAGGTAGGCATATCAGTAGTTACGACGTAGCTGAAGAACTGGGAATTGACCACAAAACAGTTTTGGCGCAGAGCTATAAGATTTTTGTGTTTTGGTACAAATACCTAACTTCCGAATAAAAAAAATCTTAGAAATGTTGTCAACCGTAATCTTTATACTTCACTTTATCACACTGCAAAGTTTCAGCGATCGGTGAATTACTATCAGGGTCAAACCCCTCGATGATCGGACTAATTACAAAAACAAACAGAAGAGTGCGTGTGCAACAATAACAAATTGTTTATAATTTATTTCTTAGGATTCTAATTTTTCTTTCTAATGCCTTCTTCTTCTCCTCTTCATCAATTTCTCTATTATTGAGCACAGTAAATCACCAAGAAAAACATATTATTGAGAAGCACAGGACAGCAACACATAGGTAGGTACCTGCTTAAATATGTTTTCTTTTAAAAGTTCCTCCACTTCTGCTGCATCAGGAACAGAAAATTTGAACAACTTTTGTCTCTTATTATCATAAAATTGAGACAAAGCAAAATGTCTCCCACACAAAACTTTGCTTGAAGTATTTAATTTAGATCCAATCTTGATCAGGCCAGCAATACTTAGCCCATGCAAGAGCCCTGAAAAAAAAACACAGTGAGGCTCAAAAAAATTGTTACTAAAATTGTGCAATATTTTGCACTACCTTACTTACTATAAACGAAAGTGCAGTAGAATAGGACAGAGCCTTAGCCTTACTATAATAAGTTAGCCTTCTGGACTATATGAAAATGAAAGCTGGACGAATTGATACTTGGACTAAATTGCATCTGGACAGAATGATACTTGGACCAAATTGCACTTGGACAGAATGCAAGTTTAATTGTTTTTCACGGTTGGACGAAATAAGACTTGGACTACTTGGTACCGTGACCGTTAGTTTCAGTTTCATGGTCAATAAGTTACAAGAAGGTTAGGTATAAGGTATACAGAAGCCTATAATTATAACCCCTCCTTTTTATGCCATCGGGTGGGGGTTCTCAAGGGGATACATTTTTGTCCAGGTCACTTTTTCAGGAACTCCAGAGCGTCGCCGCCCAAGCGTCGGAGCCCAAAATTACTAATGACCAAAAGTGTTTCTATGGTCGCCGCCTACACGCTCGGCGCCCTAAAAATAGGGGTAAGGCTATCCTCCAACTCCAACAAACCGCCCCTTAGATGATACTCTGACCCAAAATTGGTAGTTTACATTTATCAGTCAGGCCGCTACAGATTGTGTTTACTTACTTCGTAATATTGTTTTTTCCTGGATCTGGAAACCGATGATAGGTCACAAACTTATCGTTAGCTCGTGTTTTGCCGCACTTGGAACATTTACGATAGTCAGAGCTAGACATCGTGAACAAACCGGCAGATAACACATCAACAAAATAAACTACGCAAATACGTAAACCACTAAAACTAAATAATAAAAAACGTCGTGTCGTAAATTATATATGTATCCGTAACTCACAAAAACAATTAAAGCGTATTTTTATTGTAATAAATGTGGAGAAATGCAAGAATTCGACGGACACAAATTTAGACACAAATATGACAAGGAATGTCAAATAAAATGGAGGCGATATACTCATAGTGAGTGACCAGTTCCGTAAATTAGGTACGTATAATTTTTTTCATCTGTATACATGTTCAACACACCCATAAGAAAAAGAACATGTGTGTAAGAGCGAAATATCACATATGACAGATAACCGACGCTGGAATGAATGAATGAATGAAATAAAATAAATTGAATGTTGAATAGAATGAAAATGAAATAATGAAAGGTCATAGATGATTTTTTTTTTTTTTTGGGTTCAATTCAAGGTAAAGCGATTACAGTATCGCATACAACCGATGTCAGGAATAAATACTCTCATTTATAGCAAATAAAACGTTGGTGTTCGACGTTTCAACGCTTCTTTGGAGTTTTTGTTTTTTCGAGAAACGCAGGAAACGCAGAGAAGTCCACAGGAAAGAGGTGAACCGACCGCTTGCCGCGCTACAAAAGAACGGAACACTTTTCCTGTTCACGACCCACACCAACATATTTCACTGAACTGTATATTGTTCACTTGCACGACACTTTGTTACGCAAAACAACACCGATTTTACGAACCAAAACTCACTATAAACAATAAAAATTCGATGAAATATGAGGACTCCAAACGTATCTGTTCAAATCCCGCCAAAAACTCCCTTGTCATAGATGAATGGTTCCCGCAAAAGAACCCACTCGTGGCAACATTATGCATCCACATTATGTCAAATTGAAGG